>VXBU01011914.1:251879-287247 GCA_013400315.1 Bombycilla garrulus | reverse complement strand
GAAGGAAGGAAGGAAGGAAGGAAGGAAGGAAGGAAGGCAAAGAAAGAAAAGAAAGAAAAGAAAGAAAAGAAAGAAAAGAAAGAAAAGAAAGAAAAGAAAGAAAAGGAAAAAAAAGAAAAAAAAAGAAAGAAAATTTTAAAAAATAAACAGAAAAAAAAAATAAAAAAGAAAGAAAAGAATATAACAAAATTCTGATGTCCACTTCCACTTCCCAGGCAGACACAGTCATTGCTCAGAACTGAAGCCTAAAATTTCCCAGTGTTCAGACCTGTTTTGCTGGTGCATCAAGAAAATATCTGTTAAAAACCCCATCTCCTAGCTGGAGCTGAGCCCATGTCTGAGCTGCAGAAGCAGCACAGCAGTGAAGCAGAGGTCTCACAGGTGCAGTCCCAGGCCCTGCAGTGCCTTGCAGTGCCACGTGTGGTTTGATATTGAAGACTTTGTTTTGAGTGAAGCCAGGAAACATTAATGCTTTTTATCTTTGGACAACTTTCAGTATTCCAGAAGGAAGCTTTAAAGTAAAAATTGGAATATAAAATAATGGCAGAAAGACAGTGCACTCAGGAAAAAATTAAGCCCTATGTCCCTTCAGTGTCTTATTTTATAATCCAGCATTCAGGAAATGCTGGAACTGAAAATCTGCCCTGACATTTGGGAGCCTCGTGTTTGGTTTATTTTGACATCATCACAGGACCATATGCAGAGAGCCTGCTCTTGGCTGCAGAAATCACTGTTTCTGGCACTTATGACGTATTTTTAAAAGCTGCTTTGCCCTGACATATAAAAAGAGGCAAGCCACCAGATAAAGATGTGCACCTTCAGAAAAATTCTGGTCTAAATACAGATTTGTTATAAAAGAATGACTTAGCAGAAAGGTTGATTCTGTTAGAATGACATGAATTGGTCTTCTTGCTTTATTAAGTATCATAATGAACTGATGGGACTGGATGACAGTAAGAGAACTGTCCTGAAGCTTTTCCCTTCTCAGGTGCTAAAAATCTCTTGAAATAAATACAAATAACAACTGAAAAACAAATGGACATTTGTTATTTGATAACAATGGCAAGTAATAATAAGCAATAATCCTGGCAATTAACAATAAACAAATTGAACTCTAAGGATTCAATAATAATCAATAAACCCACCATTTGGATATTACATAAAATTTGGAAGTTATTATTAAAAAAGAGAAAAACTGAGAAATTGCCTGTAGCTGAAGAAATGACAAGTGAGTGACTAAATTAGCTTAAATGGGCCAAATTATCCTTCTAAATATGAGTTAAAATACTTTAGGAACTACAAACTGGAGAAGAATTTTAAGAACAGGAGAAACAGCAAATGTTGACCTTCCAGTCTAGAACAGCCTGTTTTTGTTCCTGAGCAAGTTATTGAAGGTGTTGCCACCCACTTCTCCAACTTGAAATACCCACTTTAGACATGTGAGGCTCTTTGTTGCTTTTCATCATTTTGTTCAAAGACAGAGACAGTAAATACAAAATTTGCACAAAATTTGCACAGAATTTGCACAAAATTTGAACATCTTTTTCCATGGAGGAAAAAGAGAATAGTCCTAAGGTCTTCTGTTCCAGCCTTTTAATGATCAGTATTCTGGTGGGGATGATTTGCAATTAGCACAGTTACAGTGCAATAACTGTCCCTGAAGATACATCTTGTTTCACCCCTGTGAAATTTAATTAGTAGGTCACCAGTAATCGTGCTGTGAAATAGCTCTCAATTATGTTTTACTCCAGAATCACAGAATCATGGAATGGTTTGGCTTGGAAGGGAACTTAGAGATCATCCAGTGCTACCCCCTGCTAAGGGCTGGGACACCTTCCACTGTCCCAGGGTGCTCCAAGCGCCATCCAGCCTGGCCTTGGACACTGCCAGGGATCCAGGGGCAGCCACAGCTTCTCTGGGCACCCTGTGCCAGGCCTCACCACCCTCACAGGGAAGAATTTCTCCCCAGTTTCTAATCTAAATCTCTTCTCTTTAATTTTCAAAGCATCCTCCTTTGTCCTGTCCCTCCATCCCTTGTCTAGAGTCCCTCTCCAGTTTTCTTGGAGCCCTTTTAGGCACTGGAAGGGGCTCTAAGGTCTCCATGGAACCTTCTCCTCTCCAGGGTGAACATTCCCAGCTCTCCCAGCCTTGCTCCAAAGCAGAGGGACTCCAGCCCCCAGGAAATCACTTCTGTTTCCTACCTAGACCTTTCCACAGCCATCTCCCAGTGCCCATATCCTGACAACAACAAAGAATTAGAAGTTGTTCATGGGATTTTGACTTTCTTTTTTCTATCTGAGAACAGTAAGAAGATAGCCATGGAGAAAAACAAAATCCCAGTATGAGAAAAACAATGTGGATTTTGATTGGATAAAGAATGGATGTTGAATTATGTTTTGAGGTGGGGAATTCACACTTCTGCAGGAATATGTGACAGGTCTTTAACCCCTTATAGCTGTTGCAGTAAAAGCTGTCATGGTAACTGGAATGTTGGAAGAAGGAGGAGGAAAAGAGTTAAGTCTTGGTCTTAGAGATGAGTTTTGCTGACAGCCTCTTTGAGCACAGTAAACTGCCTCTCAGGAACTGCACATATCCACATTTCTGGAAAACTGGCAGGAATGGAACTGGCAGAGTAGACAATGCTGCAGAATCTGAGAAGAAACCTGAACTAATGTGACAAAACCCCCAAACCTGAGGAAGCTTTGCTTAAACTTTGGTAAAATTCTGATATTGAGGGAAGCCCAGAGTTTTCTATTTTTGAACACACAAATTCAGGTATCAATATGTGTTACTAGGATACAAAATTTCTTTAAAAGCCTTTAAAAACACATGCCTTGACTTCTCATTGTATCAGTGAAGAAATAGCCAAAGAGGTTTGCCTGTCGTCTTCTGGCTTTGAAGTGCAATATAATTTTAAATAGGACATGTTTCCAATCATTAGTTAATTAAAATGAAAATTGAATACTAGACTGAGAATATAATAAAAACATGAGAAAATGGTAAAAACAGACAGGAAAAGTTTAGAAGCATGAATTTTCAGTTATCTAATTGTATTAGTTTTATCTGACCTATTTCTCAGCAAACATCCCACTCTTGAACAGTTCTGCTGAACTGCAAGAGCTGCTTTTCAACCAAACCCCTTTAAACACACATTAATCTGAGCCCAACCCAGGAGCTCAAACCGTGGGTTCGTTTCTCGGTGTCAGAATACCTCAATAATTGTGAATCATATTCTAAGCTGACAAGGCAAGTAAACAAAATGAGAATTAGACCTATAAATTCTAAACAAAAGCTGCAGATTCTCAGCAGCTGGAGCACAACAGCCTCCGCTGCTTTTTCCTTTTCTCTCACAGTTGCTGCTATAATTTTTTGGCAAGGGCTGAGGGAGGTACATGGCAGCCAACATCCTCCCCGGAGGCACTGAGCATTTACCTGAGTGATGCACATCCCTTCTGCCAGCCTGAGGCCTGGAGCAGCGCAAGCTTTCCTCCCGGATGTCCGCACGGAAAGGGAACGTGCTCCCGGCTGCTCCACGGGGCTGCCTCCCTGCAGCTGGGGCCAGGAACCACAGCTGGGGCAAGCGGCACGGATCAGAAACAATTAAGCAGGGGAATTGTTTGGTTTTTGAAGCCTTCATCCCCTCAGATGCAAAGAGCCGTCAGGCAGAAGGGCCGTCCCTCCCCCAGAGGTGTCTGGGAAGCTGGTGGAGCAGGTGAGCAGGTGAAGGAACAGGCTGCAGTGCTGTTCACCCCTGGCACCCGTACCTGGTACCACAACGGCTCTGAGCACCCGTACCTGGTACCACAACGGCTCTGAGTGCCCGTACCTGGTACCACAACGGTTCTGAGCGCCCGCTGGGCAGCGTGACCCCAGGGCCACCGGCAACAGCGCCACCCCCAAAGCTCAGCGGGACAGAGAGGAAGAAAGGAGAGGCTGAGCTGTTCTCTCGGCCTTAGGTCAAGCCAAATCATAGAACAGAATAGTTAATTTTGAAAAAAATCATCAAGTCCAACCATCGACCCACATTCACTCCTAAACCATGTCCTCAAGTGCCACATCCACAACATTTTTTCAACAATTCCAGGGATGCTGGCTCCACCACTGTCCTGGGTAGTGCATTTCAGTGATGAACAACCCTCTTCACAAAGAATTTTTCCAAATATCTAACCTTAACTAATTAATTCTAAATGGGAAGAGTGAGAAAATATCTTCATATCTCCCAGTCTGTACATGAACAGTGGATATTTATTTAAAAAAAAAAATATGGACGGCTTTTGATACCTGCTACTAGTTCTGAAACTTTTTTACCTGGGCTACCAGGTCAGCAGCCTCACAGAAGATTTGTTTAAATAGAGAGGGGAATGCACATTGTTGAGCAGATTTCACTGCAGATATTCCATACTGGAATTGCACAAAATAATCAGATATAGACCCAGGAAGTTCCATGCTGGAGTTCAGGTCCTCAGGGGCAGGTCTGGAGGGAAGAGTCATCCTGGTGAGGTGCCCTAAGGCAGAACGGAGATGAGGATGGGGAGGGTCAGAGCAGCGGCAGGAAGCTAAAATATTCTGGAAATATCAGTGGTTTATTTTTCTAGACACATGAACTGTGAGCAACCTGGTCTAGTGAAGGTGTCCCTGCTGATGGCAGAGGGTGGAACAGATGAGCTTTAAGGCCCTTCCAACACAAACCATTCCAGGATTCCATTTGTTTCAAGGAATTTATTTGTACAATTATATTTCAATAAATACATAAATAAAGGAAGGGAGCTGTCCATTCAGAATCTCAAGTTTTTATATTAGTATTCCTCTTTACCACAACAATACTGACAGCAAGGTGTGAAATTCACTGGTGACAACTGATTTATGCATTTCAGCACAACCACACATTACAAATGGCAACTGTTAATAGAGGAGGGGGAAAGGAAAGGAAAAAAGAAGTAAAACTTGTTGTAAGCAACATTTGTTTGTGTCTTGTATAGTGTTCTACTTGACACCAATCCCACATGGAATTAAGTACATGCTGCACATAAAGCACAGGATTAGTCCTGCTGCAGAAAAAAAATATCCAGCTGAAAGCTGCACGTAGCTGAAAACACTTTATAACTACAGAAATGTCCAAGTGCTTTCAGGCATGAGTTGTTTTGTAAATTAAATTAAGTGTTGCCATTTCCACTTAGAGGTACACAAGGATTATTACAAATTATTAGGATGCAAATAATGATGAATTTTGAAAGCCTACATGTACAAGGTGAAACTGTAGACTCAGGGAAGTAGATGTGAGCATCTTTGGTGGAACAAGAATGGTAATTCCTTTCCTCTTCCCCTTCCCCTTTGCTTTCCCCTTCCTCTTCCTCCTCCATTCCCTAGCATTACATTCCAATATTTGACAAAAATAATTTGGGGGCCAGAGCCTGATTACGATTTTCCCTGTAAAGCAAACATTTCCATGTATTTATTTAATCACCCTGTATGTTTAACAAAACCGATTGGAAATATTTGGAAATGCAGCCTTCCTTATAATATGCAAGATGTTAAGAACAGGAATCTAAAATTGATCTTTTCCAGCTCTGTTCTATCTTTTCCTTGAGATTTTTTTCCGTTCTGTGCCGTGCATCATCTGATGGTCTCACTGACAGGCTGCTGTCTCGCCTCTGGCATTGCAAAATCAAAGAAGAACAAATTTATTCCTGTTTATTTTAGTAACAACAAAACTTTCCACTCCAAGCTCTACATTTTTTACTCTTGAAGGTGATGTATGAAGCAGGAAAACCAGCTCGACTTTCAGATACTCAACAGAGGTTATGCTGGCAGTAAACAAAATCATTTCAGACCTCTGCAGGAAGAGAGCTTGATGGAGAATTCACTGGGGAAAAGGTACCTGGAAGAGAGGTTGCTACCAACAAAACTGTAGTTCCCAGGTACCTTAAGGAACACGAAGGAAAGATGATATGGAAGTATTTGGAATTGCAAATCATTGTTCTGAAGTGTTTTCCTACTCTGCTGTTTGCAGTGTTCCTATCACAGAGCTGTAAATATTTACTCACCTGTTACAAATGCAGTAATTATCATGCTTCCAGTTTCACTTGGCAGCTGGAGTCTGCTTTCTGCAGACTAAATATATATTGTCATTGTATGTTGTTGACATGTAGAAGGCTGTTTTTTAAACGTGGAAGATTTGTCTAGAATATTGCTCAACAGGGTCCTTATCTCTGAATTACGAAGCAAAGTATAAAATATTAAGTAAGGATGTTCCATGGATCTGAGGGAATGGCTGGAGCTGTGCCAGGGCAGGGTCAGGCTGGATTTTGGGAAAGGTTCTTCCCCAGAGGGTGCTGGCACTGCCCAGGCTCCCCAGGGAATGGGCACGGCCCCGAGGCTGCCAGAGCTCCAGCAGTGTTTGGACAACGCTGCCAGGGATGCACAGGGTGGGATTGCTGGGGTGTCTGGGCACAGTCAGGAGTTGGACTGATGCTCCTGTGGGACCTTTCCAGCTCAGGACATTTTATTCCCTTATTCTATTATCCTCTCAGTGTGTGAATTGAGCAAAAAATGGTCAGATAAATGCTCAAATCTGATGGAAATTGCATTTGTACCTGTAAAAGGATTTGCTGTTGGAACTGCAACGCTTTGCCTGAAGCTACTGTGACACAGAACAAGGTCACCCAGGAGAGTGATTTTAGTTTAGGGATACGTTTGCAGGAGGATATTTTAGACCGGCCAGCAAAGCTCACAACAAAATAGTGAGTCTTTCCCCATTTCTAGAGCTTCAAAATATCTGAGAGGGGTTTTGCATGTTTTTTTCCCCACAGGGAACAGTCCCTGAGGATTTCTACTGGAATTAAAGGAGAACCCTTGTTTTCACTTTGTGCTCATGTGCACGTAGAGGTTTCCCACACACAGCTTAAAGAACACAATGCTGTTAATTTAGAAATTAAATAATAGAAATCCCCCTTTTTCCCTGACTCTCAACCAGAACTTCACAGCCTCCCTGTAGGCTGTTATGTGTGTAAATATGTATGGACCAAAAACCACTGGCCTATTTTTGATCTTCGCACCACACTCCATGAGAAATAATTTATATTTTCTGTTTTAATACTTCTAAATGAGTTTACAAGTGAATTTGCCTTTTGCAAAATGAAACCTGGCAACAGGATCACTGCTTTATCCAGGATATACGAATAACAAAGAAAGCAATTTCCTTCTAATACTTTCTTTGCATGTAGATGGTGAAAGAACACAAAATCTAAAATCCAGAAATTAAAGAAAATGCAAAATCAACACTTGGGCTTATAGAAATATTGGTGTAGGCATATAAAATACTGTGGAAGATGATGTGAAAGGAAAAACAAGGGAAAGACAAACTGGTTTAAATCTAGAAAATGGATCTCAAAAGGGGGTTTTAAAGCTCTTGAGTAGNGATGTGAAAGGAAAAACAAGGGAAAGGCAAACTGGTTTAAATCTAGAAAATGGATCTCAAAAGGGTGTTTTAAAGCTCTTGAGTAGAAAAAAAAAGGTTAATTGGAAGAAAAATTAGTGGAAGAATCTCCAATTAATAAAGAGTCATCCACCAGATTGGCAATTTGAGGGGACAGGTGAGGTCAGTTCAGACCCAAGATCTGAGCTCCAGGTCCTCAAACATGTCACAGCTACAGAGTCTGATTCAGGGTCTCCATTGAGCCCAGGGAATGCTTTACACTGACAGCTTTATTGCACTTCTTAAAAAAAATATTCGATCTAAGAGCATTTTAAGGGCTCTTTGTCTAAAATCTCAATCAGCTCTAATTTTGACCTGAAGCCACTCTTTTCTCTCTGCAGCAGGACTGCATAAAATAAATGAGTTTCTTTTCACCATTCTTCAGGCTAAGCCTGTCTTCAAAGTGTCCTCATATCCAGGCACAAGAAATGTTTCATCTCAGAAGCTCTCCTTTGACAACTCAGATCCTTTTTTCCTCCTTTCCTCAAATTGGGATAACTGTGCCAGCACAGGCTGGCCTTTTACACTGCATTCCTCTACCTGGCTGAGCAGAGCAAAGAGCCAGCAGCTCTTGAACTCACTACATCATTCTAAAATGCTGCTCTTATCAGCTTAATGCTGCCATAATTGTTCTTTTTGCCTGCTTGTGCCACGCTGTGTCTCTGACTGCAGGACAATCCCCTGATTTTTCATTCCAATTCTCTGGAAATGTCGCTGTTACAATGTGAGTTATCTCCACTTTAGAGCGTCTATCACTCAGAATGAAGTTCAGTATCTGAACCCTGCAGCCTCCAGCACGTTATCAGCTGCCATCCAGGTAGGTCAATCATTTATAACACGTTTAACTCCAATTCTTTATTTTCCTTCATAAGATGCAAGGTCACCTTAAACCCTGGAAGAGGCCTGAAGAGGGCTGGGGAGATGAATGAGCACTCGCTGTTGCCATAGGCTGCTTGTTTCCAAGCAGAGTGATACCTAAAATGCTAATAAATGGGATCAAAAGGCAAAGAGGTTCAGCAAAATGCCGCAGCAGTCATTCAGATCCTTCTGTGCCAGGAGTGTGGCCCAAGGAAATGCCACTGCAGCTGAGCACAGGGTGCCCTGGGCTCAGAGTTCAGGCAGCAGCTCCTCACGGCTTCCCTGGCTCCTCCCAGGACTCAGGGTAAAGCCAACAGCTTATTACTTTTAATTTAATGAGAAGCCAAATGTTAACCCCTTGCCACTGTGCTGAGAAATCATCTGTTTCAGGAGCTAATGGTAAATAAAGCTGTATTGACAGTGAAATATTATAACTGTGTTGTTTTCTGCACTGGAAATTGCAGGTTTTGGTGGTTTAAGGGTTTTTTAAGTTTTGTTTGTTTTTGTTTTTGTTTTGGTTTTGGTTTTTTTTTGTGTTAGGTTCTGTTGTTGGTTTGGCTTGTTTTTTTGTGGGTTTTATTGTGGGGGTTTTGTTTGGTTTTTGTTTGTTTGTTTGGGTTTTGATTTTGTTTTGTTTTGTGAACAGTTGTACCTGTGCTGGAAAGATGAGTTGCAAACTGGCCAAACTTCCATGCAACTATTTTCTCAAAACTATCAAGAGTCGGTTAATCTACAAAAGGACAAGAGATCTTAACAAAGCCTGGTATCTCAGCAGCACAATAGGGCTGAAAGTCACTGTGACAGCTGTGAGGTAAGGCACACTGGAAGGAACAATTGATACATTGATGGGATCTAAATTAACTGTAAGTACTCAGGGAAAAACGTCCCAGCTGTCATTGTGAGCAGCCCGGTGGAAATCTCTGCCCGGTGTTCTGCAATGATTAAAACCCAAACAAGATGTTACAAAGTGCTAAGCAGAGAATAGAGCACAGCGCTGAAAGTGCTGTAAGGCCGTTCTGTAAATCAGTGCGGGAGCTCACCTTGAAGCACGCGCTCAGTTTTATCACCCCATCTCGAAAAGGATGGATCAGAAATAAAGAATAGCAGCTCTGAAAGTCTATCTTTGCAGAGAGATGGCTGGGTCAAACTCAGCCTTTGATTTATACCCTGTGCTGTCCCTTTGAAATCAAGTGATTCTCTGGGTTATAAATCACAAGGCAATATGACCTATTTAATTTAGTGAAGGGATGCATGAAAATGCTTATGATGAAGATACACAAACTTTTGAGTGCCTATTGCAGGCAACGGAGCTTTGCTTTTCCCTGCTGAGCAGCCTCTGCTCTGAGATGACCAGCAAAGCATAAAAACAAATACAAGTGAATCACTTTTAAATAGAGATAGGCAGCTGATGCTTCCTCCAGATGAAATATGTCATCTTTCCCCAGCTTCTGCCACTTAAAAAAATCATTTGGGGGCACAGCAGTAGAAGATCAAGAGGATTTAAGCTTCCTAAGCAGATGTAAGTATTGAAAAGTTATGGTAAATTGATGCTGGAAAAATAGAGTCACTGAATATGCTGAGTTGGAAGGGACCCATGAGGATCATGAAGTCCAGCTCCTGGCCCTGCACAGGATATCCCAACAACCCCACCCTGTGTCTCCAAACAAAACTCAAATGAATGTACAGGGACTGAGGAACAAGGATATCACATCACTGATTCAGAAGGCAGGGATAAGGTCAGGGACCAGTGAAAAAAACACCAACCATGAGATGATAACCAGGGTGACCTGGAACGGAGAACAATGTTCAGCAACTCCACAGAGTCTTAGGCAACATCCTGTGCTCAAACAGGGCAAAGCCTCCAATTCCTGGTACAGCTGAGTCGTGGCAGCTAAGAGACACGGAGCAGAGCAGTCAGTGTCTCTGGCTGGGCTTTGAGCAGCCTCTGCAGCCTGTGTTTGCACTGCTTTGTAGCCAGTGCAAGGCAGAATATTTCAGCACTAATTAGAAGTCTGTGTGCTCCTGTGTTTGAAAAGTCTGAACAGAGTCAGAAGCTCTCTCTAGTAAGGCAGAACGAGCTGGTTATTAGTAATGAAAGCTGATCACAGGGGGAGATACTCAGCCCGTGAATCTAATTCATAACGGGAAGGAGAGCAGCATTTCAGCAGGGGAGAAAAGGAACATTTCATTCTCTTGTCACATGTCCTGGCAGGGGAGAAAGCCCAAATGGAGCATGTCATGGAGACTCTGCAGCTCTGTGCTGGATGATGTGATTTACCAGAGACAAGAGGTACTCGGGGAGAGAAACAAAGACAAAAACTCCGAACTCTGATCTCTCCCGGTTTGGTTAACAGATGCTCTGACCCATTTGAAATGATGGTTCCTGTTCCTGTCACCACTGAGCCTGGGCAGAAAGGTACAAGCCATGGCACAAACTCTGCTATCCCATACCACCCCTATTATTTCCCTTGCCCCATCAGGGAGGGGTCCTTGCTCTGATTGCCTTGACACGGGTTCCTACAGGATAAGGGAATGTTTCCCATCCCTGCAAAAGGATAAAGCATGCTGGGTTCCATTTTCACATTCAGTTTAGTATCAGGTAGCCTAAAGTAAAATTTAATAGGGCTGTACATTTTATTTTTCTCTTTGGTTTACTGCTTGGCTAAACTGTTGGATAAAAAGAGCAAATATTCCGGTTTGGGTTTGGAATCAAGACCGTGGATTTCTCTCCTGTTTTCCCATTAAGTCTTGGCTCAGCCACTTATTATTCTGACAGGTATATTCATCACCTGAGTGCGTGAACAAGGCTGGAGCTGTGGGCTGTGCAGGACACTTGAGGTAGGCACTGGAGTCACCAGTGTGGCTCACTCCCGCAAGGACACCCCCTCTGTAGCTGCAAAGAGGAACAGAACAATTCCCAGCAGCTTCACTTTGCTCAGGGCTCTGCAGGGAGCAAAAGGCAGGAGAAGAGAAGCAGGCTACCAGATTTAATTAAGGATATAGGAAACAGTTTCTCTTTCCATTTGTGGTGTTCTGTCTGTGCAAATGGCCTTGGCTGTCAGGTGAGGATTTACATGGACTTTATGGAGTTTAATGATGCATTCCCTCAAGGAATTCCTCCAACAGTGCTGCTCCAGAGGTGAAGCAGCCCTTGTGGTGTCCTGAAACACGGTCCCTGGCCAGAGACAATTACACAAGTGCATCTACTTGTACTGTACTTAGCTATTGCTTGATATCTCTTGGAAAACGGACAATAATGAACATTCCTCATGGTAATTGGTATCTCCCTCAGTAGGGTCACGGAAGGTTTTGCAAGCTGTCTATTAATGGCGCATCTCAGCTGCTCTCACTCAGTGGGAAGCACATTCCACACAGACTTTTTTCAGTGTTCAGAGAATACTTTAACTTTTCAGCAATAGTTTTATGAAGCCAAGCAAGGAAGTTTGCATGACAATAATAATTGCTCCAGTTCCTAAAACCAGAAGCGAGCCTGCCAAAATGTAATTAACATCAACACCTCTAAACAACTTCTGTTTTGTCTCTTCCCTTCTCCTTTCTTTGGAACATTTATAAAGAAACTCTACCATCTTGCATAAAGACATTATTTTCTTAAGGAGAGTTTTAGTGTCTTCAGCACAAGTAATTAGGATAAGAACAGAAAGTATTTATCAATGTTATTACAGCGAACACAGCACTCAGACTGTGACAACTGAGCTCTTGTAGTGAAGTGCACAGAGAACAAACTGGAGCAGGTGCAGACAATAAACCTGGCTGGGTCCACCTCACACTGCTTAAAATTCTTTATAGAACTGCTTTGTGAGTAAGATTTCAGGAGAAACAAGCGAAAGGTGAAAAATCTCCGTTATAAAAGTTTCAAGACAATTTCTAGAGAGGGCAAGCATAAAAGTTTACAGTTCCCATAATGGCTTTCCGTGAACCAGACAAACCCTGGAGATTACGGGAAGGCAGGCATGCCAGGGTTATAAATATATTTATAGGAAGCACTGGTGCAGTGAGTAAATGGGCTGTTGCTCCCAGCAGGCTCCCAGGAGTGATCACACAGAGGCTGCACGGCTCCTCCAAGGGCAGGAATCCTGCCTGGCGTGTCCCGCCCTGCAGGGAGCACTGAACTTTCGGCACTCTCTGAGAGTGCCCCGCAGCACAGTGTCATGCAGGCTCTTTCTTCTCGCAGTAAACAACTTCTCTTCACAGCCAGAGTCTCTCTCCCTGTGAATACACAAGCTACACATGTTCCTTTGGAGGTCCTCGGGTGCACCTGAGAAGCAGCAAAGCAAGTGGGATGAGATGAGGAACTTTTGACTCTTTTTGTGACTGTTCTATGGGAATATCACATGGAAAATTTAGCTAATAACGTCTGAGTACTCTTTTTCCCCCTGATATCTTTATAGTATCTTCCCTGCATAGAAGTGTGCACATAGTTAGACATTTATTTTGGACTGACCATTCTAGTTTAAAGCCAGAGTATTTACTGGTAAGATTCCAAATTTAGAGACTCCCTCTGAACAGCCTTCATTGTCAAATTGATGTGAAACAGTGAGCAGAGGCTTGGTACTGTCCACATCCCACTCTGAACCTGTGGCTGTGTCCTACAGCACCTCAGCTTTGGTTAGAAAGCAAACAAAATTCGCACTACAGCTACAGCCCCAAAAGAAATCTATTTATACTGCAAGCCTAGACAGAAGGTCCCCACCAGCTCAGGTGACTACCAGGGTGAACAGCCTGGTGTGCTTGCACAGCCAAAGGGAAGCCTCCACATGGCAAAACCTTCTGGGAGCTGATGGACTACAGGAATTTACTCTCAGCAAGAATAAGATTTTACCTGCTCAGTGTCAGTGAGTGGTGTCTTGGTTCAGACTGTGTTCCTCTCCATGGATATCTATTCCATTCAGGCAATCTCTCCATGTCCAGATTTCCAGAGCTGCCTTCTTAGCCTGCTGTCCTGTACCAGTCTGCTGGGCTCACCCAAAACAGCATGGGCAGAAAATGAGGGAGGGGTTCTGCCCCTCCACTCCGCTCTGCTGAGACCCCTCCTGCAGTGCTGTGGGCAGTCCTGCTGTCCCCAACATGAGGAGGACATGGAACCATTGGAGCAAGTCCAGAGGAGGCCACCAAGTTGCTGAGAGAACTCGAGTACCTGCCTGATAATCTCAGAATTATTTATCCTCATGTGGGGGGTTGGAGTATTGTCCATTTTGTTCTCTTTACCTATAGAATTTTGTCCCATTTGTTTCGGAGGAACCTGATGGCCGATATTTAAGCATATTTGCAGGACAAAGAGACTTGCTGGGCGCGGGGGAAGGGGGAAGGGGAAAGGGGCAGGCAAAGGGAGGATGGGGGCAGCGGGGAAATCATCATCTCGCTCTGCTGCTGGAGAGGAGGACACACTCGGAGCTGTGGTTGCTTGGAAAGGGAGTTCGCCGTAATCCAGGAGCTTCTTTTTCCTGCTGCTGCTTCTGCTCGCCCCGCTGGGACGCCCTGCTGAGACTGCGGGAAGAACGGTGACCCATCTGATCCATCCCTGCACCAGAACTCCTGCGTTCCATCTTGGAGTTCTTCCCTTCTCCTCAGAGGGCCCGTCGGAACCATCTATGACTACAGACTGCCTACGGGGTTTGTGAAGCAAGGCTTTCCCCATCCCTCTTGCCGGCTTTGCCGCAGGATGGGGGTGTCCCTGACCTTTTATTTTCTTTTTTTCTTTGTAGTAGTTGTTGTTGTTGTTAATACCATAGTTATTGTTCATTTGTATCTTGTTATACTCATTAGTGAAGGACTGTCATTCCTCCCCATATCTTGCCTGAAGACCGCTTAATTTTACTAATTTGGAGGGAGGGGGTTTCTGATGGGAGGCTTTTGGCCTTCCCCAAGAGATACCTGTCTTTAACCCAAGACACCTCACTACAGACCTTTGAAGCGCATTGATATCCCACGTATCTTACAAATAAGGAAAAGGCAGGATTAAGTACTTCGAGTTAAAAAGCAAAATAAAATTAGATACCATTAAGTCTTTGAAAATCAGAAAGTAGTTTTTGTCCAGATAAAAATTAATTGTTCTCATTTAACAAGACAGTGATGGTTATATGTCACATATAGCATTTTCCTAGGAGTTTACTGCTGATAAAGAAGTCATTTCTAAAGCTTTAAGGATATTAATGAGCTACTTTGAAGTGCTTCAGAACTATCTATGTTAAAACAAAACTCAGCAGATGGGCACAATATTGTGGAAAACTACTGGAGCATGGAAGTTTGTTTTAAAATATTTTTTTAAATTAAAATTCACAATAATGTGAAAATTGTTCTCAAAAGCTGTAGTGTATCTGATAAAATAGAAAAGCTGTTTCATCCATTATCTTTCTGTATTTTGAACTGGATTGTTTATGATCAGCCCCATAAATCACAGGCTGCTGCTCTTGGTTTGATGGTTTGGGGTGAGGCACATGGGTTAAAGGTGGCAGCTGCTGTGGTTTAATTTTAGCAGTTTAAAATGTAGGAGGTGTGAATAACTTTGCCCACACAACCCCACCTACCTGGAAAAAACACCTTGAAGACAGAGTTCTAGGAAGAACTCAGAAACAAGTAGAAGACAAAAAGAAAAATAACGTATGGAGAGACTTGTTTGCCAAATTAGAGCTGTAGAAAAGGAAAACAGGGCAGAGATGGAGAGATTATGTACAGAAAACCCTCTGCAGTTTACAGAACCTCCAAATATCAATAAATCTTTCCGAGGCTGGTTTAAAAAGCACCATGATTGTGTGTAATCCTGCCTCAGCAAAGCATTCTGGGACAGCATTGAACCACTTCTCATCCATTAATTTAATTTTTTCCCCAGTCTCTCAGTGGACCTCTTTTTGTTCCTTCCTTTTTTGCAGTGGTTGAAGAGATCTGTTCTTAATTAGTATATCAGTAGAGATTTTGCAGGTGAAACTTCTGCAATTCACACATTTGTCTTCTTCAGGAAGGTTATTAGACTCAAGCACAGATCATTTGTCTCCTTTTGCAGACTCTTGACAAACCATTCTTTGTTCCCAATGGGACTGTGGGAATTGTAATGTAGGCAGAAAATTGACCCTGCGTGAGTGAGTCAGGGAGGAATACAATTTGCAAACTGTCTTAAAACAAAGCAAACTCCAATTTGCATCATTTAATAAAGCCTGAGGAATTGCCAAGAAAAAAGAGAAAAGGAACTCCACTTTCTAGGTCACTAAAACCCAAAAATTATGGCTTTATCTTGAAAATATTTAGTTTTGGCATTGACATTGCTTCATCCCTTCTGAGTCAGGAAATTTGGGTCTTTTCTGCTCTGCAGCTTTGGAAGGAAGACAATAATTTCTTTTCTTTAGGCTGGTTTTACTGCTGGACAAATGTGGTTACTTCATGCAGAGGATGCTTCTCATGGATACATTTTGCTTAGGGAAAAACTCTCTAAAGCAATGAGGAAATTGGGCTCCTAAGTTGCTTTTTATTCTGTTCTCAGTTTCCTGAGCCTTGTCCTTGACATCTCAGGCACAATCAGCATCTGCTGTCACTAAAGCTTCTATAACTTGAAGTTACCTAACTACTGGAGTTAGGTAATTTATTGCATAAATAATGATCGCAAAACTGGAGGTGAGATCTGCTCACAAACCTGCTTTTGAATAGTTCCACACATGGGGATTTGGAGAGGCTGGATTGCTGGGACAAGGCCAGCGGGGGTAGAGGGCCAGATCCTGCTCCTGGTCACTCCAAGCCTCTCCAGGCTGGGGCAGAGGGGTTGGAAATCTGGAAAAGGCCCTGGGATGCTGGTGCCAGAGGCTGGACAGGAGCCCAGGTGTGCCCAGGTGTGCCCAGGTGTGCCCAGGTGGGCCAGAGGCCGATGGCCCCTGGGCTGTGCCAGCCCTGGTGTGGCCACAGGCCCAGGGCAGTGGCTGTGCCCTGTGCTGGCACAGCTGAGGGACCTCGAGTGCTGTGTCCAGTTCTGGGCCCTCGTGGCCAGAGAGACATTGAGGGGCTGGAGCAGGTCCAGGGAAGGGAACGGAGCTGGGGAAGGGGCTGGAGCACCAGGAGAGGCTGAGGGAGCTGGGAAGGGGCTCAGCCTGGAGAAAAGGAGGCTCAGGGGGGCCCTTGTGGCTCTGCACAACTCCCTGACAGGAGGGGACAGCCGGGGGATCGGGCTCTGCTGCCAGGGAATAGGGACAGGAGGAGAGGGAACGGCCTCAGGCTGGGCCAGGGGAGGCTCAGGTTGGACATCAGGAGGAATTTCTGCATGGAAAGGGTGCTCAGGCCTTGGCAGGGGCCGCCCAGGGAGGTGTTGGAGTGCCCATCCCTGGAGGTGCCCCAGGAAGGGCTGGAGGTGGCACTCAGGGCTCTGGGCTGGGGACAAGGTGGGGATCAGGCACAGCTTGGACTCGATGATCCTGGAGGTCCTTTTAAAACCTTAATAATTCTGGCATTCTGGGATTCTAACATTCTTACAAGTTCACTCAACTCTCTAATTCCCTCAGAGGAATTGTCTCACTCTTGATGGCATGTGCATGTTTTACATGAAGCCTAAGCTGGGTGTTGTGAATGACCGTGCACATCCAACCTGGAATTGTTACCTCTCCCTGTGAAGGGGAATTACAGGGGTATGGTTGTCCTGCAGAAGCAGAGTAACACCACTCAGAGCTGAATAGTGTTCAGTGACCTTTTGCATTCAGAATTCTGCTTTTGCCCCAAAGTTACTCAATTTTAAGTCAAGTCAAGATTATTTTCAGCAGTAGCAGTATTGATGACTGATGCAGCTTTCTCTACACCATTTATGCTTGAGCTTCATTAGTGATCCCTCATAAATGTGTTTTCTTTCTGCCTCCTCACATTGGTATCCACATGGCAGGGTTGTATTTTTCCAGAACACTTTTCCTCCTTTCTGCATCTCTTGTGCTACTTGCAGGGTGTTCACTGAGGGCAATATCACAACAAAAGGGTACAAAAACAAAGGGGAATGTGGGATGAAGTAACAGACAAGTCCATTTTAGATGGCTCCATTTTTCCCCCCCTCAGACGTTTGTCTGTCCCTGGTATAATAATCAACAGGCAGCAGGCATTCAAAGCAGTTTTGTGCTGGTTGAACATCTTGAAGCAGCATCCTTTTGTTCCTTAAATTATTCTGGAGGAACTTTTGGAGGAGCAGAAAGTTCCTTGATGCTTCCTGACCTGTTCCACGGGGGCCCTTTATTTATTGCAGGTTGCCAGGTTACCTCCTGCCTGGTGATTGAAGTCACTTGACATGAAGCTTTTATCTGCCACCAAAAGGTTGTTGACCAGGCCATTTATTTCAGTAAAGAGTTCTTCTGTCACTCTTAGTCATAGCTGCATAAATGCTGCAATGATGATAGTGAGAAAATTTATCTCTTAAAGTGGCAACTGTTATTTTATCCCCCGGAGCAAACTGTCAGGATTCCTAAAGGTCTTGTATTAAATTGCAAATCCAGCACCATTGTGTCTGAATTCTAATTTTAGATGCTCTTGTTATGAAATCTGAGCAAATGTGCATTCAATTAAGGTAAGGGTTTGGAACTTTGCATCTAAGGAAATAAGCTTTTACAATTAGTTCCAAATTAAATCAGAACATTTCCAATTCACTTGTTCTGAAATATAGTCATAATAATTAAAAAATCATTAATGTGCTTTGCACTCTAGGGGCCTTTCCTTTGATATTGGATTTTCTGTACACAGAAAGTTGAGGGTTGTTTGTCTGTTAAGGAAAAAAAAGCAGCTGATAACCCAAGAAATGAAGTCTCCCATTTTTTTCATTAAAAGCTGATCTGAAACATCAGAATTCCTCAACATCAACCCCAAAAGCTATAATTTAACTGGAACAAGCTCAAAATGGCATTCAGCAACCCCTAAATTAACACTTTGTGGGTGATTCTATCATAAATGCTTATTTGCTAACATACATTTAACTCCCTTTTCTCCTTGGTATGCAGAAGAATGGCAGGAAGTTTGACAAGGAGTCACTTGATTTGCTCAGTCCTGAATTTTCCAGGTTGCTCTCTGGTGTGTTGGCCAAGACTGCGGGTACCACAGCAGCACAAGATAATCCTTCATCTGGAGACAAAACTTAGTTCTGTAAAATCCTAAGTGCCAGGAAAAGAGTGAATAGGGATCAGCTGTTCTCCAGCAGAGCAAAATCTTGGGGGCGTCATTTGAAGCCAGGAGCTCCTAGAAGTGTTCAGAAAGCTCTTTCCTACATTGCAAAGATCTCAGTTGAGAAGGAAACCCCCAAATGTGTGTTCGGGCTATTTATCCCTTTATCCCTGGCTGCAATGCTCTCCCACCCTCAATCCCACTGCTGAAGGTAGCTCTCGGGATATCTTTTTCTCGACAGGGCAGACACCATTCCTCGTGTTTTAACCGGGAGATGTGGGAGATGTCCACACAGGGGACTCTGTCCCAGCTCCGGAGGCCATTCCTGTGGCAGTGTGGGGTGGGAGGGAGCCAGCAGGCTGTCCTTGCCTCTTCCCAGCACTGCTCTGCTTCCACAAACCCCGGTTTAGTTACGGGAAAAGCCATAAAAATGCATTACGCCAAACTCAGGTAAGTTTTACAGTCGAATATTAAGCTGCAGAAACAACAAAATTAGGTGACTTATATATGTGGCAATAAATCCTTTCACAGGACTTTGAGTGAACTATTACATTCTGCAGCTCCTTCAGCAGGTTAAATTGGCTCTATTTGGCTCATAAAGGCAGGATGGGTCCTCATTTATACACATAACAAATGGAATAAATACACTTCTTTGAAAAATGAGTATCTGACAGTTTAATATGTGTTGTTTTTTTATTTACAGGATGTTTTAACTTCTTCAATAAAATTTCATTAAGATGACACATCCACGTATAGGTACATCCACATGTGTAGACAAAAAAGATTAAATTAAGATTCCTGTTGGTTTATTTGCACCACTTTCAACACAGGCTTATTCTCAGAATGATAATTCCTGCACAGAGTTGGCAGAATGAGCTAAGCTCTCCGGCTCACATGTTTTTGGTAAGTTAAATGTCATAAAGACGAGGTGAAATTCCAGAATAGAGCTCGGCTCTAATTAGTGCACTGATTTGAACACTGAGTTCATTTTCTGCTAGGTTACAACTTTCTAAATGTTCTAAAGCAGATGCACCTCATGATTCCTCTGCCACTTACTCTAATGCATAGAGCACTTTACCCCTCTGAATTGGCACTTTAAATCACTCTCCTCGCCGCTCCTCATTTCATGCACACACGCACCACACTCTGGAGCTGGTCCGACCGGGAAAATCAGAACCACTTCTTTCTTCCCCCTGCCAAATGCCCTGTGCTGCTGCAGAGCCCTGTTTCCACATTCTTGATTACCTGTGTCTCACAGAACAACAGCACTCAGTGCAAAACACAGGGATGTGCTCCAAGAAAATATCAAAACAAGCTTAAAACCAGCCAATTTTTACTAAAATGACAGGCTTTCATGCATGATGTTTCATAATGTTAGAGTAGATGAAAATTAATAAATATTTTTACTCCCTCAAGGCTTAGAGTTTGGTTTTGGTTTCTGTTGGGAAATTTTTTTAAGTTATGAGCTGCAGATACGGAATTACAGAGTTACAAAATGGTTTGGGTTGGAAGGGAACTTAGAGATTATTCAGTGCCACCCCCTGCCATGGGCAGGGACACCTTCCACTGTCCCAGGCTGCTCCAGGCCCCATCCAGCCCAGACTCGGGCACTGCCAGGGATCCAGGGGCAGCCACAGCTGCTCTGGGCACCCTGGGACAGGGCCTCAGCACTCCCACAGGGAACAATTCCTTCCCAATATCCCATCTAAACCTACTCTTTTTCAGAGAGATGCAAACTTGTGAATTGTTAGATTGGTATCCATTATAAAATTGCTGAATGTGGGGGAGGAATGAATGTGCCTCAGAGAAATTGTTTATTAAAAGTGGTCGTATGAGGGGCCCATAGCCCCTACCCTCTGAATACTCTGCAGCTGTCACTCTTTTTTTTCTTCCAAAATAAAATCTGAACTGCAGCAGCTCCTGTATTTCTAATCAGCATGGCAATTCAACATCCTGCCCATTTCCCCCGGGACTAATTAAGAAAAACATCAAAAAGTGAAGTGACTTTAATTAGCAATTTATGCAGCGTGGTGTTATCATTAGCCTGCCCTGTAAGCACCACCCTCATCACAGCCATCATGATGGGGTAAATGGAGCTGTCCATACTCCTATTCCTATGGAATAAGCAGTTCCAGAGCCAATTGGATTTCACAGGAGTGCAGTGGGTCACTGGGTGTGACTGCAGATCCCAACAGCCTCACACACCTCTGAGCCCACCTGCTTTGAGACCACAGATATGAATGTGTCTGCCTCTGCGGATTGGAGTGCTGCAATGAACTCGCAGGGAGGCAGTTTAAAAAACCACAGTTGATTAAGAAATCCTATTATTAAATGTTTCTAGATTTAGTAAATGATTTCTTAAATCAACCGTGACTTGGAAGGAAGATTGAAAAAATTTCCCTCTATGGAATAGAAAATATGTAACTCTTCCAGGGATGGGGCTGCCACAGCCTCTCTGGGCACCCTGTGCCAGGGCTTCACCATCCTCACAGGGGAGAATTTCTTCCTAGTAGCTAACCTAAACTCAGTGTGAAGTCATTTCTCCTTGTTGTGTCACTGCAGTTCCTGATGAATTATCCCTCTCCAGCTCGCCTGGTGCCTTTAGGCACAGGAAGGGGCTCTGAGGTCTCCTTGGAGCCTCCTCTTCTCCCGGTGAACACCCGGGTCTCTCCCAGGCTGGCTCCAGAGCAGAAGGGCTCCAGCCCCAGGAGCAGCTCTGGTGTCTCCTCTGGCCTCTCTCCAGCAGCTCCAGGTCCTTCCTGTGCTGGCCCCAGGGCTGGGGCAGCTCTGCAGGTGGGCTCTCACCTGAGCACGGGGGCACAGGGGCAGAATCCCCCTCCCCTGCTGCCCACGCTGGGGCTCAGCCCAGAGCACGGGCAGTTCTGGTTCCAGCTCCCATCTTCAGCACCTTGAAGATCCTACACCTTTGACAGTGTCTTTACAGAGACTTTTCTTTCACAAAGTTGTAGCTCCTCTCATTGCAGAAGACCTGCATTAATTTGGAGCAGGAATCTTGCCTCCAACCCCACAAAAATTCATCTTTGTATGTGCCATTGTACAGCCAGCACTGAGCTGTTTTAATCAGCCAGGGGTAATTTAGATTCACCAACAATACTCACAAATATTGCACAATGTCACAAAGGATCAAATGCAAATGCACATTTCTTCTCAGCTGCTGAGAAGCATTTAAAAAGAAATTAAACAGCAGGTCTCATCTTCTCCCAAATATAAATATGCAAACTGATGCAAATTGCTTGCTCCTGACCTGGGAACATGATGGCCAATTGCCTGACCTGTGTTCACAAAACAATATTTCATTTCATTGACTGTTCATAGGGAGTGTATTTGAAATTTTTGTGGCATCAGGATAAAAATCAGAATGAGCATATGCTTCTCAGAGCACTTCAATCATTCCTGATTTCCTAGGCAGTGTCTGTGCCTACCAAAGCGTGAAGCCTGGAATATATTAGCAAAGTATTAATTATGGTTGAAATCTTCAAACAGATTTCAATGCTTAGCTGTCACCAAAGTGGTGGCAAGAGTCGTTCTCTAGCGAAAACCATTGTGTGGTAAGACCTCTACTATTTCTTAAGGAAAGTTGTAAAAAAAATTATATAAATCATGTTCTCTACTAAAGTGAAGAACAAAATATAATAATAAACCTGCTAATTGGAAGAGGATTTTTTAAATGTAACACTAACTAAACAGAGATAGAGAATCACTGAATGATTTGGGACTTTAAAGACCATTTACTTCCAACCATCAGTTCCATTTCTGCACCACTACTGAAAACAAATCCAACACCATGTTCTAATCCCATTATATATGTATATATAATATTAATCCACAAACTTATCATTATCGCAAATAAAATCCAAACAAAGAATAAAATGATCATTTTCTCATGTGTAATGCAAAATTCCCTCCTGCTGGAGGTTTCTAAATTTCTCCGTTGCTTCCTGGTCATGCTAAGAGTCTCAAAATTCAATAATTAATATAGTAAAAAGCTGCTACCTTTTCAATATGATGGAAGTTACCATAATTCTTAGGTCTGTCCAGTTTAAATAATAATGGCATTAATGAAAACAATAATATCAATACTGATAGTAACATTAATGACTTAAAAACACTACAATGGCTTTTCAGAATATTACTGTTATTCATTATNATTATTATCATCATCATCATCATCATCATCATCATCATCATCATCGTCATCATCGTCATCATCATCATTAATTCTGCTGGAATAGTGGAGAGTGTCCCTGCCCATGGCAAGGGGTTGAACTATATTATTTATTAAAACAATGTACATGGATTTAAAAGGGTGTTTTTTTCCTAACATGCTCCATGAATCCTGGAAGAGATTTTCCAATAACCAGCCAGAAAACTTTATTTCAGTACTATGAAATGCTTTCCTTCCTTTAATATGGAGAGCTCTTAACAATTTAATTTTTCTATAGATTCATCCAAACTGGATATAAACTCTGAATTGTTAGTAATGGTTTATTGGGATATCATCATGGCACTGTGAGAAAAACATTGCAGTAGCTGATATGAACTTCAGATTTTCATTTCCAGCAAAGAGCTGTTAAAAATATTTTATTAAGCATGTTTGAATGTTGTAACAATCTCCCACAGCCACTGTCATTATCCTCTTGATTCCCCATTGCCTTAAACCAGCAATTAGAAGTTGATGAGAAACGTCCAGGAACAATAATAGTTAAAGATCAATTAGGGATCCATGAAGCTGAGGAGATTAAATATTTATTAAAATAACAACAACCTTTCAAATAATAGTTCAAACTTCATTACATTAATCCGTTCTGGAGCTGCTATTTTCTGCCTCACTTCCCTGTAATTGCAAACTGCACCAGTGACAGGGAATGTCTCGCACCAAAGTACATAAAAACATAAAGTGTTTATGTTGCAGTGACAGCGCTGAGATTTTGCAAACAGATTGGAACAGGTTTATTTTTCATTTTCCTGCACATTTCTAAAGTGCTTTTCTAGTGAAAAGTGACAAAAATCTCCCACTTAGCCACATTTAACTGGAATTTCCAGCACAGATCCATAACTTTCCCTTTCCAGACAGATGGACAAATGACCACAGGCCTGATGTCCTCTTCAGCAGCAGACCTGGAGAAGGGAAACTGGGAAGCTGGGTGTAAAGCAAGAAAGGTTTTTGCAGAAGGAACAGATCCTCTCTCTGGAATTCAGTGTGAAAAGTGACAGTTGGCAGAATGTTTCTGTGTAAGTACCCTGTGGTAACAAGAGTGACAGCTCTGCTTTCACTCCCTGCCTTGGTGACAACAAAAAGTGTGCAACCCACTCTTTCTCAAGCATATAGCACAAAAATGTCCTCTAATTCATTTTAAATGGTGATTCAAATCAAACCCTGGCAGAATTTGGGTCCAACAGATACAAGTTCAGGCATCTATTAAGGCAAAAGACAAAACAATAATTCCTTAGCAAGGCAAAAGGGAAGGAAAAGGAGCACATTTAAAAGAGAGCACACAGCTCCTGAGAGTGAAGACGGGTTTGATCCTTGTGGATTCCTCCCAGCTCAGGAAATTCTAGGATGTGAAATTCAACAAAAGCATTCTTTTCTGGGGCAAAAGTGAGCACACAGCCTGTGATGGCTGGAGAAGCCATCAGGACACAAGGGAACACCTCACACTCTGGAGCTCTAGACCAGCAGCAGGGACTGTGGCAGCAAGGTGTGAAAATGCCACAACTCCATCACTCCATTTGGGCATGGCATGGTGACATGGATGCACCAAGCAGCATTTTTTTTTTCCTGACACAGTTTTCTATGGAAACTTTCTCAGGTGTTTTGTGTACTGGGTTTATTGCTTTCTACAGTGGGTTTAGTATTCTGTATCACATTTATCTTCATATATATTTATTTTATGTACTGTTTCTCGTGGTTTATATACTGTTTGATATAATTTTTTTCAAGTGTTTTGTTATACTTTGTTATAATCCTCAGCACAGCAGGGACAGGAGCTCGTGCAGCAGGGCCAGCAGAGGCTGCACGGCTGAGGAAGGGCCTGGAGCATCTCTGTGCCCAGGAAAGGCTGAGGGAGCTGGGGCTGCTCAGCCTGGAGAGGAGCCCCAGCTGAGAGGGACCCTCAGCCCTGGCTGTCCCTGTGTGTCCCTGTTTGTCTCTGGCTGTCTCCTCCCTGGGGATGTTCCAGAGCCACACCGACACACTGCTGTGCCCTGAGCTCTGGGATGGCCCTTCTGGAGAACAGAGGACACACACTTGGTCCCTTCCAACTTTACTTATCCTTCAATTTTGTCCTGATTTTTTTTTTTATAAATATATATCCACATGTTTTATGATAAATAGTGAGGAAAGAGGGGCTTGACTTTTGTTATATTTGTCCTATGTCCTTTATTCATTCCCTTTGGGGGAGGAAAATAAATATGGAAGAACTGAACACTGAAGAAATTACTATGTCATCAGACCAAGGTTAATTTTCTTCTAGAGAAAACCCAAGTTTAACCACTGCTTAAGCTGATCATTGAAAGAAGCAGCAGTGATTTCAAATGCTTTTAACATTTGACAAGACATTATTCTCAAGCTGTTCTAACACTCCTCTCTATAGGTTTCTTATCAACTGCTAAGAACGGAATCACCCCCAGAACTCTGACCACTTAGAGAAGTATACTTAGAAAATGTGAAACTATTTATGCCAATATAAATATGCCTAATGGATTTGGTTTAAACAAGTTTTACGCTGCAAATCTTTTCCTTTTTATGCCCAGAAATTCTACTCCTGGTCTTTAAACTGCACTGTGCTTCTCTTGCTGGATCCATACCTCAGGGAAAACATGCTAATCATCCTGCTCATGCTTCCTCATGTTCTGAGCTTCTCTCCCTCTGTCGCTTCCATGCATGATTATAATTTGATGATAAGAGAAACAATTTAAAACTGCAATTATGAAAGCATTTCTTTGTTAATTCCCTCCTGGCTAAATGACTTCCTCTCACGCTAGGAAGTTAAACATCTGACAGCATGACTGAGTTCCAGGAGCTTCAATTTCCATTCACAAAAGCCTCTTTTTTAGCTGCCTCTTATATTCCAGTTGGAATTTACCGTGATTTGCTCCCTCTTTTACTTATGGATTCATGGATCCCAGGGAGACTCAACCTGGAGCCAATATTTGCAGCTCTGCTGGACCTCTGACTCTTTGTTTTAGTTGACATTATGAGGTGTGTGTTTTATGAACTGGCTAGATGAGGAAATGAGCCCTTTTGGGGCTGCTCCTCTGGGCACCATCTCGCTGGCACAGAGACAGATCAGCACGGTGCTACCAGAAGGATTAGGCAATAACAGCAGATTACATTTGGTGGAATAAAATATTACAGAGCAGCTCAGAAATTGTCCTATCAATACTGCAATATTGCAATGAGACAATCAGGAGGCAGAACACGGGGTGGAATGAAAAATTCTGTAATTGTTGCCTTTGTGTAGGTAAAATGATGAGCTGTGGTGCTGGTTCTGCAGTTCAAACACAGGTTAAAGGGTGCAGGGAGTTGACTAGGTTACCTTTTTTCTTTCTTTTTCCTCTGAAATCATACCCACACCAGCCATAAAGGAGAACAGAGAATAACAGCAGTGTTAACGAAGCAGGAAATAAAAATTATCCTCATTTATCTACTCATCTTTATTTCACAGTTGTGAGCAGACACCAGTGGATGACTTGCAGCAAATACAAAATTATTGTGCATTCTGCTAAAAATATGTAACTTTGATTTAAAGTAATTTGTTTAAAAGCCTAATGAGGTTGACATTTGAAGCAGGTTCCTGCCATTTCTGTTCCTTCTGGCTTCACTGAGATAAAATAAAATTGTGGCAGGTGACTCATAAAATGAGCTGACCTGCCAGGGCAGAACAGACCCTCTGAAATGTCTGTGTGGAATGATGGGATTTTTGATCTTTATTGGATACGTTGGCAAGTTTTTCAGTACTCGACACCCTGGAAAGGCACATCCAGGGTCCCATAAGGGGAGATGGGGTGCAGGGATGGAGGGGGGAGGAACAGGAGAGCCACTGCAGGTGTGACAGAGAGGGCAGCAGTGGTGGGAGCTGGGCACGGCTCAGGTCCCTGCAGACACAGGGCAGACGTGGAGTCAAGAGCTGACACTGGAAAAGGTTTAGGCAAAAATACTGGGAATAAGCTGTGACAGCTTGGCTGAGCAAACCAGAGAAGAGCATCTGCATCATGAGCTGAGATGGTGGGAACAATGGGCTCAGAGAGAAAATGGGAACATGACATTAGAGAGAAGGGAAAATCCCATTGCTTGTGCGTGAGTTGAAGAAACACCTTTAGCTGTGGCTGCCCCACCTCTGGAAGTGTCCAAGGCCACGCTGGATGGGGCTTGGAGCAAACTGGGCTAGTGGGAGGTGTCCCTGCCCATGGCAGGGGATGGCACTTGGACAAGATGGGCTTTAGGTTCCCTTCCAACCCAAAAAATTCTGGGATTCCATGAAAATTTTCCAGCCTACAAGAGACTATAGTGGCTCTTACACATCACTTTCCTTAAAAACCTGAATGCCTTGCTTCAGCAAATGGAATAAAGATGGGTGAACATCCAGCATTTTGGTGTTGGATTGTCAAAATCTATCCTCAGAGGAAGAAATAAAAATCATTCCATAAATCTGAAGTTGTCAGGACAGTCCTTAACAAAGAGAGGGGAGATGACATCAGGCAGGGACATACAAATAAAAACTGAGGATGTGTAATGGGAACGTGTGAGCAAGAAGAATCTGCAACTTGAAAAGATTTTTTTTTTAATATTATTTGATTTGTGGATGAAGTATTTTGCTTAAAATTTTTATTTCATTTGTTTGAAAGGTCTTTTGATTTTTATGATGTGGGTGTGTTATTAAACACGCTATGAGAGGTAAATTGCTGATGTAGAAGTGTCTCTGGACAAAGCCTGTGCCAGGAGGAAATGGCAGAAGGTGGCTGAGGAAGTACTGAGAGGAATTAAATCAAGTGGTTCCAGGAGGTTTGGGAGGAGCAGGATAAGAGCAGAGAAGTAGGAAATGCCGGAGATCTCTCTGGGAAACGGAGGGATGCTGCGTGTCTGCAGTAGCCCTGTGTCAGGTTCAATGTTTCCACGAAGAACCACCACACACAGTGTAATATCTTATGTCTCTTTCTCTTGACCTGACCCATGACTGTGAGCCTTAAAGATAATGAGATCTGAGATAAGGAGGTCTTTTGGCTCGTATCTGTCTCTTCTCATCTCACAGAGCTCTGCTCAAAAGGTCACAACACAGATAACAGCCTCTGCAGGAAGACCTGAACTGTTCATTTGGGCTCCTCTTATTTCTCATCCCGCTGACATCTTCATCAATCCATAATGTCCTCTGAAAGTAATGTCCTCGGTTCCCTTCCACATTCAAATAAAAATTGTTTTTTCCTTTGTATAAAGATGCTGTATTTCAATTTAATCTGATTTCAGTTCAAATTCATGTTCACCCAATGTATGTTTTTGGAGTTTTTTTTTTTTTTGCATGACCAGTGTCTGGGTCACCAGTCTGCTGCACAAAATCACGCTGTCAAACAGGAGAGGATGCAAAAATAAATTTAGTGAACACCTCCAGAATAATTTTTGCAATGAAAAATCATCAGGGAAAAACATATCTTAAACCATCTAAATTTTAAGTGTTTTTCTATCAGTATTAAAGTGAATTAAATGAATTACAGGAGTCATTTCACTTGACTGAAGTTGGGAAGGTTTTGGACATGGAATCACCTTGATCCACCTGAGGAAGAGGAATGCCTGAATTGGAGGAATTAACTGCCAAAGCAATCAGCTCTTTGCCAGCCTTTCCAAGCTGGGAGCCCCGTGGAACTGTCACACACTTTGGCCCATGATCTGCATGATGCCACCAGAGCTCGGTTCCCAGACAAGGAGCTGAGGGTGCTTCCATTGATTTTGTCACACGGCCGTGAGGTGACAGCTGAGGAATTGCAGGGACACACTTCCTCAGCTCCACATGCCTTTCTCTTGCAAGGAGCCCTCTTAATCTTCTCCCTTTTTATCACCCCACTCAATAATTTCTCTCGAGAGCACAGGTGGCTGCCTTGTCCTTTAATGATGTGTCCAAATGGGGAAATCAATGCCATTAAATACTCATGGAATGGGATGTAAATAAGCAGCTATAAACGTACGTATGGAGCTTTTAGAGGGCTTTTCAGCCAAAGATGCACCATAGGAAGTGGGATTTTTTTATATGGATGATTATTCTTCCAATTTACAGAGCACTTTGGAAAATTTTATTGCTTTCCTCAGTACTTCAGGAATGTATTTAATTGCAGTTTGCTTGCAGAGAAGAACAGCAAACAACAAACGGGGAAAATTTTACATTTAAGGAAGTTTAACTAAAATTCTGCTCTATTAGAATGTATAGAATAATTTGGGTTGGAAGGACCTTAAAACTCATTCAGTCCCACCCCTGCATGGGCAGGGACACCTTCCACTGTCCCGGGCTGCTCCAAACTCTGTCCAACATGGCCTTGAAGGATCCAGGGGCAGCCTCAGCTTCTCTGGGCACCCTCTCAGGGCCTCCCCATCGTCACAGGAAGGAATTTCTTCCCAGAACCTCATGTAACCCTGCCTTCCTTCAGCTTAAAGCCACTCTCCCATGTCCTGTCACGCTCACTTAAATGTATTTTGTTAGAACAGTTGGAACCAAGCTTTAAAACAAAACCAGACTCAAAGATGACAAATTAATAATCCAAGTAATTGGCAATATTATCATATTTTGCCAGGTCTTGACTTCCTGCTGGCAAAAAAATTCCAAGCAGAGGCACCTGGTGATGAAAGAGACCGGTGTCACATTCTATTTGTGGTTTATGTGGTTTTGCTATTTTAAACACACACATTTAATTGCTTCAAACAGCAGGACTCCAACATTATTCTGGTGCCTACTGAACAGTTAAATTTATCAGAGCACTGAGAATTTGTATATGTTTTTAAATCAACCTCCTGGCAAATTTCCGTTGCCTTAATGCTTCCCCATTACCCTTAATTAAATCCTTTTCTTATCCATTGCCTCCCAAATTACATCACTAACCCCTCTCCTTCTCATGTTGGTAGTGCCTCCAAAATTTACAAAAATTAATGGCTCCTCAAGCTTTTAACCACTTTGGGCAAAATTCAGTACACATAATTTCCCAGGGAACGAATAGACCTGCACCAGGAATGAGTTTGGCTGATAGGAATTATTGAGCAGCCCGAGGACCAAACTGATTCTGCACTCTGGCTTTGCAAAGCTGATTCCTCCAGCAGTGCTGAGGAAGATAAAGCAGCCAACCCCAAATGCTGAAGATGTTGTGAGGCAGAGCCCGCCCTCAGCCCACATCCACAGCTCCCAGGGACAAGGATGGGAAGTCTGCCATGGACCAGGAATAGTCACAAACCTCTGTGTGTTGGGTGGTTGAAGCATCTATTTATCTAAATATATTTGAAGCTCTTCCCCACAGACGTTTTTACTACCTGGGATGTGTGTTGGAATTGAATTACTACTGCCTTATTTTATTTTATGCTTTTGTAATGGCATTAAAAGCAACACTTGTTCCACACAAACCCAGAGAAAATTATGGTGAAAGAGGCCAGATTCACTTTTGGTTAATTATGCTCTTTAAAATGTGGGAAGAATCTGAGTATGAATGAAGCAAACTGCAAAATTAGGCTTTCCCAAAAAATTACATTTTCTTTTCTTTTCTCTTTTCTTTTCTTTTCTTTTCTTTTCTTTTCTTTTCTTTTCTTTTCTTTTCTTTTCTTTTCTTTTCTTTTCTTTTCTTTTCTTTTCTTTTCTTTTCTTTTCTTTTCTTTTCTTTTTTTCTTTTCTTTTCTTTTCTTTTCTTTTCTTTTCTTTTCTTTTCTTTTCTTTTCTTTTCTTTTCTTTTCTTTTCTTTTCTCTTTTTTGTTTTTTACTCACTAGCATTTTAAAAAATATTGTCTTGGAAACAAAACCAGTCTTACTGAAAGCTTTACTTGGACACTGAAATAAGTGTACAACACAATGGTCGGGAAAGCAAAATGCCCGGGAAGCAACACGCCCAATTAATTTTGAAACATTTCAAGCAATCAATTAAAAACCTTTTAAGGCAACACCTTCAGGTGCTGCAGAGCATTTCAAACATCAAAATTGCCGGTAGATAGATTTTGCTAAAGCGGAAACCTGGAAATGTTCTTGCTAAACCACAAACAAGTTGCTTGGGGTTCTGCTGGTCCAGAATGACACTCGGGATTTGAGGAGCTGCGTGACACGGTCCAAGAGCAGGGCAGGAAGTGTGACAGCTGGATTTGGGGGCACTTGGGCACAATTCCCTCCAGGAGGCTGTCAGGAAAGCCAGCCTCCTTGTTGGAATTAAATTACATGAAATACATTGTGAAATAGTTGTCTCCATTTGTTCTTAAATATAATGAAGTGTTTTGAGGGTCCAAAATGCTGTTGTTTTATGAAATTCTATGTTTTCCACTTTGGAATTCTCTGTTATTTGAAAAATTATTCCTTGGGAGGATTCCAGCTTCACACACAGAAACTGGTCATTGAAGCTAAATGGCTTGCTGGGATTGATTTATAGGTACTATATAAAATAACATAATGACACGTAACAAAATTTCATTACACAGCGAGGTTAATTTGAATTATGATTTGTTCTCACTGCCAGGCAAAGGGAAATGCTGGTGTTCAGTAACTGCTGCAGTGTGTTACCCCAGATTTCAATGGACTGCAGCATCCTGAAAAAGCAGCAATTGACTCTCCAGAAGAGAGAAAGCCTGTGATCTCCAAGGTTTTATGGGCATGGGTTGTTTAAAGGTAATTGCTGCAGTATAAGCTGGCAATCTGCTACATCAGAGCAGTTAAAGAGGCAGCAGTGCATAGAGGGAATTGAAGAAATTCCTGAACTGAAGGCACGCCCCATCCCTGGAAGCGTCCAGAGCCAGGCTGGACAGGGCTTGGAGTAATCTGGAAGAGTGGAAGGTGTCCCTGCCCATGGCAGGGGTGGGGCTGGATGGGCTTTGAGGTCCCTTCCAACCCAAACCATTCCAGGCTGGTGATTCCAAGAACAGTGGAGCGGAACAGGGATCATGTTTGGTATTTGGTGACTTATTTTACTCTGGGGGAAGAAAATGATTGCAAGAGCCCCAGTGCTGCTCAAATTGTCAGCTTTTTCATTCCCACAGTATCTGTGACTTAGCAGATTCTGGGGTAAAGTATTTAATGAAAATACAGAGCCATGAGCAATTGGTGTGGATCTGATTCCTAAAAGAATACATTCTGAGTAGCTCATAGAAAAAGGCATGAAATCTGATTTGGAAAAGTAAATAAATATGCCTTTGGAAAAAAGGAGAAAAAGAGAGAAGAGAGGAGAAGGAGAAGGAGAAGGAGAAGGAGAAGGAGAAGGAGAAGGAGAAGGAGAAGGAGAAGGAGAAGGAGAAGGAGAAGGAGAAGGAGAAGGAGAAGGAGAAGGAGAAGGAGAAGGAGAAGGAGAAGGAGAAGGAGAAGGAGAAGGAGAAGGAGAAGGAGAAGGAGAAGGAGAAGGAGAAGGAGAAGGAGAAGGAGAAGGAGAAGGAGAAGGAGAAGGAGAAGGAGAAGGAGAAGGAGAAGGAGAAGGAGAAGGAGAAGGAGAAGGAGAAGGAGAAGGAGAAGGAGAAGGAGAAGGAGAAGGAGAAGGAGAAGGAGAAGGAGAAGGAGAAGGAGAAGGAGAAGGAGAAGGAGAAGGAGAAGGAGAAGGAGAAGGAGAAGGAGAAGGAGAAGGAGAAGGAGAAGGAGAAGGAGAAGGAGAAGGAGAAGGAGAAGGAGAAGGAGAAGGAGAAGGAGAAGGAGAAGGAGAAGGAGAAGGAGAAGGAGAAGGAGAAGGAGAAGGAGAAGGAGAAGGAGAAGGAGAAGGAGAAGGAGAAGGAGAAGGAGAAGGAGAAGGAGAAGGAGAAGGAGAAGGAGAAGGAGAAGGAGAAGGAGAAGGAGAAGGAGAAGGAGAAGGAGAAGGAGAAGGAGAAGGAGAAGGAGAAGGAGAAGGAGAAGGAGAAGGAGAAGGAGAAGGAGAAGGAGAAGGAGAATACAAAAACCCCAAAAGCCAACAGGTCCTACTGAAATGAGAAGGGTTTTTTTGATTCCTCTAAATAAAATCAAAACAGTAATTTTCACCCTTTACAGGCAAATGATATTGCAGAAAGGAATGTTTCAGCAGGAAAACTATCTGGAAATCAAAATGGATTTAATTTTTCAAAAACCTACAGTTAATTCTGAATTGATCACTTGCTTGGGAGGTTTCCCAAGTGAAATCCCCTCCAAGGTAGATCACGAGTCCTATATTTCCACTATCCTTTGACAAACACACCTTTTACCAATGCCAGAACATTTCTAAGAGGAGATGTCCAGCCTCATAGAGGAATCATTTCAGCAGGCCTGATATGACAGGACAGCCCACATGTCTTTTGTCTTTTTGAATTATCCAACTCAAGACTTTGAAACTCCACAGAAACAGGGTCAGATAGGGTTGAAATGGCAAAAGCTGCAGAGATGAGGAGAGGAGGGTTTGCCAAGAGAGAATAGAGGCTGGAATGGGCATCTCCATGAATTTTTTTTCCTTCCACAACCTCCCCTGTTTTGGATTTGCTGGTCTTTCTTCACAAAAATTCCAGCTCAAATGTGAAAGCCAAGGAAGAATGATTTCAGTTAGGTACCAAGAGATCAACAAAACAGGTTCTCAAAACCTGGAGAAGTGGGAAGTAAAAATGACAGAGAGAGGTCGGGTGCAAAGAAATCTTAGTTCTTGCTGGGACAGGATTAAAACCTGGGAATAACTGAGGGATGTGTAAAAGTCTGAATCTCATTTGCATAGAACGCTGAACCACTGGGAGCTGGGAACAGTGAGAGGGTCTTTGCCACCACGATCTGCACAGATCATTTTAACAAATTACAAATCAGTTTCTCTGCTGTTTCAAACCAGATGTAAGAAATATCTGCTTGCTGGAACTCAGACTCCCATGATCACAAAATTGGTGCTACCACCAGATGCAGACCCTGAGAACCTTTACAGGAAAGCAATAAAAATGGCAAGAATCGCTTTGAGATCTGAAAACAAAATTGAACTCTTATCTGCTTTGATATTCCATTTTCCCTGCAACAGTTTACAAAATAATCTCAACTTTACATTTCTTTGTCACTTGCATTTAAAGATACGGCACAAGGAGATGAAATCCCTGCCTGCATTAAAGGAGACTTTTCTGAAAGCACTGCAAGACATCACAGGGGGAGGTGAAACCCAAGACAAAAAGTGAGGGCTGTAAGACAACCTCATCCACTGGCAAGTTTTGTGGGGTCAGGTTTTTTTCTTCTTAAGAAAATACCAACTTTCTAAACATGAAATATATGAGGACTTGGTGCCCTTACCAAATGAATGAGTGTGAGAGAGAGAAATGGAAAGCAGGCCTAGGGGAAAGTACAATCCCTGGTTGTTAATGGATACACAGAATGCAGTGCCAGGATAATCAGGGGGAGTCTGTTGGAGAAGAGGGATGTGTGGCACACCAATTACCGACAGCAGGGAAAATTGAAAGGAATTACATTCAGGGGACTGTGAAATGTAAAAGTCAAGGAAATAAATTAGATGTTGCATGACCTCTAGTGTAATATGTGGAGAACTAATACATTTAACCTAGTTGTAATCATGTCATAGCCAGACTGCATTAGGAACTTTTTCATTTACATTTTCCTCTCTATGGCTCCACATTCAACTTTTGGAAATGGGGAATAGCACAGCAACACGGAGAGGTGGTTCTGGAAAGGGAACGAAACAGCCAAGCTCAGAAATTACTAATGGTGCACTACTCCAATTTGATAACATTAAATATCAGGGTCACCAGAGGTTTCCTCAAAGAAATGAAAAAAGACAATATATTAGCTGCAAACTCTGGTCTGTCATAATAGGCTAAAATACTGACAGAATAAAAATGATCTCTGTGGAAGTAGCTTTGCTAAGATCAGTACAGGGGGAGGAGTGGCTTAAACTGCTTGAAGATGGGATTGGGGGACCTCAAGTGTAATGTGATTTTTTTCAGGAAAGCATGGATTTGAGCTGTCATCTGTCTTCAAGAAGTCTGTAAAAATGGTAAAAATGTCTGACTAGAGAAAGTAAAAGACTTTGGGAAGCATCTGTTGATGCGATCATACAGAAGTTCTGAAAGTCTCAAATTCTGCCTGGTTCCTGTTTTGAGTATTTCAAGGCAGTTTATGACCACAGTTTTCTGTCCTAAGCACAGCAAACTCAGAAAACTGTTTTCCTCTTTGCAAAAGCCTTTTCTCATGTCCTGTCTTCAGTAAAAACAACTGTCATTCTTTCTTTATTTTTCTCTCATGATTTCTGCAAATCAAGGTGTCTGTGCCCCACTTGATCCCTGTTCCTAAAATGGTCATAGTGACGATAAAATTACTTTTAGTAGATATGAAATTTCTTGTTTCCATCCGGAGTTCAGTCCAAGTAGATATTATTCTGAAGCAAGAACTTCCTGGAGAACAAAAGGTTCTGTGCCAGGGCCTCCTGACCCTCTCAGGGAGAAATTCCTTCCCAATATCCCATCTAACCCTGCCCTCTGAGAGTGGGAAGCCATTCCCCTTTATCTGGTGCCACCTCCGTGCTCCAGCAGGGCCATCCCAGAGCTCAGGGCACAGCAGTGCGTCCGTGTGGCTCTGGAACATCCCCAGGGAGGAGACCCCACAGGCTCTGTGCACAATCTGCTCAGGACTGGCACTGCCCAGGGCAGAAGTTGTGCCTCCTGTGCAGGGAATTGCTGGGCTCAGTCCCTGCCCGTGGCTCTGGGGCCATTGCTGGGCCTGGAGCAGAGCCTGGGCCTGCTCTGCTCTCCCTGCACAC
>VXBU01011914.1:235532-251741 GCA_013400315.1 Bombycilla garrulus | reverse complement strand
GCCAGGGACACACGGAGACAGCCAGGGACACACAGGGACACACAGGGACACACAGGGACACAGCCAGGGACACACAGGGACACACAGGGACACACAGGGACAGCCAGGGCTGAGGGTCCCTCTCAGCTGGGGCTCCTCTCCAGGCTGAGCAGCCCCAGCTCCCTCAGCCTTTCCTGGGCACAGAGATGCTCCAGGCCCTTCCTCAGCTCCAGGAGCTCCTGTCCCGCTGTGCTGAGGAGCCAGAGCTGCACACAGCCCTGCAGAGGTGGCTCCAGGGCTGGGCACAGGGCCAGGGGCACTCCTGATCAGCTTCCCAGGGCTGGACAGAGGGGCAGGATCCCTCCCTGCCCTGCTGGGAATGCTCTTCCTGATGCAGCTCAGGATCCCGCTGTCCCCAGCACACATTGTCCCCAGCGAGAGACAGCTCATTGTCCTCCAAGCTCCCCAGACCCCAGTGGTGCAGATTGTCATTCCCTGCTGACATGGGACATGGGACATGGGACAGCCACATTATTCCCTTGCCCCAGACACACCGTCAGCTGGGTTCTGTCCTGCCCAGCACTCTGGGTCCTTCTCAACATCCCAGGCTCAAGCACAGGAGTCTTCAATTCTAAACATGGGAAAATCCGTATGACATGCTAAGCCTTTTTTACTGAAATGATAGAAAATGGTGTAATACCCATTCTCAGATTTATTTATTTTTATATTTTTATGTTCCTGCCATATACTGAGGGAACTTTGTTTCCTCTATATGCCCTTTTGTACACACTTATCTTGGTTTGCTGGTAAAACGCAATTTTACAACAGAAAAATTGGGAAATTGCTATGTCTGTGCTTTTGTGTGACTGCCAACCCCATTTGGAGAAATTGGCCCTGTCTCTAATCTTGAATAGTGATGTACAAACTTCGCCCACTCAGCTGCTAAATCCTTTTCTTCAGCTTTCAATAGACCTATGGATTTAAAAATAAGATTTTTCTTGGGAAGATGATAACAATGTGTCCACTAAAGCAGAGGTGGCATCACAGGAAGGTAAATCCACCACAGAAAATTTGACAAAAGGGCATTAAAAAAAAAAAAGAACGGAAAGAGTGCAAGTAAAAGAACAGAATTCCATTGGAAGAAGGCTAAAATGTAAAATATGGCCAGAATATGGAGAAAGCTCAGGTACAATTTGTGATAAACAGGGTGGGATCGAGGGCACCCTCAGCAGATTTGGAGGTGACATGGAGAAGGTGTGGGGGTCACACCACCTGTGGAGGGGAGGGATGGGGCACCCAGAGGGACCTGGACAGGCTGGGGAGGTGAGGTGGGACTGTCTGCACCTTTGGAAGTGCAACAGGGCCTAGTGCTGGTCCTGCCCCTGGGCTGCGGCAATCCCAGAAGTGAGCACAGACTGGGATGCATTGAGGACAAGGACATGGAGGTTGTCATGGATGGAAAGCTGGACTGGAGCCAGAACCGTGCACTTGCAACTGTTCCAGGGTCACATCCCCCAGCATGGGCAGCAGGGGAGGGGGATTCTGCCCCTGTGCCCCCACGCTCAGGTGAGAGCCCACCTGCAGAGCTGCCCCAGCCCTGGGGCCAGCACAGGAAGGACCTGGAGCTGCTGGAGAGAGGCCAGAGGAGGCACCAGGGGGATCAGAGGGATGGAGCAGCTCTGCTGGGAGGAAAGGCTGGGGAGTTGGGATTGTTTATTCTCCGGAAAAGAGGAGGCTCCAGGGAGACCTAAAAGCAGCCAACAGTACCTGAAGGGGGCCACAGGAGAGCTGGAGCTACTTACAAGGGATGGAGGGACAGAACACAGGGAATGGCTTCCTACTGCCAGAGGGCAGAGTTAGATGGGATTCTGGGAAGGAATTGTTTCCTGTGAGGGTGGGCAGGCCCTGGCACAGGGGGCCCAGAGAAGCTGTGGCTGCCCCTGGATCCCTGGCAGTGTCCAAGGCCAGGCTGGATGGGGCTTGGAGCAGCCTGGGCTGGGGGAAGGTGTCCCTGCCCATGGCAGAGGTGGCACTGGATGGGCTTTAAGGTTCCTTCCCACCCAAACCACTACAAAATTCTATGAATCTATTAATTTCTTACTCCAGGTTTCTGTGGAAAGAGTAGCATAAAATTTGAAATTTAAGATGTGACTGCTGACTTTTCACTTCTGCAAAAGCCAAGGCTTGAGGCATTCTATGAGATCCATGTCATTCCTACACATAATACTATTTTCACAAGTGAACTTAAATATTATGAAAATATTTACATTGTTATTGTCCCTGCTGTCATCCTAAAAATGGCAGTTTCTGATCAGTGATGTGCAGTTTGGGGAAGCTGCCTTTTAACATGTTTAGCAGGATAATGAGTTTTTACAACCCATGCAAAAGGAAGGGTATGTTTAGAAGTTGTCTCCATGATGCTCAAAATGTTTGCTGTAAACTTCCCACGCTACATGAGTGCTGTAGGGACTGTAGAAGGAGGCACTGGAAGAGCAATAGCCTTGTGAGGGAAAGATAATTAATCTAACCAGGCACTTGTGTCCTGGGGTGAAAGCTAACTCCCCCAATTAATCAGTGTGACATCCAGAGGTCACCACCATCTCTCCAGCCATCTTTGCATCTCTGCGTATGAAGGTGAGGAGACACATGATGAAATTGGATCTTGTGGCTTCCTCCTCGTTGCTGACCTTTGCTGGAACCTGTTCTTAGGAGGCTGCCAGCTGCTGTTCCAGGGATTTGGGGCTAGAGAACACGCAGGTGCTCTCTGTGCTGGCTGTAAACTCGATTTCCTGCCAGGGACAGATCAGCACCTTACCAGCAAAGCAATGAGGGCAGAGTCTGAGGAATAACAGGGGAGCAGCCCAGAGGAGGTGTCGAAGCCTGAGACATGTTTGCATGGACATTTGGAGCTCTGATCCCCTTCCTACACAAACCCAAACAATTCACAGTAACCTTCCTCCCTCTCCCAACTCCTCTGCTGGGTCCTCCCTGCCAACCTCCCCATCCTGGCGGCAGTTGGTAGCCAAACAGTGGGACCCTCATTCACCACTGTCAGCCAGCTGCCTGCCCTGCCTCCTTCCCCACCCTCCTGATGCTCTTCACCCTTCTTGGAGATCTGGAAAACCAAATACTCAACTTCTGAAAATACTCTGATGCTTTATGAAAAACACTAATCTTGTAAAGCACAGAGTGAGGACTACACCTCTTCTGGAATTCTGCTGAACATCTCAGGAAAAAGGACTTAAAGCTCCATCTCCAACTCCCAACACTGGTATTTTTACATTGATAACCCTCACACACTCCAAAACAGCAAGTGGAGTTTGTAACAGCCTCAAACCCCAACCAAGAAACTCCCTGTAACACAAATGGAAAAAAAAAAAAAAAAAGGAAATAATGGTTGTGACTTGTCTAATTTCCTCCACATTAATCTGCAGGGTGTTAAACAGCTTTACTTCCAAAGGCATAAAAAAGGTAAGGAAAGGATTTGACCCAGGGAGTAGGAAAGAGAAAACATTCTACAGGGAGCCCTGAGGGTTTAGGATTTTCAATTAGGAGACAATGGGAAAGATAATGTGAAGGAAATCAGACATTCTGAATTTAAAGAAAGGATGTGGAAGGTGAAGAGCTCTCAGGCAGAGACTTGTTCCTGGAGAACTCCCTCCCCACAGACGTTGTGGAATGTGAAACAGCTCTAGGGGAGCTAATGGAATATTTGGGGAGCTACTTCTTCAATCAATGCATGGGCATCTTAGAAATCTTTATTTACCTCTTTTTTCTCCCTCCAGTAGGTTGAATATCTGTGAGCAGTAATTGTAGGGTTTTTTAATCATATGAGTAATAAAACTATAACGAATTCTCAAAAAGTTTCTTTGCTTATTATTGTGCTGCTGTAGCTACAGCCAATGTGGTGTAATAACAGATTTCTGTGACTTCCATATGGTCATTTGAATCTTTGATTTCATATTCTGTGATAAACACAAGGAAAAACTTCTGGAAGGGATTTAATTTTACTCCCTCTGTACTGCCCCTGATGAAATGCAGTAGGACAGGATACAGCTAAAATGTCAGTGTGAACTGGGACTGCTTTATTATACATGTGACTTTCTGAAGTTCAATTTTCTGTAAGCCAGATAAAGATGTTGTCCAGTTTGTATAAAACAGTTATGACCCTTACAGTCCTCTTTAGTTATGATTGTCTTCTGAATATTTCAGGACTTCTCATTTGCTGTTTTACCCAGCATGTTTGGCTTGTGGGAGGGTTTTAATTAATGAGAAGGGTCTGGAGGGGCCATATAAGAACAGCTGAGGACACTTTGCTGAATTCTTGCCATTAATTCCTCAGGAAGGAAAGGAGATGTGAGTTCATGTGCAAGAAGGTTGTAGGGTCTGGAGGGGCTGAGGGCACTTGGTTTGTCCAGCTGGAGAAGAGGAGCCTGAGGGCAGAGTTTATCAAGATTTGCAGCTTCTTCTGAGGGACAGCTCCAGTCTCTGCTCCCTGTGACAGGGACAAGACCCAGGGAATGGCTGGAGCTGTGCCAGGGCAGGGTCAGGCTGGATTTTGGGAAAGGTTCTTCCCCAGAGGGTGCTGGCACTGCCCAGGCTCCCCAGGGAATGGGCACGGCCCCGAGGCTGCCAGAGCTCCAGCAGTGTTTGGACAACGCTGCCAGGGATGCACAGGGTGGGATTGCTGGGGTGTCTGGGCAGGGACAGGGGTTGGACTGGATGATCCTGGTGGGTCCCTTCCAGCTCAGGATATTCTGTGGTTCTGTTTCTGTAAAACAAACTGAAACTCAGCAAATTCCACTTGGACAGACAAGTTCCCCACTCTGAAGATTATCAGGTACTGGAACTGCTTGGCAAGAGGGATTACGGTGTCTCCATCCTGAGAAATACTCAGCTGGGCAACTTGCTATCCCTGCCTCTGAGCAGGACAATTGCACGGGGTGACCTTCAGAGGTGTCTTCCAACCTCAGTTACTCAGGTAATTTGTCAGAGATGTCAGATCTCAAAGTATGTCAGTTATGGATGTTTCTTCCATGAAATCCCAAGGTCCACATTCATCCCACATAACTTCAGGCAATTCAGTTAAAAACCTGGATGCTTCTACAATTCTGACAACACAGACAGAAGCACTTGCAGAAGAAATCTGAAATCTCCTTTAGCACTTCAAAGCAAGGGCAGGTACATCAAAATCAGCAACTTTATGTAACAGTTTTGGAAGAGCTGTTGGTTTTTAAAGAATGCCTAGAGCAGTCACACAAGAGACTGAGTGTTTGATCTCCTGTTCCCGGTTTGAAGCAGGGCAGATCAATCTCCTCTCTTTACATTTCCACCTCTGGAAATCCCTTCCTGTAAAGGCTGTAGAGCTGTGTCTCTAATGGGTACAGGAGTGCCAGCCAGGCATCGAGGCATCATCATGAGCAATACTCATCCCTTCCAAAAACTTCTCTGCATTTCAAGTTGTGCCACTTCGTTGATAATCTCTATAAAAACATTCTAGTCATGTCAAAAACAGAATTCCTGGCTCATTCAAGTCCACGTGCAAGTTTTGATATGCTTAAATCATGTAAGGGTGATTGTTGGCTTATGCCAACTTGTGTCTTGACAAAAGCTTCAAATGCAGCTTTCTGAAATATTTTTTCACAAAGTCTTTAAGGAGAGAGTCTTAGGACTGATACAGGAGATATATCTCAACTTGTTTAGGCCGTTGGGTTACCACCAGGGTTTATATAAGACAGGTGTGAGTGATAAAATTAGTCAATTACTGAAAAATAATGAGCGATTCAAAGAGGACTTCTCTGGGTTATAGCCCCCAGCTGCTGGTGCACATCCTGGAAAATAACTATCTCAATTATCAACTTGGCACAAAGAGTGATGTTTGTGAGTCACAATTAAAGCCAGTTCTTTGAACTGGCCTTGCTGTGCTTTATGACCAGGAACCTGCAGGTGAACACCAAGTTTCACTTTTAAGACCTGCTCCATAATTTAAGCCAGAGGAACATCTAAGATGCACTTTTGTGCATTTAGCAAAGACCTGGCTGCCTTGTTCCAGGAAAAATGCAGAAAAAGAGAGAAACTTTCAATTTAAAGGGGATATTTTTAGAGATGCCTCATTCTGTCATATTTTTCATGATGCTTTATTACTGCATTAACAACTTAAAAAGTCTTTTAAGGTACTTCACTCTATTTGTTTAATTACCTGCCTTTCTTTTCTGGAACTAGTACCATAAAACACACTCCAAGCACTGGAATGAAGTCATTAATTAAATTGCAAATTTAACTGTCACGGGGAGCAACAAAAAATTGGCAGCAATAGATGGTGGGTGGTAGGAAAGTGTTTCTGGCAAAGCACAACTTGACTTGTGATGTTTTGCAAACAAAGCACTACTTCCTGCAAATTATTCCTCATCTCAGGTGTCTAGGTAGGAACAGAGCTCTGCAAAAGTGGAGGCACAAACTCTAGGAGCTTTTTAGACTTAGGACATCACTAATTTTGGATGTACTAGGAGCAAAATGTAAAAGCAGGCGATTCCTGAGCCACAGAGTCACCCAGATTTTCCCTGGGCATGGAGCAGATCATATGCTGCCTCTCATGGAATGAGACTCTGAAGCAGTGCTTTACTGAGATACATTAGCAGAGTTTTTGTTTTTACAAACCTTTTGTTAATTTAAATGTCTTTGTGGTGTTTGTCCTTTTGCTAAATTTGAGTAAAAATGGCCAGTAAGGCTAAGAGTTTTAGGGAAATGGCAAACAAACACATGTAAGCACTCCATTTTCTTGAAAAATCAGGTTGAAAACGACCATTTTGTTCCCCTATTTTGTACAGAATTAACCTCCAAAAAAATATTACTGATTTTTATTTTATTCTCAGTTCTGAGACATTCTTGTTCTTCCACCCTTGTTCTCTACAACATCTTCTACCTCTAGACCCTGTGAACTGCAAGTCTGCATATAACATCTGGTGACAAGCTACCAGTAAGAAGAAAGAAATATTTTTTTAATAATACCAAGGAAATTAATCCTTAATATTCATCCACTTTCCAGTCCACTATCTTAGCTATCCACAGAGATAAAACATGCCCTACAATTTAAAAGGAAATCTATTCCAAGGGAGTTTCATTAATACACACCCTTCTCAGTTAATACAGTGCTCTGAAAGCAATATATTGAGCAATATCTGAGTGATTCGGTGCTGGAGTGTTAATCCTTTGGGAATGGCATGTTAATAGTCTTGTTTGGATTGAACATCATTCATCCAGAGCATGTCATTCACAATTCATTGCAGATATCTGATATCAGCAATTAACGGGGATGAATTGCTTAAAGCAAGCCCTGGGCGGATCATAGATCATTTTCCATCTCCGCAGGCAATGGAAGCTGGATGATACCAAGTCTGACTCCTCTAGTTCTTAACCTAGTTTAGGCTTAACTGAATTCAGCCAAATTTGCAGAAGATAACGATCTAGAAGAGTGCTGGATTCACTCTGGTACAACTCGGGAAGAAGGCTAGTGGAAGTTCTAAGTTTTACTTTTTGTTTTGATCAAAACATTTCTTGCTGAAAAATTGGTAAAGAGAGAGATATTTCCCAAAATGAGCCTTGGGTCTCCAACAAGACTGAACCACTGGACTGTCTGAAGGAGGGAGAGAGGGGAAGAATGCATGAAAAATAGAGACTTTCAACTTGGAAAGCATCCCTCCAAAATGCCCACATTTATTGTCCAAAATATTGACTAGCAGGCTGCTCCTTAGTAGAGCTGTAACATTTTTATGCACCAGGGTTATAAAAGCTTCAAGTTACATTTCCTGTCATCTTTCCTCGTGGCTTTGATACAGGCATGCTTTAAAGTCAAATCAAAAGCATCAGAGGGGCAGTCAAAGGCCTGTTGTCTCTGTAAAGTCCTGTTTGCCAGCTGAAATAGCTCTGGGAAGGCCCGGCGTGATCCCCGCTTTGAAGGGAGAGAAGCAGGAGTTCAGTTCTGAGGGGATCTCCAGTGCTGCTGTCCCCAGCACAGCAGGGTCCTTCTGGTGTTCGGGGAATGACCTCAGCCACGTCATTTGAGTGAGCCGGGTGATTCAAGGATGGTGGGATGGTACGGAAAGCACAGATCAAAGGGGGACTCACACGGGGACTGGCGGTGGGAAAAGGGTGGGAAGAGAACTGCAAAAGCAGATGGCAAAAGAGACAGGATGAAGAGGCTCTTGGTCTCGTCTATGCCACAGGGCAGTAGGACTTCATTATGTTTTAGAGCTGGGAGCCAGGCTTCAGCTTTGCACAAGAGGGATGTGGATCTTTTGGACCGGGTCCAGAGGGGACCCCACAGATCCTCTGAGGGCTGGAGCCCCTCTGCTCTGGAGCCAGGCTGGGAGAGCTGGGAGTGTTCACCTGGAGAAGAAAAGGTTGTGGGGAGAACCCAGAGCCCCTGCCAGTGCCTAAAGAGGGTTTATAAAGAACAGTGAAAGGGATTTTTACAGAAGCAGACAGTGATAGGGCAAGGGGGAATGGTTTTAAACTAGAAGAAGGAAGATTTATGCAGGATGGTAGGATGGAATTGTTCCCTGTGAAGGTGGAGAGGTCCTGGCACAGGGTGCCCAGAGAAGCTGGGGCTGTCCCTGGATCCCTGGAAGTGTCCAAGGCCAGGCTGGATGGGTTTTGGAGCAGCCTGGGCTGGTGGAAGGTGTCCCTGCCCATGGCAGGAGTGGCACTGGATGGGCTTTAAGGGTCCTTCCAACTCAAACCATTCTGTGATTCTATGAACTCCTGTGATATGAAGAAATCCTGAGGACTTTGTGATTGTTGGTGTCCCCATTGCATCCCTCAGATGTTCGTGGCTTTTGTCTTTAGGCGGTAGTTAGTTATTGCTCTGCCTCTGTGCTGACTGCACAGGACAGGAAAGGAAGGCTGGAAAGGAAGGTTGAAAGAAAAATTGAGATCTGCTCATGCAGAGAGAAAGAATGAGACCAGAAAGGACAGAACTCCTGCTCACTGGAGTTTTTAAAGGATACATGAGGTGGGCAAGGTGTATGCACCGCGTGCAGTCTGGCACAAACTCTGCCAAAACACCGCAACTTCAAAACCATGTCAGGATATCACTGGTTTGGGGTCATTTGAAAACGTTTCACAGAATTATAGAAATATAGTATGGTTTGGAAGGGAGGTAAAACCCATCCCATTCCATCCCCTGCCATGGGTAGGGGCACCTTCCACTATCCTTGGTTGTTCTGAGCTCTTTCCAGCATGGCCTTGAGCACCTCAGAGCGTTTTTACAGTGGAATATTGTATTTGCTGTTTCATTGTTGTAGGTTTAGGCACCCAGAAACTGGATTTATTGTCATGAGGAAAGATGTGCTATGCATACTCTGAAAAGAGCATAGAAATGTGAATTGGCAGCTAAATTGGAGATAGATCTCTTTACAAAAAGAGTCCAAAATATTGGATTAAAACAATAACTAAAACCATTCCCAACATAAACCCTTATATTTTTATAATAGAAATGCTAATAGGGACAGTTTGTAACACATTAGTGGATAAGTTACATGTGCAAGAGCATATTTTAATCTACCCAATGTCCCCAGATGTTCAACTTTTACAGTAAATAAGTTGAATTACAAAGCAACTGTCTTGGTTTTCAATTGAGAAACAGAAATTATGATTCTGAACAAAGCAGAACAACTTTCCTTTTATTTCAGCCCCTGTAATATCACGTTGTTCCCATTTTGTTCTGAGGAAATCACACCACTTCAATCAAATCTATCTATTAATTATAAATCTCATATTAACAATGTCATTAATGTGTTCTTTAGTTGAAGGGGTGTGCTCCTATTTAGGCCTGGGCTGAACTCAAACTGCCACTTCCCACAAAGGAAGTAATGATCACAGATCATTCCATGGAAAATAATTTACCTTGCTCCCCGCATCACCCCTTGCACATTGGCTAAAATAAGAACATATTTTGTGGGATTTGAAGACTCCAAAGTTCACTGATATAGTTGTGCTCTCATTGGAGAAATCTTGATTTTTTTCTTTATTTTTTGACCAAAAGGACCATATTTGCTGGTTCTCCAGGCAGACTGGGCCCGTGTGTAACCAGAGGGACTCTTCTGCTGGTCTGCTCAGGGTAGTTTTGCTGCTCCCCAGGAGCAAGGAGAAGAACTGCAATTCCAGGATGGATTTGTGCTAAATCCAGTCATGTAGATTAATTATTACAGCTTGCCCCAGGATGTGTCTTAAACCTCACTCAAGTCCATTATATAATAGTTGGAAATAAAAAGTGGGGTTTAGAATCAAGGCCATAATTCCTTTTTTTGTTATTAGTTTTTAACCAAAGCCAGTTTGTCACACGTTGAATTTCACACTTATGGAGAATATTTGGGATAGAAAACCCTAGGCTGTGTAAACAGAGGAAACAAAATGGCTCCCAACACAGATAATAGGTGAACATTTATTAAAATTAAACACTTAAATGTGGCTAATTAACTTATTAACCTTTACGTTAATGATTATATTTCACACTGTGCACTACACTGCTGTGGTTCACAGGTTTCTTAATTAAATCTAAGTCCACTGGTCTTTCAAAGATTTCCCATTAATTCCACTATTATCATCCTAGGCTGGTGGAAAGTGTCCCTGCCCATGGCAGGCTTGAAGGAAATGAGCTTCAAGATCCCTTCAAGCCTAAACCATTTGGGAATTCTGTGGCTGTAAGCTCCACACACTGGTGGGAAATATTCCACAAAACATTCCTAAAGATCCTCATGGTTACTCCTGTCTCTGGCAGAGCAGGGCTCGCCCTCAGTCATTCCTTCAGAAATGTGGGATCATGCTGCATTTCATTAAAAGAGTTTAGGAAGCAAAAGGCCTGGGAGAGCTTTGTGACAGGGATCAAGGTTTCCACTGGCTCCAGGTGCTCACCTGTCCATAGCTCTGTGTCCTCCCATCCCAGAATGCCTCTCCTGGGTCCCGTTCTGAGTTCTGCAGTAACCAACCCCAGTTAAAATTCCTGCCTGAACCCCTTGCTTCTGTGTGGTTTTCTGCCTTTCCTTCCCCTGTTTGCTTCCAGATGGGGATCAATATTCACTTTATCAATATCATTTAATGGTATTTCAATATATTTATATTTTTCAATATTCATTTTGTGGAAATGGTGGGATTTGCTCCAAGTTTGGACTTGAAGATCCTGGAGTCCTTTTCCAGATGTGAAATGATTCTATGAATATTTGGGACTCTCGCTCTAAAAAATCTCTCATGTTTGAAAAAAGCAAACACAAACCAAGAAAAAAAAAAAGAAGTGCAATTATTTGAGCTGCAAAATGTCCAATACTCTGTGTAAGATAATTGTGTAATATTTTGGCCTCATGTAATTAAATATTGCTGTTAGTATATTAAATAACTGTTTCATCTGAAATACTATAAACACAAGAGAACTCAGTTATCAACTCCACAGCTGGGTGTAATCCTGATCAGCTTCCCCTGGGGGACAAACCAACTCAACCAAGGTCTGCAGCACCTCAAAGCCCAAGTTTTCCCCCTGGAATATAAACCAGATTTATAATCCTAATGCATCACGCTGTTCCTCAGATGTGAGCATTGTCAGCCAGAGTCTGGAAGAGACAAAACCTCTTAAATCATCTTTTCCTGGAATCATAAAAAAGAAAGAAAAAGCTAATTACTGACGCTTAAGATGTATGAGAGGTTTTTAAGTGTAACTATTCAATGACAGAAACAATTCCAGAAGTTATTGCAAAAACGGTGACAGGAGATTTATGTCTCCTCAGGTTTTGCTCTTTTTTCTCCTGGCTTCCATCCAGTTCACCAGGTACAGTTTGCTGCCAGGCTACGAGGCTGTTTCATTAAAACAGCTTTTAATATCCCTTTTTATAATCCATTTTTTCAGTGTAAAGGATGAACTGTAACATTTTTAGATTTTCTGTTTGTTGAAAATATGAGTCAGCGCTCCATAAAACATCACAAATTTCCTGTTTCTGCCATCAATACTCCTCCCATTTCCAGCAGTCATCCAGTGCTGCTTATTCTACCAGTTTATGAAGCTTCAAAGTGCCCTACAAACAGTCCCTGAATGGGAAAGAGAGGAGTATTGACAGCTTTACCTTGCTTTTCATCACCTGTAGCTGAAAAGAAAAGCTTTTTAGTGTTCCTCTATTTTGTGATTCTAACCCAGAATTGCAAGTAAAGAGATATGCTTTTCAGGTAGAGAGGCCTGCAGTAATATGGAAATGAAACAGTAAGAGAAACATAGGCATGGGCTCAATTTAATACTGTGTAAGAAAACTGAGAAGCTCCTTTAATGCCATGTTAAGATATTGGCTTGGAACGGACTCCAGGGGAAAAAAACATTCCCTAGGGACACCACTGATTATTCAGGAATTTTAGGTGCCAGCTGCTGATGTTTCCTCACCTCACTTGACTTCCCCAAACAGAGTTACAGGACGTAAACAGTGAGAAGCAGTCTGTGCTGACAGGCCAGTGTAAACCAGCCTTTCCAAAGGGAATTCCTGTTTTCAAAAAGGTCTTTTGTTGTCCGTCACAATGTTCTCGTGGTGTTTGAATTTCACATAAATGGATAAATGAAATTTCCCTCCTGGAGGCCCTTCACACCTGGATATTTGCCCTCGGTGGGTGTGCCATCAAGCAGAGAGCAGCAGAATGACAGAGCAGTCACAGCCTGGTTTCTGAGGCTTCCTTGAGTGCCCCCCTGGCAGGTCTGCTGATGGGCACATCCGCGTGTTACCCGCCTCATCCCACAGACACTTACAGCCAAAGATTGGCCATCCTGGCACTTGCTGCATTGCTCCTGGGCAGTCCATCATGTCTCCGTGACAGAATAATGAACTGGTGCCAGGCACGGACATCAGTGCTTGTTCATCCAGGATTGTCCCTCCTAAGGGTGCTGTTCGCTCCATGGGACAGTGATGGATGGTTCCGCAGACAGATCTGCTGCCACAGGTTTGTCTTTGTATGGATTTTGTTGTTTCTAGCCAGAGGTTGGGGAAAGGTCATCAGAAAATCCACTATTTTTTACATCCTATTTGAATTTAGGCACTGAGCACAGGCACAGAATCATGGAATCATGGAATATCCTGAGCAGGAAGGGACCCACCAGGATCATGGATCCAGCTCCTGTCCCTGCCCAGACACCCCAGCAATCCCACCCTGTGCATCCCTGGCAGCGTTGCCCAAACACTGCTGGAGCTCTGGCAGCCTCGGGGCCGTGCCCATTCCCTGGGGAGCCTGGGCAGTGCCAGCACCCTCTGGGCAAGAACCTTTCCCAAAATCCAGCCTGACCCTGCCCTGGCACAGCTCCAGCCATTCCCTGGGTCTTGTCCCTGTCACAGGGAGCAGAGATTGGAGCTGTCTCTCAGAAGAAGCTGCAAATCTTGATAAACTCTGCCCTCAGGCTCCTCTTCTCCAGCTGGACAAACCAAGTGCCCTCAGCCCCTCCGGACCCTACAACCTTCTTGCACATGAACTCACATCTCCTTTCCTTCCTGAGGAATTAATGGCAAGAATTCAGCCCAAAGTGCAACACTATTGAGGTATTTCACCAACCCAATCCACCATTTTCTCATCCTGCAAAGGTGAGAAAATTAAGGAAACAATGAAGAAACATCTCTGTAAGATTACAAACCCAAACTTGGTGTGATTTAATTAATTTTCTTTCATTTTCTCAGGGAAAAATATATATAATTTAGGTATTATCAGTTTTCCTGTCTGCTGAGGGTCTGAAAATGCAGCTAAACATGTCCTGCTGCTGTGGTGATCTGAAACTCCAACGCCAGCATTGTCACAGCTTTGTCTACTGCTTCTGCGCAGAGGTGCAAGGTAGCAACATAGTAGGAAAATAGAAAAAAATACGGGGATTTTTTACTCCCTGTAGACTTCAAGAGGCTTCCACAAGTCCTTTAGGTTCTCTGCCTGGGCTCTGCTCCTGGGCAGTTTTCCTACTGAAGAAATTCTCCTCTCATATCCCTATTTGTTACATGTTCAGAAGATTTGTTGCTGAATAAATGAATGGAAATATTTTGTCTAATCTATTTTGGTTTTAATTAGCAATGAAAGAATTTTTTAAAAATGCACAAAATGCTCCATGGAAGTCAGGAAGACAAAACTGCCTCTCTAATTTCAGACTCAGGATGGTTTTAGAATTCAAACAAACAAAAGGAACATTTTTTGGTTTTCCCTGTTTTATTTTTAATGAAAAGCCACTGTTCATTAGGTGAAAACAACCCTGTGCCCAGATGAATCTCAAACAGCATAATTAAAAATAACTTTCTCTGTGCATGGACATATAAATCTTCTGCCTGTATTGAGCTGTTTAGCAACTGGATATAGAAGAATCTTCTTTAGCAAGTTCTGCAAATCCTCTAGACTTTGGGACCAGGATATGTACAGCTTCAACAGTAATTTTCCATCAGCATTTGATACCTATCCCTCTTGTCCCTCCTGGTGATTTTCCAGTTGAAACCTTGATCTGTTAATGTGCCCCATCTCATTAGCACAGGTTGTCTCTGTACTTTCACCTGCCTCATTTTCCTGCAGACTTTTCACAGCCCCATGAGCCAAAGTTATTTATTTGTGCCATTACCAAGCTGAACCCCTAAAACTGTTGAAAGGGGAAGGGAGGGGGAGGTAAGAATGTTGGGTTTGGTTTTTTGTTTGCTTTTTTTTTTTCTTCCCATTTCTTAGTGGTTTGGGTTTAGTGGGATTGTTTGGGTTTCTTCCATAAAGGGACTGGAGCAGGTCCAGGGCAGGGAATGGTGCTGAGGAAGGGTCTGGAGCCCCAGGAGCAGCTGAGGGAGCTGGAAAGGGGCTCAGCCTGGAGAAAAGGAGGCTCAGGGAGGACCTTGTGGCTCTGCACAACTCCCTGACAGGAGGGGACAGACCCAGGGGGAGAATGAGAGGAAACAGCCTCAAGGTGGGCCAGAGAAGGGTCAGGTTGGATATTGGGAAAAATTTCTTTACTGAAAGGGCTGTAACACATTGAAATGGGCTGCCCAGGGCAGGGTTGGAATCAACACTCCTGGTGGTGTTAAAAAAAAAACCAAGGAGACTTGGGGACATGGTTTAGTGAGCATGGGGGTTCTTGGTTAAAGTTGAACTTGCAGTTCTTCTCCAGCCTAAATGATTCTCTGATTATTTCCTTTTATTTCTGTCTGCACCCTTTCCCCTTCAAATTTCCCAGCAGGAAGCTTTCCCTTCTTCATTCCCACCTCTTACACAAAAAAGGCAGTTTTCTCACAAGACTATGAATAGAAAATTTCCTGACATCCACACAAACATGTGCAGTAGACAAAAGAAATGAGCAAAACCAGACTGAAACAAAGAAACAACGTGGGATACAGCTAAATCTGCACTAACCCCGTGTTTAGAGAACATTCAGCCCTTTTTGGAGAGTGCTCTGCTCAGTCTCTGGCTGATGGCAAAACCTCAGCCTCACATCCCCAGGTGAGTGCTTTTCTTTCCTTTGTGCCTCCGACCCCTGGCTTCCCATTGAGGGAGTGTCACCAGCTGCTTTTCACTCCTCTCGCTCAGGGGAGGAGCCACACAGCTGCATCTACTGAGGAGAAGGATTCTCCTCAAGAAACAGGCAGGCTTTCCAGTTCTTCTCAGGATTGGAATGACTTGGGTGTACAGCTGAGGATTTAATTTTTATTCCCTGTATTCCTTTCACATTCTAATTTCAAACCAGCATCACTTCATATGAGAGCTCTTCCCCTCTTGTTCTAAACTAAAGGTTGTGTTTGTGATGCCAAGGAATTCCCTGGAGAGACCCATCTCAACCTCCCTTAGTGTCTTTAAAAGGCAGGAATTCCTCCCAGACTGCATTTCTGCTCTAAATCAGAGAAGATTTAATAGACTTTTTAAGATGACCCATCATTTGCACTCCCCGAGTAGGAAAAGCAGCACATTTACAAGTTAAAGAGCTCAGAAAGCCTTTCATTGTCCCAAAAACCTCTTTCTGAAGCACCTATTCAAACAAAGAAGCTTTTTGGAAATTTTAATGCCACTCCTCTCTGTGCAGATATCTTAGGGTTAGTTTGCTGGTTTCTGCTTTTCTTCCTCTCAGGTCTGAGGATGGTGTATTACACAGGCACTGGCAGAATGAGAGAATTTCTGAAATATATTGGGCTGCTCCAAAATCTATCATTTATTAATCACTGTGCCTGGTGCTGTTCCAGCCCGAGCTTCTTCAGAAGCAGATTTTCTTTTTTC
>VXBU01011914.1:174396-235504 GCA_013400315.1 Bombycilla garrulus | reverse complement strand
TTTGGTATCTATTTTGTATCCTGCAGCAGGAGTGGAGTCAATCAACTTCAAGCAATGCTGACACTACCGAACCAAAAGCACTACATCAAAACAGGGAGATTTGAGGGCAATGCTTCTCTGAATACACAAATAATAAACTCCAGCTGTGTCCTGCCAGTGGCTGCATCAGCTATACAATCTGTTTTATTGCTTTGTTTGTTAGTTCAGACCTTTGCTGTGTCTGAGTGGATCTGAAATCAGCCTTACAAGGCCAAATTGAAGGCCTTGACTATGGAAAGAGCTCCATCTTCAAGAAGGAAGATTTAAAAATATAAAGGACTTGATTTCAATGGCTGAGTAAAAGATATCTCTTTCTTCAGGAAAGCTTCACAAACCAGCCCCTACAAACCTCCTTTGAGGCACTTTGCAAAAGATGGAATGGTCTGCTTCTTCTGGACATGGACAGATCTGAATATCAATCAGCTTCTTCCCACCTAGCCATTTCTCTAGAACAGGAATAAATCACAGAACCCCAGATTGCTTTGTGTTAGAAAAGAATTTAATCATCCAGTGCCACCCTCTGCCATGGGCAGGGACATTTCCACTGTCCCAGGCTGCTCCAAGCCCCATCCAGCCTGGCCTTGGGCACTTTCAGGGATCCAGGGGCAGCCACAGCTTCTCTGGGCACCCTGTGCCAGGGCCTGCCCACCCTCACAGGGAACAATTCCTTCCCAGTATCCCATCTAACCCTGCCTCTGGCAGTGGGAAGCCTTTCCCTGTGTCCTGTCCTTCCATCCCTTATAAAGTCTCTCTCCATGTTTCCTGTCAGCTCCTTTAGACATTGGAAGGCCATAATTGCTGTTCTACTGTTCCAAAGGGAAGAACATCTGAGTTCTCAGGAATGGGACCCACTCTCACTTTGTTGTGCTGATGAGCTGCCACTACAGCACCAAGTCAGCCCTGTGGCTGCGCTGCAGCATTGATCCCTCATGTTTGGATCAGTATCTCCAGATCCAGACACAGATTTCCTCCAGTTGTCAATTTGAACTTGCTGTCCTCACTTCAGGCTGGGATTTAACTGGGTTTTAACTCTCTCTGCAGCAAAACGCAGCCCTGATGAAGATCTTCATCCTTCTCCCTCAGCCATTTGTCACCTGACGTGTTCTGATCTGACTGCACCACAGCCAGGAATCCTCTGCTGAAGGCTTTGCACTGAGCAGAGCCCCAGAGCTCCTCAGAGAGTTTCATAAAGCCCACGAAGCCCTGGCAGGTGTGGTGGTTTCACACCCACCAGGTTATCACCGCTATGAGCTGGTTGCAATGAAAAATAGAAAACTTGACCACTGCCTGCCTTCAGTTATGATGGAAATGGTCGTATTGGGCTTCACCCTGAGTTTCTGGGGCACCTTAAAACTTAACTAACGCAGAAATGCAACTTGTCTTACGACTACCAGCACTGGGAATCCCTCCCTGGCTGCTTTGCCTCAAATATCCCTGTAATGACCACGGTGCAAATGCTGATAAACAAATGGCCACATTTGCCCTCCTCCTAACAGTGTTTCAGTCTGAATTCAAACTCACTTTTTCCCCTATTTAGAAGAAAACAGCCTCCTCTGTCAAACAGACTGACATGAACAATTATTACCAGAGTTAACTTCTCACTCAAGGCAGAATTTGGCTGGAGATTTCATCACCGTGGGGAAAGAGGAAGACAAACACTGAAGATTCTGGGCTTCTGCAGCACCCTCATAATGATTTACTGCAATACACTGAATTTCTCCACTTATTTTGGTCATTTAAACTAAGCAATGAGTTGGTAGAACACTCATTTTAATCCTTTAGTTTTCATTTAAAAAGCAGTTAGCAGACATGTTTGAGAAAAAAATCTCTTTCTTTTGGAAATATCTTCTTAGCATATTTAGAATGTATATTGAATAGTAATTCACCACTTTTTACAGTGAAGAGATCGGCAGAATCACCTTGTCTTGTTGTCACTGTTTATTCATTGCTTTGTTCCCACACTGGGAATTTTTTCTAGCTGCATCATCATACATTTTTTCTGTTATAAAAGCAATTTACTGTCACCAGGAAACACTTCCTCAGCTGGGAACAGGACCCAAGCAGTTGCTATGTTTCCCAGGCTGGAGGTGTAATTACTGGGCACTTCTTTCTTGAATATTCTAGGAGCTGTGAAATCCTCCCTGTGATTAACACTAATGACAGACCTTTCCTGCTCCAGCAGGCAAGAGGATCCATCAGAAATTATAAAAGACAAGGTGTGAAAATGAAGAAAAAAATCTAAATAAGACTTAAGTTCATTTGAATTAATTCTTGACTAGTTTATTCTCCATAAACTCTTGAAAATAATTATCCACATGTTCCTATAAAACTCTAATTTATTTAAAATTTTAAAAAATAAATGTAGAAAATACAGACAGCTGGGTGAGAATTTGTACTCATTGTGAACAATTGAACACAGTTTCTAAGCACAGGAAAAGGACAAAAGCCTCTCAGCAAGTTAAATCAGATGTAAATTAACTGAGGAAATTTATAATATTTTTTCAAACAGGACATTTATAAATGGAGTTATCCAAGGTCTGTGTATTTGGACACCAGAGAACACAAATGGTAGAAAAAGAGTTGAATGAAAGCTAATGGTCTTTCCTTGAAATATCTCTGAGCTATATTTTCAAGCTTGCACAAAATTATGTAAAAAATTTCATCTCACACCTACAAGTCTGGGACAGAAAATGTGTGCAGTGAGTTCTGCAAAGAAACAGAAGACTTGGAATAAATCAGAGCTGAATTATTTAAAATTATAAAATTTGGATCTTTATCTGCGTGTTTATTCCTTGGAACATACAATATCTTCCCAAATTCAGGCAGATAAGGTTTGTTAAGCAGGAATTTTCTCTAATGAGAGTAATATTTTTATCTAATTAATTATGAAACAACATCAGAGAAATAAATTTTTGTGAGGTGTGCAAAAACTTCATGGCTCAGATGCTCTGTGTGATAAGATTCCCTCCTGAATCCTGAATCCTGAATCCTGAATCCTGAATCCTGAATCAAGGACATGAGGTAGGATTTGGTTGACAGGAAAATGTTGAATTTGGGATCTTGGAACTCCAGATATCAGAAGAGCTTGAAGCCACTGACCTAAATGAGACATGTTTTTGTTGACTTACTGCCTGTTGCTGGAAGTGATTTTTTGGAGGTGGTTTGGGTGTGTTGTCATGGGGATTTTTTGGTTTGTTGGCTGGTTTGGGGTTTTTTGTGGGAGGGAAGAGGGAAATAAGTAAGATTCTGAGGCAAAGTGCCACAAGATTTCAGTGCCTGAAGTCTAAAACACTTTTAGTTTCACCTCTTGATTCATGATAAAAGATTTTCAAACTACATTAGGCAACAGAAATTTGAATTTCTAAGCCACACCCCCTCTAAACACCCCTCTAAAAGAGCCTTCGGAAGCTGTGAATATTCCTTAGGAATGCTGGAAATCTTAAGAACTGAATGCAATGCAAACACTTCACCAAAGCATCTCAGGAAACCTTATGATTTTCCAGCATGAGCAATAAAACTGTGAGCAATAACTTTCCATAAAAGATAATTGATTTTAAACAATAGTAACTATATAATAGTAGTGGTAGTATTTTAAAGCCTACTACAAATGCTCCTATCTGCTGGCAGGGAGAAAGGCCTAATTAAACTGAACTGTAATGGGGTTGGAGCAGCATGGGATTTGGCATGTTATAAATTCATTCCCAGATTAATTGAGAATACCCTTTCTGTGGTCTCCAGATTAATAATAGGAAAGGGGGGAAAAAGACATCAAGGTAATTTATTTGCACTTTCTGCAGTACTGACATTTTTCACCCTAATGAGCACTTAAAATGTAAATTATACAGTCAACTTAAAAAATAGAACAGAAGAGGTGTGCAAGCCTTTTTCTTATTTTTCACATCAAAACCAGCTGCAATTACCATAAAAATTTTCAGAGTTTCCCTCCAGACTTTATCCAAAAATGCTGGGCATCATCAAGTAACTTAAAACATTCTGAGAGTTTCTCTTCAAGATTAGGTGGGAAAAAAAAGTCTGGGAAAGTTTTCAGTGTGTTACAAGACACAGTTATTGAACTTTCCAATAAATTAAAGTAGATATAGATATAGATATAGATATAGATATAGATATAGATATAGATATAGATAGATATATAGATATATAGATATATATATATAGATATATATATATAAATATATACAAATATATAAAATATTATATGTGGCATATATACTAGGTACTGTAGTATGAAATATATAATATTATAAACATTATTATATTATAATAAATATGTACTATATAGATATAGTATATAATAAAGTTTCTTTTGTACTTTTAGGTACAGTGCTAAATATGAATGACATAAAAATCTGAAATTTCCAAGGAGATGAATTTAGAAGATGAGAATGATGAAAATTCCCTTAAAAGATCAAGCAGTCCTGCTGAAATTTGCCTTCATTTAGACCTGAAACTTATGAACAAAGTTGGTTCTTCACTTTAGCTGAAGACAGAAAACTTCATCAAGAATAGTTTCAGGGGTTTCCCTCTGCATTCTGGGGTTTGAGGTTGGGTTTGAACATCACTGATCTTAGGTTTGGCATCTCCTAGTACAATTTTGAAGAGTCCAGACCTCTGTGAAGGAGCTTGACCTCCCCACTCCCCTGCCCAGGTGCTTTTATTGGCAGCCAGTGTGGAATTACCTCGTGGTTCATAAAGCCCTTTGAGGTGTTGAAGTGAAAAGTGCTTTAGAAACGAGGTGCTATTGATAATTATGATTATGCATTTATTTCACAAATCTCAGGAAGGGAATATTGGTTCCCAGCTTCAGCAATTTGCACTGATCTGCTCTTTAAATTAAACCTCGGGAGCTCCATTTGCTGCCTTTTATTGCTCACTGCTAATTGATGCTCTTCTCCTGCTTGGGTCAGGAAGACAAAATGATGCTACCAAAGAAAACACACCTTAAAAGCAATTACTTGCCATTAGAAATGCTTCATTTGCTTCTGAACATCTTGGAGAGCTGCCTCCAAAGGAAGATGATGAAGATCTCTGGATTTTACATATTTTGTGCACTCATTTTCCCAGTAATATGAAGGATATTGATGTGTTTCTGATTTGGAAGATGTGATTCTCTAGAAACTACCTGGAAAATCTGTATAAAAAGGTTTAATAAGTCTACAAAAGTGAAAGAGATGGATACCTGTGAAGGAAAATGTATTAAGGAAAAACAAGGAACTGAAAAAATTGCCTGAAGAATTTGAGTCCAGGAACTGGTTTGTTCTTTGTTCTCAAGATTTATGATCCTCTCTGAGAAAGCCCACAGAGTCTATGAATAATAATTAGGAAAATAACTATTGTCAAGTTAAGAACAACAAGAAATTATTTCTTTGATAACAGATTTTATTACTATTTTTACAAGCTTTTAGTGTTATGGATACAACACCATAATTATAATCTTCCTCCCATCTTCTAAATTCATCTCCTGGGAAATTTCAGATTTTTATAGCAGCAGTATTTAGCACTGTACCTGCTAGAACATTTAATAAGAGCATCTTGTGACACACTCAAAACTTTTCCAGATGTCTCTTTCCCACCCAGTCCTGAAGGGACACTCCCAAAAAGAGAGCCTGGCCCTGGGATCAAAGCTAATCCAAGCTGCTTTAGAATTCTGAGCCCATTGCTGTTGATGTTGGGTTTGTTTTTTTTGCAGGAATTCCCTACGATTTTGATAAATGGCATTTCTTCTCCGTGTGCATTTGCTTCCTGCCGCTGAAATTCCTGTAATATCATTACTTTCCATCTTTTCCCTTGTCTGTTTATCTTGGAGGCAATGGATGTCTCTTATTATGTGGTTATAAACTTAAACAGAGCCTCACCAGCAGCTCAAGCATAAATCAAGTGGAAATCACAACAAACATAAGCACATCGATAAGAATAATAAAAATGGGCTCTGTAAGAAAACTGCAGCATTTCTAAGCCACTTAGATCCCATCAAGTGATTTTTTGTTCTACTTTTTCCGTGTCAGACATGATCCATCTCATCTAACACATCCCTTCGATGCACAGTGTTTGTAGGACTCTGCCAAGGAAATAAAATACTGATTTAAACAGAGCTAAAAAATGCACTTCAGGGTACATTGCTCTGAGATTCCACTCTAAACTTCAGCTGCAAATAAGTGGGAAACTCTTTCCTCTCCTAATCTAGGCCTTATAAAATCAGAAGTACTACATAAACCAATAAAATACTAACTGGATGCAAGTTGTTAAAAAAGTGATTAAGCAAAAATGAAAATTTACATTTACTATAAATCTTCATGCTATTTTAATATCCAGATATTTAAAACTAACCTGTATTTTTCTTACAAATATGCATATACTGTTTAATTGCTATTTCAAACTAAACACTTATTGAAATATTTTCAATTGCAATTCCATCTGATGTTTATAACATTGGGGTGTTTTTCCTAAATGAAGTTTGGACAAGTTCTGTATTTGTCTGATTGCCTGGACTGGGGTAAAATTAAAGTTTTTGGTTTATCTAGACAAAATTGTTGTTTTTTAGCCAACTTAAAAATAAATATTATCTTTATGCTGTTATTTCTCTCCAATCCCCCTCAAATGGCCTGCTACACAAATTACTATATAAATGACAAACGCAGATGAGAAATTCTGGAGAAATTTTGGACATTTGCTTACCAAATGTCTCCTTCTCTGCTCCTTTCACGCCTTTGCAGCCACGGGTTTGTATGGATGAGTTTGGTGCAGGCATTTTAGGTTTAATTAATGTTTTTGTGGAGCAAACACCTCATCAGCACTTTCAGGGCCATCTGCAGCTCTGGGGTTCCCTAATTACCTGTCAGCTTTAGATGGTGGCTGTGTTGGGTCAGGACTTTCCTCCTGGTTTATGGCAAGCAAAGGGAAGGGAAAATGAATCATGTGTTGTTTTCAGAGCAGCTCTTATTAAATGCAACTGAAGTTCTTGTTTCCTCTTATTGATTTAGAGCTCTGTTGAAATTCTATTTTAAAAATTTCTGTAAGCTGCCACCTCCCTGAGCGCACATATGAGCATCAATGTTTGTACATATGGTTGCATTCACAGCCTGGTGTTTCCAGAGGCCCTGGACTTTGCAGATGTCACTGGAAAATCCTGAATTGCAATAAAAAAGTCCTTCCCTCCCTCAGAATTCAGGAATCCCTGCAGCAAGTGTTTGCAGGAAGGAGAAAACCAATAGAAGCTCTCAGGCCGTGATCAATGTGCTAATTTCCAGCATGAATGAACTCTCCAGAGTTCTTCCCATGGATGCATATTTATCTCCTGACTAAATCAATATTTGTCCTACAGAAAACTATTGATAGTCTCAAGGCTTTTTTATAGTACAATTGTACAGTTTTAATTGCTCTTTCTCTTCTTGACTTCGTGCCAAACTCAGAATTCCTTTTTATTATTGTTAAATTCAGCTACAAAATTCTCACACTTGAAAAATTAAAGGGATATTAAGAAGCCCTCAGAATATTTTGCAATCCTTTGCCAAGTATCAGCTACCGAGCCTCCTGTGTTAATGCATTTCCCACAACACCCCCCCAATGTTTACAAACCATTTTTCATGATCACTTTTGTGCCTCCATCCATTCTACGGTATCGGCGAACCTGGGAATTGAAACATGATGTTAATTTGGGGAGATATTGATACGTCTGGACAGGTAATTCATGGGTGGCCAACTCTGCTGCTGCTGTTTTTGATCAGGACACAAGTGCTCAGCAAATTGCTCTCTTGTCTTCTCGGGCTGGCTGGGAGAGGAAACCAAATTCTGAGTTCGATCTGCTCTGTCTCAGCAGGCTGGAGCAATAAACCCTGTCGTACCTGGATCCTCCAAAAAACCATCAATCAAAATAGCTCGGTTCAGCATCATAAATTCCACTGTAAGATGAAAACAAATGGAAGCTTGGATGGCAGGTTGTTTCTGGCTTCCTCGGTCTTTCTCAGGCTGTCGGTGTTAAGTGTGCAGGGGGAACCGCTTGTGTTCAAACTTGTCGGCTTTGAGTTGTAATTGTGCCACAAACCAGCACAGGCCAAGGCCCTGGAAATTTGGGAATGTCTGCGGTGGATCACAGTGCAGACAACTTCATCATCACAACATCAACAGTGAGGGAAGGCCAAGAGAAAAGGGAAATGGAAAAGGAAAAGGAAACGGNAAAGGAAAGGAAAGGAAAGGAAAGGAAAGGAAAGGAAAGGAAAGGAAAGGAAAGGAAAGGAAAGGAAAGGAAAGGAAAGGAAAGGAAAGGAAAGGAAAGGAAAGGAAAGGAAAGGAAAGGAAAGGAAAGGAAAGGAAAAGTTTCTTCCAATTTAGTTGGAAGAGACTACAACAACCATCTCATCCATTTGCCTGAGAACTCAGGGATCCCCCAAAGCCAGAACATGTCATTATTAAGCCCTTGTCCAAATATCTCTGAGCACTCTCATGCTTGGGGCATCCTCCTCCTCTCTGGGGAACCTCTTCCAGGGTTTGGCCACCTCTCAATAAAAAAATATTTCCTAACATCAAGCCTCAAACTGAATTGTTGCCAAAATTCCTAGGAGGACAAATTCAAAGAGCAACATCCTTTCAGCACCCTGCTCTGAATTTAATCCACACCTAAAGAACAGCCAAAAGCTCTCCTAAAAGATTATGGCAAAGGCATTCCAGAAATTAAGGGATTATAAAAGTGGACCTGACTGTGGACTCTGGGCTTTCTGGGTGCCAGGGTGCCTTACAAGGTGTTTGATATCTGTGCTTGTCTGTCCTCCCCAGCTGAGCACCCTACAGGATGGGATTGTGAGCAGGAGACACCCAGCACCACCAAACTTCAGTTTTTAGTCTAAGAGAGGGTCTAGGGGGAGAGCCTCAGGGGAAATCTTATGTGGAAATTTGAGGCACTTTTAGCAATTGGTGAGGAAAGACAGATGACAACAAAACCAGCTAAATTTGTCTTCTCAGAGGTAGTTCAGAGCACCAGAACAGGCTGTAAAGGCTGAAAACTGCCTTCCCCTGTGGGGATCAGCCTCTGTGGGCAGCACTAGAGAACAGGGACTGAGAAATCCTTTAAGGAAGCCAGGAAGCTGGGCAAATCCGTGCTAGCAGGGACACACAGCTTGTGAGAGCTTCCCTCCCTTTGCATTCCCACATCCACGGAGCCACTGAGGCATTTCTGACCGCAGCAACCTGAGCCAAGCTCCCCCTTGAATCAGCACCCTTGAATAAAACTTCTCTATTTCCTTTCCCTTTGTTCCTGCCTGGTCACTCCCATGGCATTCTCTATCCTGGAAGATGCTGCTTTGGCATTTCTTTTTTCGATTGCTTTTGCCCCTTGTCTAGAGGGCATCTCACAGTCAACAGGACACAAAACAGAGTAGTGGCTCTGTTTGTTGGCAGACTTAGCTGCTGGTCGTGCCTCCAATGTCACAGCTGCGTCATTGCCAAATTAAATGTCACACATACATAGATATACATAGGCACATGAACACACATGTTCATACATGGGGAACTGGTTCAAGTGCAACGGAGGTTGTGTCTTATGAGCCACAGAACACAGTTGTGAACATTGATGCATATTTGTTTTATTGATTCACAGACTCGTGGAATTGTTTGGGTTGGAAGGCACCTTGAAGATTCTCTTGTGCCACCCCTTCCATGGGCAGGGACACCTTCCACTGTCCCAGGGTGCTCCAAGCCCCATCCAGCCTGGCCTTGGACACCTCCAGGGATCCAGGGGGAGCCACAGCTTCTCTGGGCACCCTGTGCCAGGGCCTGCCCACCCTCACCCCTCACAGGGAACAGTTATGGGCAAATAATGCAAAAATAAAATCCTGAATTAGGTAATCTGGTATCTACGGACAACTTTTTCTTTTCCTTGTACAAATAACCACAGCAGAGGATAGAACAAATCAGATGTTTTACGTTAGGCAGCATGAAAACCTGACAAAGGCTGATGTCTTCTTTGCTGTTAAACTCTATTAAATGACGTTCTTTATTTCCTGTTATTTTTGGGTGTGAATGACCAGTGTGGTTGCTCTTGTACAGATATTTGTAGCAGACATTAGGGTTCATGTGACTGGAGAATGAATGGAAGAGTCTGGGTGTGGAAGTGTCCAAACTGAGAGATAATAAACATCCGATTAAAACAGAGGACAGATCAGAGTCACCACGAAGTTCTGAATCGTTCCAAAAGTTACATCCAAATCCCCACGTGGAGTGACCAGTTCAAGGAGAATATAAGGGATGGGATGGTGACCCTGTGCTCCTGCATTTACCCCAAAACACTCAGCCCCATATTCTCTGGTGCTTGTGGGTTGCTTTGCTAAGTGAAACCAGCTTCAATTTACAATCAAAATGCCTTTTCCTTCTGAGTTCCCACTGAGCCTCCTGACCTGGCTGTTGTGATGCTGCCTCATGAGAAGTGTGCTCTGTAAAAAACCTCAGAAGCATTGTTCTTAGCCAAGCACACAATTATAACAGGATAGTTTTTGTCTTTTAGTCAGGGTAATTTGAGTTTTCAGGCCTTTTAGGCCTGAGGGCAGTGATGGTCTCTCTGAGAATAAGGCTACAGCTCCTCAGAGGCCCCCGAGAGCTGCACTAAATTGGGATTGTTTTAATAGTCTGGTCTAGGTGAGAAATAAATTGAGTTCAAAATGTTCCCTTGTCAGGACACTGCTTCAGAAATAACCTAATCTTGCAATCTCAGCTCTGTTCCAGCTTCTAAAACTTGCTGTAACAGTGGAGTTCACCCAGTTCTGTCATTTAAATGTTGTCATTAGGCTCTGATTGATGAGGAAAGATTCCCAATATGCATTGCTCTTTTTTTTCCCTGTTTATTTAAGCTCCATCCAGATCAAAATATTTCTCATTTCACCTCATTTCTCATTATACTTGAAAGGGTTTTGTGCATAATTATTGGCTAGTGAAGATAAGTGGGGTTTTATATTTATTTTTTTTTGTTCTGCAATTTGTTACGCTGTTTATCTCTCAGTCAAAAGAAAGCAAGGCTAGAAAATGTAATGAAGTGTTCATCTATCATCCATGGGCTTTGCTTCCTGATAAAGGAGGCTTCATTTGGGTGTTATTTCATTAACATGCACTTCTCTGACAAAGCCAAAGCACCAAGAAAAAGAAAGAGAAGCCTTAATCAAGGTTTTCTTGGAGATAATTAACTGAAGGGCTTGTAAGATATGAGCAAGGTTTTGTTATTAGGACAGGAGTTAAAACTCATATTTCCTTCAGCTCAGGATCATTCCACAACTGCTCCTGGAGGAAAAGTAATTAAAAAGAACTGCAGTTTTACAATGAACCCTATCTAATGAACAGAATTAGCATTCTTTTTTTACTTCTTATGTAAAATTCTAAATATTATCAGCATAGTCTACTTGCTAAAATAGTGTTGTGCTGTGTGGGAATCTTGGACATAGGGAATGTTTCTTTGCTTGTGCTGAGAAGTTCTAATTCTCAGGAAAATACTGCTTTTAACTTCTATCCACGGGGAAAGCTTCTGAAGCTTTGGGATAAGTTTGAATTAACTAATGTATAAAATAAATCGTAATATAGTTGAAGTTTATTAAAAGGTGAAAAATTTTGATTCTAGGTTTTATCTAGTATAGATATAAGAGACTAAGATGGAGAATTTTAGGTGTTGTTTAAGCCTCTTTCTTCCTTTTTCACTTACTCTATTTTCTGTAGTGTGGGAGAATAATTTCATTGGACAGAAGTGCCTACAATACAGGTACTATGTAGACAAAAAAATAATTAAGAATTAGTGAGAAAATAATAAAATACATTATAGATATATTATAATAATTAATTAAATAACATATATATAAATCCTTAAAACCAAAAAAATTTAAATCTTACTACCACGTAACCTTAAAATATCGAAAAACTACTATCATCCAAAACTTTAAACTAATTAAAACATTAAACTATCGAAAAACCAAAATACCAACAAATCTCATCTACCTCATTCCTAAACACAACACCTCGCAAATAATTCCCAATTAAAAAAAAAACATATCAACAACTCCAATAGTGCTTCATTTAAGGTTCGATGTTTAAGAGTAGAAACCAGATTTTCATTAAGTGAGGAGTCACTTTTTTGATAACACTTGCTTCAACCACTTTTCTTACTTTTAAGCACTTTCTTTAAATGACAGAGTAACCTCATCAGCTCCAAACAAGGATTTCTTTTGACAGACCAATCTCTCTTGGAGTATATGGAGACAAGTGGCACTGCTCCCTCGGCAATGAATTTATTTGTTCAGGGAACAATTCCTTTTCACAACATGTCCCCACCTGGGAAATCTGTCCTCCAGGGAAGACAGGAGCATACATTTCCCTGGGATTGCAATCCTTCTCCAGTCAGCCCTCATTCTTCCTAAGAAAAATGCCAATGTTCCCTTTTACCAAGGATAAGTGTTTCAATTCTCTAGCTCTCACTTCATATGAGTTTTTCATTTCAACCTTTTCTTCAATTCATTTCAAAGTTTTGAGGTTCTAAGTGGAGAGAAGGAAGAATCTTTTTGGGTTGTTTGGCCAGTTAGACTAATTTTGATTGAAAAGAAGAAACACTAGCAGTTTCAACAATAAGGAATAAAAAATAGGAAGGAATCACGTTTTGGACGAGAAAGAGTCCATGTAAAATAGTGCAAAATGTATTGGTGCTAGAAAAATGTGTGCAGTTTTCTCACTGCTATTACCAGCTGTGTCCTCAGAAACTCTGGTTATTATCTGAGTCACTCTTTGTTTTTAGGAGAATAAAAAACTCTCCCCACTCATCCGAAATTGTACATACCATGGTGTGCTACCTGCCACAGCACATGTGGGAGAAGCTCTTCATCAGAGGAAGTGTAATCATCTCAAAAATCCCAAATTATTTTAATGGTAAAAAATATTGCAATTAGAAATGATCCATTGGTTCCCTTTTTTATCCATGTAAAACTGGGGGAAGTGCTCAGGGAGCCCATAGGTAGATTAAGCAATTTTTGCTCTGATTACACAGTCTTTTTCTATGTTAAAGGACATGACCGAACCAGGGATTGTGCATGGTCTGCAACTGGAGGGATGAGCAGAACAGAAATCCCTTTGTGGTCCCAGCCCAAGTTTGCCAGGAGCATCTGGCCAATGGTCTCAGGGTGAGATTGTTGGGGTGTTTGTGCAGGGCCAGGAGTTGGACTCGATGATCCCGGTGGGGCTCTCCCAGCTCAGGATATTCTGTAATTCCATGTCAGGGTTTGGCAGTTCTGTGTTGGTCACTAACAGAGTGCAGGGACTGTTGTTTCAGGGTGGTTGGATCATGCTCCTACTTAGCTCATTCCTTGCCTTCAAGACCTTCTTCCACACTGAGGGAGGCTGAGCTGGGCCAGTAAAAAAATCACTGCAAAAATCCAGACGTTTGTCTTTCAATTACACATGCAGAAAAATGTGACCTGTAGTAGCTCCTTCTTGAAGCAAAGTGTCAGCATATATAAAAGGAGAGTCTCACAGAATTTTTATTTGGAATTAGCTTATGTGAAAGATACAACTCCGTGCCACCTCAGGAGCAAGAGGGTGGTTCATAACTGCTGGATTGCTCCCTAAGAAGAGCAACAGGAAAGGAGTTTTCAAGGGTGTTGCTGGTGTATTTCCAAACCTCTGCTGTCCCACACTATGAAAAGAAGATATTGATGCTTCCAGCACCTCAGAGAAACACTCCTAAGCACAAAGCACAGGAATTCAAGCCTAGAGGCAGAAGGGTAAAAATAAATATGCTAAAAAAGNGGGGGGGGGGGGGGGGGGAAGATAAAAAGTTGTAGAATTTCTTCTAATGTCTATAGATCCTTTGTTTTTCTACTGTTTTTACCAACTTTCATGTGACTGAGGAGTTTTTCAAGCCTTTAGAGAGCTCCCTCCCCAAATCAATCTCTTTGAAATGTGTGTATTTGTGAGATGGCTGCTATTTCCCACAAGTGATCTGTCAGTGCCTCGGCCGAGCCTTCCCTTAATAGAGCCTCAAATAAACTTCCTGCGTGCCGAGTCTTTCAAGTTTCAGAGCTCAGGAAGCCCTTCATCCCTCCTCATTAGTGCTGCTGGATTCCCTGCTCCATAGCTCACCTCCCTCCCCTCCGCTAAACTCTCCAGTTGGGCCTTGGATCTCCTTCCTCACCGTGGGTTTTAAGTGGACAAATTTATTCTATTGATGAATTTATCCTCAAGGCAAATCTGATTTAATTACACCACTGATCATATATGAGCAGAGAATATTTTGGTACCTGTCATCCAGAAGTTATCACTTCGACAAGTTTTAATTTCCTTCCAAGTTTTAGTTGAAGTTTTTTCAGGAATTCTCCTCACTTTAATTCCAACAGAACTAACTCATAAGGAAGACTAAATCTCGAGGAAGAAGAGGAAGATCATTTCTCTGGGCTTTTCCAAGGCAGTTTTCTTCCAAGGATTTACAGCTACTGGGACAAATTTCTGATTTGTGATCCAAGTCATGGAACACAAGTCAAAATTAATTAAGCTCTGCTCTGACTTGTTTAAATCCAAGGAAAACCTTACTAGCCAAGACAGCAGTTTAGAAATTAGAGGGGGGTAGTTAAGCCCTCAGAGAGAGGAACCCAAATCTTTAAGAAAGATCATCTCTCATTTATAGCATCAGGACACAATTAATTAATTTCTAAACAAATCTTTTCCATGTTAATAAGGTATTTTTATATTCATTGAGCTCTGAACAGATTCTTGTGAAAGTTTGCTTTACAGGTCCTGCATCTTTCATTGCTGTATGGGAGATTTCATACTTGAGTGCACATAAAATATGCCAGAAAATGTAAAAACTGAAGAGATGCTAATGTAAAACAAATTCATTTTCAGTGAAGTTTGTTCTTTCAAGCTAGAGAAGTTTTCTTCAGAAATCAGAAAATCTGTGGGTCAATGAGACAGAGTTGTTTCAACAAACACTGTTCACTTCTAACATATTCTTTTAAAACCCTTCATATTACTGAATTTCATTTCAAGGCACTCCCATTTGACTTTTCCATATTTTTCATATTGCTGGAATTTCTCCTGTCATGGCATGCTACACAGCCCTGAGCCCCTCAAATTCTTTTTAATGGTCTGAAAACTTCAATAACATGGTCCAGTGTGGATGGAGTCAAATGCTGAGGACCCAGATTTGGATAATAGAATTCCAAGCTGTGTGAGGTGAAAGGAGAAGTGGAATTGTTTAAAACTGTTTTATGTTGCAGAAGACAGAGGTGCCCGAGTAGAGAGAAGGGAAGTTAGCTGTAATTGATGGAAAAAATTCAAGTGTCAAAGAAAAGCTTCTTATTCCCTCAGGCTACAAAAACCTGAATTTTCCACAATTTTTCTATCAGTTTAGTTCAGCCTATGGAAAAATACTCTTTTTGGGAAAAAAAAAAAGACTAAAACAAAACAGTATTTACCAATTATTACAATTCTAAAAATGTTGTCCTTCAGAGTTCAGCACTAAAGGGACTGAGTCATATAGAAGCTTGTGTGAAAAGATAGCTTTAGAAACCAAATTCTTGTTCTCCTAACAATTATTCAAACATGACATTTTGTTAAACTCTATCAGTATTTATCAATTCATGTCATGTCAGTGGAGGACAAGATGACAGCAGCTAAATGTTTCAATGCAAAATAATATCATGCTAATTTCTATTTTTATATAAAGGCATTTTCTTTCTCATTTTAATAATTCTCTCCATTCTTTGTAACTTTTTCATTATTATTATTTTAATGTGACTTGATGTTGAGCAAGAAGCTCCTATCCTTCAGTGAGACTTTGTCCTTTTCTACTGGGACAAAAGGCTGGTAAAAGGTTTAGATGCTATGTTATCTTACAAAGTCTATTAAGCAGATTTAATAATTTAGTCAAGTACTGTGTGTCATATTTTATTTTTTATAAATGAACATATATAGATGAGATTAAATATATTCCATTTAGTAGTTCAAAGAACACTATGCGGACTAAAGTAGGTTTCTTATGTTTCTTGTGTAGAAAGTTGTAAAGATTCAGTCAGTGGTTAGAGCAGTTTTTAATAATAAACACAGTGCCCAAATTATTTTTTAAAATGGGAAATGACATTAGTGGCGTCTATTTTTTCCATGAAAAGTTTTGTTATAGTTGTTTTTCCTGAGGAGCTGACTGGAGATCAGCAGATTGTCCACACTGGAGAGATGGATCCAGGCCCAATTCTTTCCCCTCTCTCTCATTACATTGGAGTCAACAGCAAGGCTAAAACTGGAGCACTTCCAGAGGCACTGTCTGAAAACCTGTGAACTTTTGGGCATCAAAAATTCCCCAGGGAGACAACTCCTGAAATCCAGCACTGTTTTTTCTGCCAGTGTAAGGCTGATTCACTCTCCCCAGCTCCTCCAATGCTTTCTGGCAGCAGAGGTCAGTCTCCTACCCTCATTTTTCTGGTGGAAAACAATGAGGCACAGAGAGATAGACCTGGCTTGTCTAAACCCCCCAGCAGGTGCAGATGCCATTGGAGCCTCAGTTCAGAAGGTCCAGCACTGACAATTTGTTGTATCCGAGTTACAGAATTTGTGCCGCTTGAATTCCCACATATTTCTTTCGTTTATAATCCTTCTAATGACAAAAGGAATACGGCTGGAGTACAAAGCCAAGGATTAATTGCACCCCCAGCGTGGGCAGCAGGGGAGGGGGATTCTGCCCCTGTGCCCTGTGCTCAGGTGAGAGCCCACCTGCAGAGCTGCCCCAGCCCTGGGGCCAGCACAGGAAGGACCTGGAGCTGCTGGAGAGAGGCCAGAGGAGGCACCAGGGGGATCAGAGGGATGGAGCAGCTCTGCTGGGAGGAAAGGATGGGAGAGCTGGGATTGTTCAGCTGGAGAGGAGAAACTTTGAGGTCACCTGGAGGAACTGAAAGAAACATGGAGACTGTTTCCAAGGGATGGAGGGACAGGGCACAGGAAGTGGCTTCCCATTGCCAGAGAGCAGGGTTAGATTGGATATTGGAAAGGAATTCTTCCCTGTGAGGGTGAGGAGGCCCTGGCACAGGGTGCCCAGAGAAGCTGTGGCTGTCCCTGGATCCCTGGCAGTGCCCAAGGCCAGGCTGGATTGGCTTGGAGCACCATGGGATAGAGGAAAGTGTCCCTGCCCATGGCAGAGGTAGAATGAGATGACTTTTAAGGTCCCTCCAACCCAAACAATTCAGCGATTCCTTGATTTTATGAGTTGTTAGTCAAAAAGTCTTGGAAGCTTAATCAGAGCATTACTGTAAGTAAAGTTACAGTAATGCTAAAAGTGCATTTAAAATGCTATGTGCGCATACAGACTTCTTAAAAATCTTCTGATGTTATCCTGTTTTTCCAGTGCTCACAGGGGACTTGCTCTCAGTGGCTTCAGACTCAGGCTGGAGGACATTTCAGTGATGGTGTCACCCTGAGGTCCTTGCCAGGGGAAGCCTGTTGTTCACAGCTTCTTGCCCCTTGGCTATAATATTCTTTGAAGCCATTTTGATGTTGATGCTAACCTGCTGTTATGTATGTTAAAATGCTTTTATCTAAGTCCATCTTGCATTTGAATTGTATCTACAGAGTGAGTTTTATCCCAAGACTGAACTCCTTTGGTGACTGTTGAGCTGCTCATTTGCTGGCTTCAGCTATCATCCTTTTTCTGGAGTTTTTATGCCTCTCACACACATTGTCTTTTGTGCTACGTGTTTCTATTAATACATAAACAAAGGAAGGCCAAGACGAGTCTCAGTGCTTTCCTGGATGTGGGAAGAACATTGACACAAAAGGTGAGGAAAAGGCTGAAGTGCTCCATGTCTTCTTTGGCTCAGTGTTTAACAGCAAGGTCAGACTGGCATCCCCATTCCTTAAGGGATTTAAGAGTCACGTGGATGTGGCACTTGGGGACACGGGTTAGTGGTGGCCTTGATCAGTGACGAGTCAACAGCTGGACTTGATGGTCTTCAAGGTCTTTTCCCACTTGAATGATTGCAGGATTCCAAGGGTCTGCTCTGGGTGATGGGTGACTCAGCCTATGCAGAAAAAAAATCTTGTTTTTGATAGCTAAAGTCGCACTAACACAGCAAATGTCACACAAGTCAATAAAACCAGGAAATGGAAATGCAGGCAGTGCTCACCTGGTGGTTACACGATTGTTGCCACAGCCAGACAAGCTCAAACAAATCTCCAGGCAGGCTCAGGCTAGCTCAGGACACACTGCAGGGACCTGCAACCACACATTTGCATGGCTGCCACCACTCCCTGCTCTGTGCAGCTCACCTGCGCTGGGGAAAACCAGGCTTTCCTTACCAGCTTGGCAAACGCAGGGAAACGGGTGCCCGGCACAGGCTGTTGGGAGGGGATCAGCAGGGACAGGAGCGAGTGCTGCTGGCAGTGCCATCACTCAGTGACAGCCCTCAGAGCGTGAGGCGGGCACTTGGTGACACATGTGGCACTAATGGCAGCTGAAGTAGTTCAGTGTCACTCTTATTTTGGACAGCCAACTCCTAAAAGACAAGGTTACAATTATGACACATTGCCAGTGTGGTCCCAGGTCAGTGTGGTCCCCCTTTTGACCTCTGCACCATTCACAGAACTCAGTCAGTTGTACTCTTTGTCTCTAAAAATATTAAATTTCCTTCAGATAATTTTTAAAGACCTGGCTTCCATAATGTTTATTTCAGATCTTGTATCTGACTGCAGCTTATGAGTAAAATGGCGTATTTATTCGTAATGCAGTTTCATGCAATCTCATACCAATGTCATTCACACAATTCATAAATACAAGGTCTCTGATATTTGCCTGAATAATTCATAGCCAAAGAAAATATTTTTCTGATGTTTTAGGTCACTAGATTATTAATTTTGAGAAAAAATGTGTCTCAAATCATTCTGAAAATACTTCTAATTTTCTTTGGCTTACACATATATCAATATTTCACATTTATCTCTATTATTTATAGGTCTGATGACACAAAGCTGTCAGGAGAGGTTTTTCTGGATATCAGGGAAAATTCCTTCCCCCAAAGGGTGGTTGGGCACTGACCAGGCTCCCCAGGGAATGGTCATCGCTTTGAAAATCCCAGAGATATTTCCTTTGCTTCTCTTCATCAAACTGCTCTTCATGTTCAGGGGGAATCTGCTGAGATAGCTTTGAATCAACACTTCATAATGAAAAAGGAAGTTTGGATTGAACACGTTGCTAAATATTCAGCCATAAAAGGGTATCCTCAAGGCCAGAATGAAATTTCTGACATTTCTCATTTAAATCCCGATAGATGTGTCCTGGTTCCCCACACTGCAAGGCAACAGCAGTCCAGGACCTGACTCTTTAAAGTATTTTTCCATCGTTTTTCCGTGAACCAGAGTTCCTTCCCCCTTCCTGATCAGTGAACTATCAGTTTATTGGAGTAGGGAGAAAGGGCTGCGTTGAAAGAGGTTGTTTTTTTTCTGAAAGGTTTTCAGATTCAGGATGAGAAAGATCTTCAAACACCAAAATGATGCTGAGGAAAAAATGTTTTCTTTCCCAGCTCTCTCTACTTTTTCATCTTGTTCTTCACTCTACGTGCAAGTTTTATTTGCCTTCAGTTCAATTTTCTCTAAGCCTCACTCTCCATTTGGTACCCTAAATACAATTAAATTGCAATATCCTAAGTGTGAAAAGGAATAAAACGATAGAAATGAGATAAAATGCACACCTTCAGAACTTTCACTCCTCTGCCTGACTCTATTCTTCCTTCCCCAGTGATAGTAAGACACTTTCAAATATATTTTCCAAGTTTTGAAAGCCACTGTATATCAGGCTCACTGAACTGCTGACTCCTCAGGTTTCTTTAATAGAAAAGGAAACTTTCAAAGACACCCAGCCATCCACAGAGGGTGAGGGAAGAAAGCAAAGGTTAGAAAAGCAGTTAAAATAAATCTGAAATAATAAAACAAGCAAGATAATATTAAGGAAAGTGGAAAGAGTGGGAAAAGAATTACTCCCGCTCTTCTCCCTGGAGGGAGCTGGTAGTAGAGTAAAAATAATCTATAATGGAAAGGTGTATTTACATTTTTAATGAAATGTAAAAGCAGAAAAATAAGTAATAAAAGCTAATTAGACATGTAGAAACCACGAACTGCGAGGAGAGATTAAAAGAGCCAAGGTAGCTTCGACAAGGGAAAACTAAAAGAAGACATGGAACAGTCAGCAAACATGAAACAAGCTGCAAAAATCAGGGAAAAAAATGTATTTTCTGAGGTGAATTAGCCAAGAGTAATGGGCTTAATCTGCAGCAAGGGATAACTAAATCAGGAAAAGGACAGGGAAACATTGGTGAAGACATTATGAAGACAGCATCCTTGGTGGTATTTATTTCTCTTAAAGTACTGAATTTCAGCCTAGTGAAGTCTCTGTCAGCCTTATTTTCTGTGCTTCTCTCAACAAGGACATTAAATGTGTTTGTAACTCAAAATGTTTCATCTGAATCACATTTGAGGGGTGTGATTTATTCTTCTCTTAAATATTTCTTTTCCAAACCTTTTCCAAACACTTTCCTTCCTAAAACCCCTGAAACCCACCTCTGTCTAGTTTTGTGGATTTTGTTCTGGAGTGAGCCTGGGTGCTGCCCAGCTGGGAAGTGCCAAAGCTGTGAGGTTTAAACAGCTCCAGTAGACACTCGGTGCCCTTTTGGCCAATTTGAGTTTCTCTCTTTCCATCCTGTTGCATTCCAGAGTAGTCACTGCTGCTGGGCTGATGTTACACAGGAAAGTAAAGGAAAATTTCCCCCCCACCCCAGGTTTTAGCAAAAAGCTTTTTGTTTTTGAACAGTTCAGGGGGCAGGTTAACAGCTGCTCAAGAAGTATAAAATATGGTTTTATTCAACAGGCAGTGGAAGAAAACAGCCTCAGCACTCCCACCTAGGGCAAGGCTGAGAGGATGGTGTTGTTCCACAGGACCACTGTTAATAATGTGATATTTCTGTGGTGTAGGCTTAGCTTTGGCTCTTGTATAAGATCATTATGTGCAGCATAAATGAAAGTTGTTGCCCAAATGCACAATTTTATGTCTATTTCAGAACAAGTAGAAGTTTTTTTAATCACTGTGCAATAACCCATTTAAAGCATGACAGGATGTACTGACAGCTGGCACATGGAAATATGAGACCTTATTTGAGGATATCAGTTTTTAAATACTTGTTAATTCTGAAAAACATCTTGGACTTGGCTGAGGAAGTGGAAAAAAAGGAAAAAATGCTTTCTGTAAATAAAGAAATGTCAGGAAAAACATATATATCTATAAGGAGAGTTACCAATTTATAAATTTTCCATTGAATATTGTACTTCCCTTATCATCAGTATCACAGTGGAAGCTGCACTAAGAGTAAATATGAAAGATTTTTTTTCTTCCCGCCAATGTCTTCCTGTTTGGCATAATTCTCAGCCTTAACAAAAAACAAAACATAAAAGAAAACCTTATAGTTGATAAAGAGTCTCAGAGATGCATTGGAATCATGTTCATTGTACTGCCACCTTCCCAGGTTTGCTGGATGAGTCCTGGAGAATGTCCCTAAGCCAGCAGTGTCTTTGCGAGCATTTGCTCACATCCAGCTGGGAGCCAAAGGCTGTTGGCTCAGGAAACTTCCTTCGTGGAATCACAGAACATCCTGAGCTGGGAGGGACCCACAGGAGCATCCAGTCCAACCCCTGACCCTGCACAGAGAATCCAGCAATCCCACCCTGTGCATTCCTGAGGGCATTTTCCAAACCCTCCTGGGGCTCTGGCAGCCTTGGGGCCGCGCCCATTCCCTGAACCTTGCAAAGTGAAATCACACAGAGTATTCGGGTGGTGCCCAGGAGTCAGTCTGATTTTTGTAGCTCGACAGCGACTTAATTTCCTGGGCTTTTTTGGGGGTTTGCCTTCCATTTATTTCATATCTGACTTGCTGGAAGTGCAGCATCTCCCAGGAGTGTTCTGAGACACCTGCAATATTTTGCTGCCTAATGCTTAAGTTGCCACTTGCTCAGAGCAGAAGTCTACAGTGAATTTTAGCTTTTATAGAGGGCTGGGATCCACATTATCAATACTCCATCTTTCCCCCAGAAGAGAGATGTTTGATATTAATTCAGTACTTTACCAGATGATCCCTTCCTTTTATTTAAAAAGGGACATTTCCCCTGATAACAAAGTTCATTCCTGTTGCTTTCCCAGGCTGAGCCAAGACTGTGTTTTACCCAGAACCATTCCAAAACACTTGAGCTAAATTTAGCCTTGCAAATGAAATATGTCCATCTCCTGAATTAAAGCCAAGTGCCATAGAATCCTTTGTGTCTGTGCTAAATCTGTGTCCCACTTTCTAAATCCAGAGTGACCACGGCCAAAGAGCCAGCAGGACGCTGGGCCCAGTGCTGCCTGCTCCCTGCCTGGCCAAGCTGGGCACAGTCCTTGGGGACTGCAGGCAGATCCATCCCAGGGCCTTGGGACTGAGCACTGCAAGCAGCCACGTTCAGTGAGGATCAGCATTTCTTGCCTCCTTTTCTTGTGGATTAAATAATAATGAATGCATACCTAATGTATTTATTAATGCTTTCAATTCTTCTTTAAAATTCTCTCCTTTATTTCCATGGCTAAACTCATTTATGCTTGAGCATCCTTCATGCAACAGGATGAGCAGCAGCAGGAGCAAGGCTTTCTCTTGCTGTCAGGATTAGCTCTTAGGGAAGTGCTGGAGGTGGCAGAAATTTTGGGCTTGCTCTCATCATATCTGAAAAAATCCTTGAAAGTTAACAGGGGAAAGTACATGGCTTGCTCTCACCTGTCTCTCTACCCTACAAAAAAAAAAAAAAAAAGAAAGGCAAAATTCTAATAGCATTTTCAACCGCTCTTGGAGATAAATAAAATACCAATTTTTCTGTCTTCATATGATGGCTCTTGTTTTGAGATACATGTTATTTGCAGCTACAAATCCTGGCAGAAACAGAGGGATTCAAATAAACCCCTTATTTTAATTTATTTTATTTGCTGTAAACACGGACTTCTGTGGTGCTAATTAGTATTTGCATCAATAAAAATCAAATTGCATTTTAAGATCATATCAGTCAATGAAGATTTATTCAACTTGAGGAGTTCTGGCTTGGTATCAGAAGGCATGAATCATTTATGATTCCTCATGGGTTGAAAGATGTGCCTCCCACTGCTGCATTGCAGCATGGACAGCCAGAATTGATTCACACTCAGAATAAATACACATAGTTGGCTTTATTTAGTAAACTGATTCTGATTTCTGACCCTTTTTTACAACAGATCAACACAGTTTTCTCTGTTAATGGAGAGTTAAGTGACATCCTCAGGTGTTACAGAGTGACACCGACAATATTTCATAGCTTTCAATGCCCTCTTAGAATCAGAATATTTTCCAGGGGGCACTAATAGGTATCTGATGGAATTTTTTACCTGTCAAAATGTTCTTTTCCTCTTCTCCTCCATGTATTTTTTTTTTTTGACAATTCATTTATGACGAGTAATGCTCATTGACACGGAGTTATCCAACCACTGCACCAAGGCAGGAAAAGGAATTCTCTTGGTGTCTCCACCAGACTCTGCAGCTGAGGGAATGGAAACTCATTTCCTGCTGAATGTTCAGAGCGGGGGAAAAATGATGCAGAGAGAAAACATGAAGTGAAGGCAGAGCAACACCTGAGCAATAGCTCCTCTGTGTAATTGTCCATTTTACATTCACAAGAAAGTTGTATTTTTTTCTCTCTCCTGCTGCCTTTTAAGAGTTTTCTGATGCTAATCTTAAAATCTTTCTCATCTTTTATTGATCATCTCACAGCCATAGCTTTTCTCATTAGGCACCCAAAATCCTGCTATAAACCCAGCACATTCCAGTAAAAATGCACATATATTTCATGGCCTTCCCTGGCACACACTCACCTGATCCCTCAGTGAACATTGCGCAAGGGTATTTCTTTCAGAGCATTCTGGCCCCTTAAAGAGCTGCAATAACATCAGTAACTCCAAATCAAACAAGACTTCACAGAAATATAAAATGAACCACAGGATGGTTTGGGTTAGAAGGGTCCCCAAAACCCATCCAGTGCCACCCCTACCATGGGCAGAGACACCTTCCACCTGCTCAAGGTGCTCCAAGCCCCCTCCAGCCTGGCCTTGGACACTGCCAGGGATCCAGGGGCAGCCACAGCTTCTCTGGGCACCCTGTGCCAGGGCCTGTCCACCCACTCAGGGAAAAATTCCTTCCCAATATCCCATCTGCCCCTGTCCTCTGGCAGTGGGAAGCCATTCCCTGTGTCCCGTCCCTCCATCCCTTGGAAATTATCTCTCTTCATGTTTCCTGTTGTCTCCTTCAGGCAGTGCAAGGCCACAGTGGAGTCACCCCAAAGCTTCTCCTCTCCAGCTGAACAATCCCAGCTCTCTCAGCCTTTCCTCCCAGCAGAGCTGCTCCATCCCTCTGATCCCCCTGGTGCCTCCTCCGGCCTCTCTCCAGCAGCTCCAGGTCCTTCCTGTGCTGGCCCCAGGGCTGGGGCAGCTCTGCAGGTGGGGTCTCACCTGAGCACGAGGGCACAGGGGCAGAATCCCCATCCCAAATCCCATCTTTTCTCTTTCCTTACTGATCCTTGTGGTGAATGTTGATGTTTCCTCCCCAATATTCCCATCTACACATCTTCCAAATAACACTTGGAGCATGGTCTGAAATCAATTAGGGAAAAAATCTGCCTGGAATTGCACAGCCACAGAGAAACCTCCCTCTGAACACGAGGCTGAATTCAGACATCTGCTCTGGTCCTATCCAGCTGTTTCCCGACCCTTCCACATGAAATCCTTCCTTCTCTAACTGCCAGCTTGGATGACACTGCAATCATTGTGGCAAACAGAAAGAATGAAAACCCAATTTTTGCAGAACGGACTGCACTGAATAGAAAGAGGCAGGATCCAGAGAAGGCCTCTGGATCCACAGCTCTGAATAAGGCACAGCTTGGCACCAGCCGATCCCCAAACCTTGGACAGCAGGACACACAATCCTGCTGGGAAGTCCTATGGCAACAAGCAGAAGCTCATCTTGTGTCTGCTGGAGTTACTGCATTCCATCCACTTGGCTTGCGACACTCACAGTGCTCAAAAAGAAAATACCTGCTTAAAATTTGGTAAAAAACATGTGATTGAAATAAAATTTCCTTTCTATATCTCACTGTAGACTTCTGCTTTTTATAAGAATCATCCCTGAATGCCCGGTTTCAAATCTTGTAACTCCACAGCACTGATTTGTGCCATTCACAGCTCTTTGCACCTTCCCCCAGTTTTTCACTACCTGCTTGGAATTTTAATAGAAAGTTCTGTTAGAAGATCATAACTTAATGAACCTGGAGGTTAAAGAATATTGGTGTGCTGCCTCAAAAGCAGTATTTTAATGAAATTATGTTGCACCACTGGGATTGGCATCTTCTGCAGACTTGCTATTTAAATTAGCAGGGGTTTTCTGAGGGTTCACCAAAAAGGTTTAATTGGCAGGGCCTATGAATGTAGAATTTTCCAAAGGCTTAAAATTCCTTAATTTGTGCTTATCAAGGCTTTAGATTAAGAAAGGTTGGTAATTGTATTTTCTGGAGTTCCTGTTAATGCTTCCACGGGAAGTAACGGTGTAGTGGAAATGCCATGTGGATGAAATCCACTTTCTCCTTTATTGTTAGAGCCTTTGGCTGGTTATTATGCAAACAGCTTAATAAACACACATAATAAAAATGGTCTGGCTGAGTCACTTGGCCAGGCAGAAGAAGGACTGTGTTGGTTTGGAGAGCTGGCACAGCTGTTGCTAAGCACACTGGCAAAACCCTGATGTTTCCCCTCCAGCAGCCAATCACACCCAATCCCAGAAACATGCACTCACCTGGCCTGTGAAGAAAGCATGCAGGAGACCTCAAATACCTGCCGGAATTCCTGCTGGGATGTCTGGCTGCAGAATCCACAGCTGAATACGTATATTTGATGTCAAGTTTCGTAGCCCAAAGTTTAGGAATTGTCAGCCTATTGCAGCAATGATCAGATGAAGCCACTGAGTTGATCCCAGGGCTGGAGCCCCTCTGCTCTGGAGCCAGCCTGGGAGAGCTGGGGGTGCTCATCTGGAGAGGAGAAGGCTCCAAGGAGACCTCAGAGCCCCTTCCAGGGCCTAAAGGGGCTCCAGGAGAGCTGGAGAGGGACTTGGGACAAGGCATGGAGGGACAGGAATAGAAATGGCTTCCCATTGCCAGAGGGCTCAGTCAGATGGGATACTGGGAAGGAATTGTTCCCTGTGAGGGTGGTGAGGCCCTGGCACATGGTGCCCAGAGAAGCTGTGGCTGCCCCTGGATCCCTGGCAGTGTCCAAGGCCAGGCTGGATGGGGCTTGGAGCACCCTGGGACAGTGGAAGGTGTCCCTGCCCATGGCAGTAGGGGTGGCACTGGCTTTGAGGTCCCTCCCAACCCAAACCATTCCATGATTCTATCTCTCCAAGGAAAATCTCACCCCAGAAGGAACTGCTCCTCCCTACCCTCAGCCACAGAAACCACAGATATCAAACTGTGAGTTTTTTTTTCCCCCAGACATTGTGAGAGATTTTGTTGAAGCCCATTCAAGTCTATAAGAGAAATAATTTTAAGAAGTGAGAAGAGTTTAAGTAGCTCTTTTATGAACACTCTAATTAAACCTCTACCCCTGTTATCATGTAGCACACAGTAACGGAGGTGGCTGCACTTGGTCACTGATTGTTCTGGATATTAGCTGGTAACTAGGAGGAAATGGAGTAATAGCAATTATGAGTGGGAAATAATACCCGTGGCCAAAAAAGGCTTTGAGATTTTTAAATATTCCTTTGGACTGGCACCTGCCTACATTTTTTTTTTCCACTTTTAAACAATAGTCCACTTAAAAAAAATACTATTAAAGTAAACTTTTAAAATAATACCTTGTTGACTGTCCACCTGAACCAGAGAAGGGACCGTTAGGCAAGGGAAAGCTTTATATCTATGTGGCTGGGCACAGGGCAGCTGAGAATTCCCTGTCTGGAGAAGTATCCCATATCTCAGACTGCACCTGAGGATTTATCTCTTATGTATTTCTATCCCTGCACAGTGCTGCTCCTACTCATGCAGAAATAAATCTTCTCTTCCTTTTCTTCCCAGACAGCCTCTCCTCAGCAGTACGTTCTTTACTCTTGCAGGGAATCTGAGGGATTTACCTGGATGTTTCAGCCTGTTAGGGTTTGGAGACTGCTTGAAAAATGGAAGGGACACATTTGCTGAGTGTATTAACCCCCCGGTGTGTCTCCAGGATGGCCTCAATCTGTGCAAAACCGTGAGGTTAAACAGACACAACCTTGAAGGGCATTTTGCCTACACAAGAATAATCTTCTAGTGTGGTTTTTGTGGTCTAAAAATTCCCATGAGCAGCTGGCTCCCCACTCCTAATCTGAGAGCAAGGACTGAACCAAGGCAAGACTTGGTTGAAGAAGCAGTGAAGGAACATAATCCACACAATATCCAAAAGAAAGACTTTTTTTTGGTGGGGTTTTGCTCATATTTGTGGTGTCAAAGGTTACTGCAAATGGTGAGGGTCCAGGGCATGTGGCTTTTACACAGAAGGAATATTAAGGGTCTAAGTGAAGCAAATAGTTTTGAAAGAGTGAAGAATTAGTAAGTTTAAGAAAAAACAACTCAGTTTCGAAGGTGATGCAAAGAATAGTGTCAGTTTTCCTCTATAATAATGCAGCACTTTGTTAAAGAGCCCTTGTAATGTGTTTAAAATGCTTTTCATGTTGGGCAACAAAGTATTGAACTGGAAAATCTATAAGTGTCCAACCCAGTCATGCTTGGGTATGATCTATTGATATTGTCTCAAATCTTCAGCCTATTTACATCATTTGTAAATATAAAATATTTCTTTTTGAATATTGAGTGCCTGTTGGTGTGTACAGCCCTCATCTCATGAACTACAGTAAAATTGGGTCTGGGTTCATCTGTTTCAGATATTCCTGTCTAGACAAATGAACTCTCTGCCTAAATTTATCACTCAGGGGTAATGAACCATGAAAGTTTTCGTTATAGTGGCAATGAATGCAAGCTCAGAAAGGAAAAAAAAATGGAAACATCTGAACTTCCAGATGCACTTATGGAGCAAAATACTTATGAGGAGATAGCAGAAAGTTTGTACAGGAGTTTCTGACACAACATGTTCTGGCACACAAGTAGTTTATTATGGAATGTCAGGGGGCTCCTGCCTCCTGCTTGTTTTGCAGATGGCTGAGGAAAAGCACATAGACAAATGAGGAAGTCAACTGATCAAGGGTTCTTTGTCTTGTGGAAAAAAAATGGTGCCTTCTGGTCTCTAAAATGTCAGGATTTTCATAGGAAAGAGGGGCCCTTCATAAACTGTCATAAGTGAGGCCAGGTCTTCTTCTTCCTTAATTAATTCATCTTAGTTGCAAGGAGTCTTTATCCAATATTTCACCAAGCAGAGTCTCCTAGGCAAATGGATTCAGTAACTAAAAATACAGCTTTAAAAGTGTGGATTTCCTATATTTAGAATATAAAATAATGGCAGTGAAAACATCAGCTTTAGTGCGTAAAATTCATTCTAATTTCAGATTAGGCTGAAGTCACAGCCTCACCAGTTTGAGGGGACCTACCTGGACAATCAACAATGGAAAGGGTGCACAGAAAAGACGCAAATACAAATTATTAATGCTCAGATTAATACACTGACAATGTCTGAAATCTTTCTGTTATTTCTGAGGCTCACCTAAGAAAATCATTCATTCCATGATGATGATTAGCCACTTCTTGTTGTTTGTAGCACAGATTTCACCTCTCCCAAGAGAAAGAACTCAGGTGTAATGATTTGGGATTTCTGTAATTTCAATGCACTCTGAAAGCTCTCTTCAATTCCACAGTTTTAGTCCCTTCCCAGTCATGTCCATTGGTTTTCCCACACTGCTTCCATGAACAAAATTCCTGCCCATTCCTTGTCTGTTTAATCCTTGTTACAAGAGTTTTTCCCAGCCTTGTGTTGATGCCTCACCGCTCTAATTTAGCATGGCTTTGCACCATTTCCCAAATAAAACTGAGGTAAGGAATGGAGCCAAAATGCCTCAGGAGTCCCAGAGGCTCATTCTTCAGGGACCTGATTGGATTTAATTAATTTGTACAATTGACAAAGCTTTGAGATCATCTTATATAAGAATTTGGCTGTGTTCTTCCACGTGAGCACTAAACACCAGACAGTGGAATGGGTCTGGAATCCTCTCTTACCCAGCTATTAACAGGCAGAGGAAGGAAAGGGACAATTAATTTGCATTTTCTCTACTTAGGTCTTGGTTGTTCTGTCTTGTCTCCCAGGAAGGGCAATTTTCTAATCGGTTCCCTACAGCTGCCTTGACATTTTTTATTTTTATATTTAGAAATAAAAGGTCAAACCTTCCAACCACCAGTTGGTTTAACACCACGGAGGGCAAGGTGAATACCTTCCTAAATTAGCTCAGCACAAAGGAAGCTGCTGTTCAGCAGTTATTTCCCACTGGCAGATATTAGTATTCCTGAGGGAAATATGTGCAGCATGAAGGAGTGTGCGTGTGGATTAAAAGCATTTAATCCACATAAATTGAAAAACTAAGACTCAAACTTATGGAAAAGACAAGCTGTAAAAAAAAAAAAAAATAAAAACCCTGAATAAATGAACAAACAAAACAGTGTAAATTAAGACCTCAGAATATTATTTTTGTCTGGGAGGAAAGCAAGCTTAATCACACAATAATTATTGTTCTTGTTGCATCCACCAGAGAAGTCTCCATTAAAATCAAAATTCAAGCTCTCATCAGTGGAAGAGCACTGTGAATATGATACTCCTCAAAGGAGTTACAGTGACTCTAAAAAAGGAAGAAAACTGATGTGGTGGAGAAATGGATATAAAAGTGAGAGTCTTCCAAGATTTTAAAAATGAAAAAATTATGGAAAATTATAATGATTTCCTATGGGGACTGCAGAATGCACAACACTGTATCCATGCTGTTTTGGAGATATTAAAGTAAATATAGTACATCTGCTCCAGAGCATCAGGATAATCTGTCACAGTGGGAAGTTCCAGGATGATTATGTACATTTAGCTCTTCTTCTGCATATTCCAATTCCTCCCCTTCATTATCTTGCACACCAGAAAATCTGCCATTAGGAAATGAACAAAATCAAGACTTTACTCAATCCGTCAATCCGGGTGGTACAATAAAGAATCCTGGCAATGTAGCGGAGTATCCCAGGATCAGTGAGGTTGAGAAAGCCCTCGCAGGCCATCGAGTCCAAGCTGTGCCAAACCCCCACCTTGTCCCCAGCCCAGAGCTCTGAGTGCCATGCCCAGGTGTTCCTTGGACACTTCCAGGGATGGGCACTCCAGCATCTCCCTGGGCACCCCCTGACAATATTTGACAAACCTTTCCATCAAGGAATTCTTCCTGGTGTCCAGCCTGAACCTCCCCTGGTGTAACTTGAGGCCTTTTCCTCTTGTCCTGTTGAGAGAAATGGGGAGAATTCACATTTGGCTGTTTCCCATGGCATGTTGCAAGATGATTGAATATTTGAGGGGTTTAAGATTTGTGTTTGTTCCCAAAGAATTCAGCCACATACGAGTTCATCCAAGTCTGAGGGAGGAAATTCCTTCTCACCTCTTCCAGGGTAGGAATCATTCACTGGCAGTGCATGAGGGAAGAGTTACACCGGGCATGCTTAGCAAATATAAAATTAAAGGCAAATGATTACCAGGTTTTATGGAAATCTGCTGTGGTTCTGTGCTGTCATACTGTTTACGATGCTTTCATCTGACACAGATCCCTATTGTCCATATGGAATCATTAGAAAGAATTGCTGCTCCTCCATTTGGTTCAGTGGAGTTATGCATTGCCTGTGCATGTCAGGAACCAGCTCATGGAGGAAAAGGAGAAGAGAGGGAGAGTGAAACATTTCCGGAGAAACAAGCTCCTATCTCTTTTTTTTTTTTGGTGCTGTGCACTAAGTGAAATAAAAGTATAAAAGGAAAAGTGAGGAAAAAAGGCCCATAAAGATTTCCCTCACTTACATGGCACACTAAAATCAAGGATTTCAAAACTTCCATTATCACAGACAGAAGCTTATTATTAATGTGTTTTTCTTTTTCAGAGCTTCTTCCCTGAAATAGAATTCCAAGCCCATGCTGCGACTGTGCAATATTGTTCACTGCAAGCAACTATTTCGTTCTGCCTCAGAGGCAATACATTTTTACATTTAATTTTGCTGTGGGTATATACAACACTTGTTTATGTCCTTAAAATGTCTTTTAAAGAGATTTATTTCAATGCTTCCCTGGCAAATCCAGCTATGAAGGTTTAATTCTCTCCCTCACTCAGCAAGGCAGCACTGATATTTCATTTTGGTGGCTCATATGTCTACGAGGCAACACTGGACATATGTAATCATATACGTGAAGATAGATGCATGGATTTGTTTCATGTTCTCTGTGGAACTTTAATTACAGAATTTTACTCCAAGTTTTATTACCAGCTTCGCGTCTCTGTTTAGCCTCAAGTGCTGCTACCAAATTTCCATCTACAGTAAATTACGTTCATGTAAATAAATGCTGTTTCTCTGAGAAAAACAGCAGTAAATGGCACATGAAAGATTTTTATTTGACCTGGCGCTGCTCCTTTGGGAATGAGCATAACCTGAAATTTAACCTGGGTGTGTGGGTGTGATGGTTGCCTGTCTGTGCTCCTCTGCTCCCATTTAACATGGAAGGGATGGAAGCAGGAGCAGGGTTTATTGAAATGCTCACTATAAGAAGTCTGCACTAGTTAAGGCAAACCTGCACTAGTTTACAGCATGAATGTTGTTTATTATAACACTTTAAAAAAAAGAAATTTGGGGGAAAAATGCCAATGTCACTTGAGTATTTCTCAGTTTATTCTGCTTGTTTCTCCAGCCTTTCAAACCCTGGGGCATTGACTTAATATCTTGGCATTTTATACGTGTAACAGGCGAAATTTTCCTCTCACCTTCTCAGGAAATCACTGTCCTTTCCAAAGTCTCAATCACACTTTATTCCAAGCACACTGTGACTGAAACCAAGTCATCACCTTCAAGGAGAGAGTTGTGTGTTAATGGCCCTGTTTATTTAAGCATAGGAAAATATTTGCTTTAATCAGCACTCTAATTAAACCTGATTGTCTTAATCTATATACAATCTGTGCTGTTGCTTAATAGACAGGCAAAGAGCATTAAAAAATTGGTATAAAATATTGTCAACCACTTATGCAAATGTTTTCTGGATTTCCCTTGTCTTTCGTGGTGAATGGATAGGAAAAAAGACTTCCAGAAATTTAATGAGACTTGAAGGAGGGACATAAAAAATAGAAAACTTTTGTGCTGATTAACAGCAAAAAATGTTCTTCCTTCAGTGGGTTTCCATTTTGGACAGAGACCATCTGCTGGTGAAGCTCTCAATAAAGGCAAGTTTTGCTTGGATAGTTCCATTATTGAAGATAAACCCCTGTAGCTGAAACTGCACATTTTAATTTTCCATTACTAGATTGCATCTCCAGATACTGTCAGATCCAAGCGACTGCCATTTAATAAAACAAATAAATACAATTCCAGTGAAAATTGAGATAATCGTCATTGCAGCCTTAAACCTACATTTATGCTGATATGACCATGCACTTGTTTTCTTTGTCTTTTTCTAGGCAAGCACATTTCTCTAATTCTATAGATATTGCAACCTGCAAACTGGAATTACTTTTCTATCAAAACTGTTCCCCATCAGTGGATAAAATATATTTGTCTCAGAGAAGTGCAGCTTTCAGCATACACCAAACCTCGAGGTGAATTGTGCCATTAGAAACTGATTTGAAATGGTTCTCCATGAGTAATTGTTATTTTAGGAGCTGTCAGTACAACTTGTTTTCAAATTCAATTTTTTTACACTCTCATAAATGCTTTTTAATTCATAAAACTGCTATGAAAGATTGCTGTTCTCCTTGTAGAAGGAACAAATTATTATTAAACATCAGATAATTACATTATGTACAAATTTTAAGTAAAATTTCTCTTTTCTTGGAGAAAAATAGGAAAGCAGGAAACATTCTGTATCTATGTAGAATTGCTTTCTGAAACCTGAGTCAAACTCTGCCCTTCATATTTCACCTGTTAAATTTCTGATACATGTTTATGCAATTGGGACTTTTGGCAATTTGTTTGAGCACAACAGAATTTACAGATTACATTAAATACGTAGGGAGTGAAAAGCAAGGATAAGGATTGCAGCAGGAATTGCTGAGAGGGAATGATGGAACCATTCCATTGCAGGTGAGATTCTTTGCAAGAAAAAGCAAAATAAAACACTTTGAGAGAAAGAGTTTAATGTGATTAGTCCTGATGAAGAACCGAAATCTTACACTTGGTACTCTGGAATGAGATCTTAGGTTACACTGGATAATTCCAAGAAAAGTATCAGCTCAGGGCTCAGTCACTGTCAGAAAAAATAATTGAAATATTGAGAATAGTTTGGAGAGGGGTGAGGATCAAAACATCATTTGGCTACTAAAAAAACGCAAGAGGAACCCAACTCCTCGGGAATGGTGCCCCTGGATTTCTGATCTCTTCTCCAAGACATCCCTGGGGAGCTCTCTGAACACAGAGAGGCGTTCACAGAACCACAGGATGATTTGGGTTGGAAGGGACCTGGAATGGGGTCCCCAAGGAGCTCCAGGAGGATGAGCCCAAATCCCAGCATAAGGCCTGGCCCAGGGGCCATCGCAGTCCCCTCCATCCCACACAGCTCAGGGTGCACCGTGCAGCTGGGGCTCCAAACCAAGGGCTCCCCAGGAGCAATCACCTTGTCTGTCCCTCCCAGGGGTGTCCTGGCAGATCCATGAGCCCTGGCATCCGGGGTCCATTGGGAGCAGCCCTCCGGGTCACCTCTCACCAGAGCTAGGGGACTTCAAAGGAAGCTGGAAAATAACAGCTCTGAAATTAGGCAAAAGAAGTGGCTCTTCATACAGGATTTAATGAAGTTATAGACTCTGAAACAGAAACGGGACAAAGTGACAGAATTAAAGCACAGAAAAGCAGAGCTGATGCAGGAATCCTAAACCCACAATGAGTGAAGCATTGCATGTGGAGTAATGAAGCTATCAGATGGAAGAATCACTATGCACTTAATTTGTTCTGACATTCCAACCTATCTACCACTGGTTATTGGCACAGACCGAGCCAGACCTGTCTGTGGGTTTAGCTCAGCTGCACTTTCGAGGCAGAGCCTTGCAGGCCCAGCGTGAGGCTGTGCGAGGGCTTTATTTAACACTGCCTTAATCTGGTGTGTGGGGTTGCACTGCTTCTCTCACTCACTGTTCCAGCAGGCTCCTCTTCACCAGCCTGCGCAGCAGCTGGGGTTTTACTTCCCTGCTTTCAAGCAATCTTCTTGGAATTCAGGCTTTCTGGAAAGGCCTTGATACAAAGGGGTTTTATTATACTGAATATAGATTATCAGCTTTTGCGGCCGACTTTTCTTATTTGCTTTATCTTCTGATAGCCTTGGAAAATGTGATGCAAATCATGTGTGGAACAGTTAAATAAGAAAGAAAAATAAATCAGAAAATGTCCACCTCCACTCATTACCCTGTTGAAAGCTGGTGGAGGTACTTCTCAGTCAACAAATTTCCAGTGACATAAATTGGTAATAATAATCCCTGATATATAGGTTTCAATATTTGCTGAAAAACATAAGAAATTATGCAGTCTTTGTCTTTCTCCCACATTAAAAATTTCTTTACATTTACTGACTTTCTATGGTCATGAGGTTGATAGAATAGAAAAAAGATTCCTTTGGGAGCAGAGAGCTTTAACTTTTCCTATTGTCGTTCTATTAACTCCGGGAAGGCAATAATATCTGAATACACATAAAATAACATCTCAGTGTCCCATGTTCAGTGAAGTCCAGTGGAAAACACTTCAGTCTCTGCTTTCACCTTTCTGGATTTCTCCAGACTCAGACCTGGGCTTTGACACGAACATGGGCCGAACCTCATAATCCCGACTCAGAAAGAGCTGAGTAGGGGATTTGTCCTTTAAGGGTTTGATCCATGGAATCACAGGTCAAATCCCTAGGTCCTTCATTAACTCAGCTGCACTGTTAGCCTGGCCTAACTGCCCCTGACTTCAGGTAAGACCAGAATGAATATTAGTACTTTAAATTTGAATGGGAATGAATGAAACTGAAAAGCCATTGGAGTATCGTAATTCAGCACAGGACATGTGAATCCACTGATTGAAGCCTTTTCTCCTGGGATTAGATTTTTATTGGCACCCAGCCCCTAGAAGAGCTGATGGACACATTCCTGAAATATTTCTGTTAATATAGGAAATTAGATTCTCACCTTTAAAGTGCTTAAAGAGCTTTTCCCAAGGAGCTTGCAGTGACTCATATCCTCATTAACCTTTTGCCTAATAAGAGACTCCATAAACAAAGAGACATCACAAAAATCTTTGGATTATAATAATTAACAATAAAAGTCCACGTTACACTTTAGATTCACAAGGCTGAGACGATTCCTCCCACAGAAAAGCATCTTGGTGGCATAAAATAAACTTTTTATTTAAGACTTCCACAACTGTATCCATTTCCTTCCTGATTTCATCAGCTTTGAGTGCAGCAGGCTCAATTTATGATGTTTAATTGGAGCTGGATGCTTGGAGATAAAAAACGTGTTGCTCACTTTCTAGTTCCACATTGCACTCAAATTCACAGTAAAGTGAAAAAATTGATGTGAGAAGGTTTTAAAAAATCTTTGAGATTTTTAATTCCTTTCAGACAGCTTTGAAGAAGAAAACTTGGAAAAACAAGGTCTTTCTGGAGCATAGGCAACATTATCTTATATAATGATTCAAACTGTAGTAGCTACACCTTTTTGTAGATGAGAAGTACACATCATGCATAAAAGTACACACTTAGGGAGGACTTAAACAGCACTCTGGCAAATAAACTCAGAATGCTACTTTTCAGCTAGGATATATTAAAAGTTATTACCCTCAATTAAATAAGAAAGTAGAATTTATTGCTGTAATTGTCCTTGAAAAGGAGTGTCCTGAGTTAGGATATTAAAAGTGTAGAAGCACTGGTATTAAAATCAAGCATTCCATGGAGCTGATGATCCTTGGGGCCCCTTCCAGCTCAGGATATTCTGTGGTCCACTACAGTTCTCTCTGAAAGGGAGAATGGCTCTGTTAGGGACCCAAAAACGGCAATTTCGCTGAGAATTAGGACTTTATTTTCAAAAGATAATAGCCTTCCTGAAATTTGAGCTTAATATTTTTGTGGCAATTTTAGCTTAAGGTTTGGGAGAGGAGATCTGGAAAGTTGTGCCATTTGGGGACAAATAGCCCCAGAACAGAAGAGTTGCGTAGGTAAGTCAAGCAAAATATAGCCATGGGAGCTGCTGATTTTGTTCTCTTCAAGAGTCTTTTTGGTTTTTTTAAGCCAGGAATCTATGAACTTTTTAAAGGTAGCTTTTTTTTTTTTTTTTATGTTTTTGTAGGGAGTTTAGAAATACATGAGGCCAAATGAAGAGTGGGGAGAGCACTGGCAAACAACCCACGTGCCCAAGGCGTGTGGACATAAACCCCACATCCATCAGCCTAGAAATTCCTTCCTTCCCAAGGCTGTTAATGACTTGAGCTAGAGAGAGACGTAGAATCCTATTTATAGCATTGCTGCACCCTCGGTTCTTCCTTTAGAGCACTAATGAGGCATTTCAGCACTGCTGAGGGGAAAAGATTTTAATTCTCCATGTTAGATGCAGATCCAAGCATCTGGTGGATCATTTGCTAGCTGTCAGTAACAGAGACTGGCTGTTCTCTGGATCAAACCAGCAGAATGTCCCAGCCCTTTAACTGGGGCTCTGAAAAAGATAAAACTTGGGAGATCATAAACTTTTATACAGCAATGCAATACGGTAAATGATATGGATACCTGCCCAAAACTGGAATGGGCTTTAACCTTTTTCTTCACCACCTAAAAAGTTCATTTTCTACTGGAGATTTCAGGCATTATTATAGGAAACCCCAGGAGCTGTTGCAAGCCTTGGGAAATACTGGGTTCACAGCTGTAAAACTAATGGCAGGGAACTGATCATCTGAACATGATGTGAAAATTAGAAATAAATTTTATGGAATCACAGAATCATGGAATGGTTTGGGTTGGAAGGGGCATTAAAGCCCATCCAGTGCCACCCCTGCCATGGCCAGGGACACCTTCCACTGTCCCAGGATGCTCCAAGCCCCATCCAGCCTGGCCTTGGACACTGCCAGGGATCCAGGGGCAGCCACAGCTTCTCTGGGCACCCTGTGCCAGGGCTTCATCACCACCTTCAAAAATATTTAGGTGCTCCCAATTCCAAACCTATTCTGGTGGAGAGCTACAGCAAATTAATTCTCCTCTCCACTTTTGCCATGCTGAGCTCACTCCTGTTCCCTTCTCCATTTACCAGAGATCCAGCTGGGATGTATCCTCATCAGAAGGGTGGGAAGAAAGGGAGAGTTGTGATGTCTTGAACAGAGTATACAATATGAAACTGAATAGCTGAAAATTTCATTTTGAAAAGTGATTTTGGTCTTGTCAAAATCAAAGGAAGATTTTTTTTTTCCAGTTTCTTTGGAACCTCTCAGTATTTGATGAAATGGATCCTTTGGAAGCCATAATTTGTGACATCCAGCATGTGGAGGATTTTCTATCTTCTCTGGGCAGATTACTCAGCTCCCTGCCTTCAAGCTGAGAAAAAGGGCAGAAATCAGCCTCTTCCCTGACCTGGGGAAAATCCCCTCTGAAATCCAACAGGTTCTGCCTCAGAATTCAAATGCAAAATCTTGTGTCCTTTTTTTTTTCTTTTTTTACTTTGGCGGTGGTTGTGTTGTTTATTTGATTGGGTTTTATTGGTTTTCTTTGGAAAATTCCTCATAAATAATATATATAATCTGACCTTTCCATAGAATCATGGAATCATTAAAGTTGGAAAAGATCATCCAAGATCATCCAAGATCATCAAGTCCAACCTTCCACTGTATCCCACAATGTAACTAAACCAAATAATGGAGTTCCACATCCAGTCTTTTTTTAGACACTTCCACCACTGCCTATGTCAGGGCCTGACCATCCTTTCCCTGAAGAATTTTTTCCTAAAAGCTTCAAATCCAAAATCAAATCCTCAGTAATATCACATCCTAATACCAAACCAACTGACTTCCCCACACAAATCTTTAACACAGATTTTTATGCTTCATTCCTACCTGGTTTTTCTTTTGACTTTTAATCTTTCATTATCTTGAAGGTGAGGGAATGATCTCCCACTTAAAAATGTCAGGACACTTTACCTGGGGAAATAAACTGACCTATGCAAAGACAATCTAGTTCTATTCAATAAGATTTTAGTGCTTTTATTTACAATTATTTTAGAATAATTAGTATCCCATATGGTTATTATGTTTGACAGGAAAGGTAACAAACTGTTATTCTTTACAAGTGTTTCCTTTTAAATTTTTAGGCTAAACGGTTGCTTTATTTTTAAAAACGCTCATGCTTCACAATTTTTTTCTAAAATGTTATTATTATTGGACTAGTATTTTTATTTTATATGCCATTTTTTACTAATGACAGCATATATGAGGCCATTGCTACCTCAGAAAATTCCTGTGTTCAATCATTACCCCCAGAAGCTTTAGACATTCTTGTATTTAATCACATTTTTTTATTCAGATATGTATTCAGTTAAAGTTATCTCCACAGCTGGAGAAAGGTATTTCACACTTCTCCAAGCAGTTTATCAAATATTCCACTTGCCAAGTTGCCTATTAATTTAGTCATCACCACTTGTCACCAGATTTGAATAAATGAGCATTTTCTATAAACCTAAGGCAGCTCTGAAAGCAGATGTTAATTTTGTATTCATGCTGCTTTGAAAATAAGAGTCAAAATACTCAGATAATCAAACCAGCAAAACAAGAAAAATGTGTTCTGTTGTTCTCTTTCAAGAAAGACATAATTATTATTATTATTTAGATTTCTTTTAGGGGTTTATTGATATCTCATATATAACCTTGCACTCTAAAAGTGCCAAACCCATGTTTAATTCTGATTGCCCACCAAGGCATACCTTCTGACAATTAAACAATTAAACAATTAAACAATTAAACAATTAAACAATTAAACAATTAAACAATTAAACAATTAAACAATTAAACAATTAAGAAGTTAAATTAAGTTAATAATGAACTAAGCATATCTTTTGAAATTAATTGAAAAATTCTAGTTTTGGTTTATTGTTTACAATGGGCAATTTTGTCTGTCTGTGCTCCTCTTTGCATGTACCCTGCCCAAGGGAGCCCCTTGTCCCTGTCCCATCAAGGTGTGCTCATGATCTCCTAGTTTGTGCAGGAAACTTCTGTCTCCTCATCTGTTCTGTTGTCTCATTCCAACTTCGTGCCACAGCCGGTCTTTTATCAAAAACACTCCTGTAATTTTTTGGCTTTGAACCAACTCTGCTCACCTTGCACTCCTGGAGCAGCCCACATGTGCTAATTCTTCTGATTTTCTGTCTCATTATCATCAGTTGAGGTTATTTTTTTCAGCACGGGTGCATTCACATGACAGATGACTGTGTCAGTGTGATCTGATCCTTCCAGTCTGGAGACTGGGATGTGGCAGAGACAAATGACTCTTCCATTTCCGCTTTCTCATGGGCACTGGCTCTGTTTACTTTTGCTTTGCCTGGTAAAACTTTGGCTGCCCCTGGATCCCTGGAAGTGCCCAAGGTCAGGTTGGACAGGGCTTGGAGCAGCCTGGGACAGTGGAAGCTGTCCCTGCCCTTGGCATGGATGGAACAAAATTAATTTTAAGGTCCCTTCCAACCTGAACCATTCTAGGATTCCATCCAACCCTTGGCAATATAAGTTCCCCTGCCATGCTTGTGGAGCCTCTGGATTGACTCTGATTTAATAAATAATGCATGGAAACCACAAATAACAAGATATTAATTGGGAGTGTCTCGGCAAACAGAAATTAAAGAAGAGTCAGCATCCAACCTTATGTGGGAGGGCGCTGCCAGAAAGAAAAGCTCCTTCCATCCAGGCCGAGTGATGAATAATTGTAGACAATCCATTGAAACTTATTCCCAAAAAGCTCGTCCCACCAGTCTGGGCTAAATGTGCTGAAAGGAGGAAGTAATTAGTGGATAAGTTGCTTCCACCAAGCTGAGTGGGCATCAATCACATCCTGCAACTGGGGCAGCCCAGCGCTGGGCAGCCCTGCACGGCTGCTGTTGTTTGGGAATGGGACCCCAGCGAGCCCAGCCAGCTGCTGTTGTTTGGGAATGCGCTCCCGAGGTGCCCGAGGAGCTGCCAGCCAGCAGCAGCTAGAGGCAGCGTGTCATTTGTCTTGTAGGACATGAGAGGATTGTATTTAGTCCCTTTGTTGGGTGTTTTGGTGGTGGTTTTTTTTTAATGCAGGAAGACAAGCTGGAGTTCTGTGATTAATATGGGATCTGTGGCACCTCCAAATCACCCTGCGTACAAATATGGATTGGGATCAACGTGCCTTTGTGTTCAATGAGCCACAGCATCCAACAGAGAGTTTGTGAGGGGTTTATGGTCTCCAAGGGCTTTGTGCCAGCTGCACAGGACTGGTGGGATTTGATCTGTCAGGGAATCTGCTACCTAAAAGTTAATCCATCAGCAGTTTTGAACAAATCTGAATCAGAGAACCATTGAGATTGGAAACGACCTCCAGGATTATCCCTTGAAATTGTTTGAGGCTTGGTTGGACAGGGCTTGGAGCAATTTGGGATTGTGGAAGGTGTCCACTGGCAGGGGATGGAACAGGGTGACCTCTGAGATCCCTTCCAGCTCAATCCATCCGGTGACATTAAAGCTTTGCTTTAATGCCCTGCTTTGTTTTCCAGCCTCAAAAGAGGGCATGAGCAGGTTACAGAGAGCCGTAATGAACCACAAAGTGGGATCAGACTGGGGAAATGTGTCTCATCAAGCACAGCAAAGGCAGCGTGCGGGCAGGTAGGGGTTTTGGAGGGAGCACTTATTTCTCTGCTGCTGAAAGGTTTCTTGCTCTCCACTGTCATGCAAATTCCAGCTTGAGGAGGTGAAATGTTGGAATTGGCACTGGAATACATTTTGTGCATAATCTCTCCTTTATTTCCCAACCACTGTCAGTGCCTGCTCACTCCACCACTGCTTTGTAGTCGCAAAAGAATGAAATCCTGTCAGTGGCTCCTCCAGGCAGCAGGGCCAGCATTTGCAACTGAATAAAACATCTGCATTTTCTTCCAATTACCCATTTTGGGCTTGTATTTCCTGCAGTCCTACTCGGAATGCATGGCTTAAGGACAAACCTTTTTTACCAACCCATAATACACCCTTCAAGTAAAGTAAAAAACCCACACCTGTCCCGCAGAAGACCCTTGGTGTTACATGAAGTGTGGACCAAAGTAAGCTCCTGGGGATTTTGCTCACAATATGAGTCCAATTCGGAACATTCAGCTCCCTTTGTTTCACACTGAAGTGCTTCCATGGGTTTCAGGCTATTTCCTTTTAAGCATTTAAATAAATAGTTTATCATGGAGTGACACAAGACTGCTTCCTTCTTTACAGTCTTTTAAAGATACTCAGTGGCTTTGTTTTATTCAACTTAGGCAAAAGCATAAAGCTTTAAAGGCATTTTAAACTGCTACATTATAAATGTTCTTTTTAGCAAAAGGAAAAAGCCCAAAACTTAGGGTTTTCTAAAGATTTATAGGGTCTTTTGTTTTTCTGTTTTTCCTCACTCTTTCAAGCTGCTAAACAAACGTCAAAGTACTGAATGGGGAGGCACAATCCAAGGGCATTTTTCTGATACTGGGTGGGAGGTGTATGAAAGGAAATGAAAAATGAAATTCCAGCTATGGAACAGAAAAGTTATGGAGCAGATATTGGTGATATGGATAACTCCTGCCTGCAGCACCACTGTGGTCCTCTCCGGACATGGAAAACTGCTCTTTGCACAGCCTGTTGGTCTCTCCAGCCATTCTGCTGAGACTGTGGGTGGAATTTCCTGGGCAGTTGGTGGGAATGTCCCCACTCAGGTGCAAATTACCTCATTGCAACGTGGCTGGGAAATTCAGCCAGATAATACAATCGCTATGCAGTCCATCAAGCCTCAGATTATAGCCTACCAATGGAAAAAGTTTGGAGTCAAAGGACACAAAAGGTTATTGACATGTGAACTTCAAATTCTGTGAAGCTCAGAGTGCTTAATTTGACGCAGCTGGAATCTCTGGGAACATTTTAGGGACACACATGATGGGAAAGGTTGAAAAACTGCTGCCCAGTCTGCATGAAAGATAATTGTCTGCACTGGAGGTGACTCATAACTGCCTTTTTCTCCTTTAAAATAAGAAACCTTTCATAAAATATAAGCAATTTCCTCTCTCATCTGCCTTCCACATATGACAAATGAATTGCTGTGAAAAGTCTTTCAAAAAAGCATCTGGTCAAATTTCCCCCTCCAACTTCCATTTGAAAAATCACTATGTTGCAAAAATTCCAAGGAAAGGAAACAAAAAAATCAGGAGTGACTCCGAAGTTAAAAAAATTAGCGTAAGAACATCCTATAATTCCCTCATTTTTTGAGATGGAAAGACAAAGGCCTTTAGGTAGGAGATCTTTTAGTCTGCAAATCAACATTTACTTCAGCTTTTATGGATCTTTACCATGGCAGAAGAGTGTTGGTGAATGACCGCCTGTGACTGCACTTCCAGGAGGATTCTCTCCTTAAAATACTGAGCTTATCTTACAGAGATTTCCTCTTCTTAACTCTGCCTAAATGAAGGAAACACGGCTCAGACCATTCCCTCTTTTCCAAGGGATCAGTGGGATGCAGATGGGGATCACTTTGGGGTTGAAGGATGCTGAGACCAGCCTGACTCATCCATCCCGAAGGTAAAACACTCTAAGAAACGTTCCTGAGATCCTGACAGAGGAACCAACAGGTGACAGCTCTGACAACTGCTCTAACCCAGCCTGGGGACATCTGAAATCAGTCACTTTGTGCCATAAAAGCTCAGCCCCACTTTTTAAAGGGAGGATCTTCTAACTCCCCCCAATTCCGGGAGTGTGTAGAGATTCCTCCCTGGAGTGGGGCACCCTCAGGGTCACTCCCTGAGGGTGAGGAAAGAGATTTGGTCACTGGGATGGGTGAGTGACATCAATCTCTCCTCAATGACTGTTTTTCTAGCTTTAATATCACTGCTCCAATAAACAGTGCAGCGCATTACTTATAGCTGCCTGTACTGTGTATTAAATAATTCTGATCAAGACCTTTCAGTTTAAGCTCTCTCATTATCACTTTCATTCTAACTGCAGGGATACACTCAGGAAGGGCTTAAGAAAGGGGAAGAGGATGGGTTTTTTATCTTCTTATTTGAGACTTTCAGCCTATGCTGCTAAGATAGAATTTATTTTACACTCTTCACCTAATAAACATTTATTGGAGAAATAATTTTTCCTTTGTGGGTCCTTTTGGAAAAATGTGTCTTCTGAACATTGAAATAACTGGAAATCTTGTCAGCCTTGTGTTTTGCTGACACAGAGATGTCTCTCTGGCTCCCAGGGCAAATAAAAACTATGCCACAATTCAGGGGTAGCCTTTTCCTAGTCTTAAAACTCTGGAGAAATGGACACCACTAACTGTGAGTTTTCTCAGCCATCTGGGAGGTTTTCAGGGGTTAACAATAACTCAGCATTCCCTTTTCACCCCGAATTTCCTGAAGGAACTGAAAATGTAGCGCTGGCAGATGAGATTTCTGATTGCTTGGGAAGGGAAGGCTGGTCAGACACAGGGAAGGGCTGTCCAGGGAAGTGGTGGAGTCACCATCCCTGGAAGTGCTCAGAAAATGTGGATGTGCTACTTGTGAACATGGTTTAGTGCTGGGTTAATGGTGGGACTCAACGATCTTTGGAGGCCTTTTCCAAACTTAACGGTTCCCTGATTCTATATGTGTGCTGTAGTTTTAATTAGACATTTTAAATAGACTGCTATGATGGGATTTTTATTCATTTATTATTCCTTAATTACTTAGCTAGTCTATTATAATTGAAATATATGTTCTGTGGTGTCGTGTGAAAAGAGATTGAAAACTAAACATAGGAGCTTCTCAGTGGGTGCATTAATTGGGAAGTCAGACAATCAATAAAGGGAAAAAAACTAAACGAAGGACAATTTCAAATACTCATGGCAAAGATACTCAGTCAAGGAAATGGAGGGATTTCTTCAGCAGAACCCAGGCCCTGTCCCCTCCCGTCTCTGGGGATGAGTGCTCTGATGTCCATCCCTGCACAGCCTCACTCACACAATATCCGGGGGTGGGTGACCCCCATCCCAGGGAGCCAGGGAGAAAATTATGGACTCCATATTCCCGAGGCACAGTGCTAAATCAGGGGCACAGAAGGGCCGCTCTGGGTGCCTGACATGGCTTTTAAAAGGTGTTTAGTGCAATATTTTAGATTAAAACCTGTAATCATGACTCTAACAGAGGAGTGATGACCTGAAACAAAGTCTTTTGTATTTCCTGCATTGGTAGAAAGCAGCAGATTTTGAAACGTGCAGGTTTTGGTGCCCTACAGAAGAATGAAGGGATACGAAAGTCCAAATAAATATCAATAATATTAAATAATCACCATTTTGCATTCATGGAATTGTTTAGCTTGGAAAAAACCTCCAAGATCAAAAAGTCTGACCTCTTGCTTCCTTCAAGTCCCATGGAGTCAGGACACAAAAGGTTTAGTGGGGACTGTCAGAAATATTTTGTTGTAACAGGGTGACGAACAGTGACAGCTTGGCTGGAGAGGAGCCAGACTGGTGTTTGGGCAGTGGCATTAAAGGCAGCAATGCACAGCTTCTCTGGGCACCCTGTGCCAGGGCCCGTCACGGGCAAGGAACTCCTTCCTGACGTCCCACCTGACAGGCTTTAGTGTCCCTTCCAACCCAAAGCAGTCTGCAATTCCATAATTCCTACAAAGGCGGGTCTGAAGGATTTTTATCAGAAGGAGGAGAAGCCAAACTATTACGTTTTAACATGAAACAAGGGTATTTGTTGCCAACTGCTGTTTTATTTTCATTGGAATCTGATGTTCCAGAATGCAGCTCTTTTAGCCTTCCCCATCCCTCCCCTCCTTTAATTCACTGCTGCCACATAATTTGGAATAGGAATTTCAAACTGCATGTTTGTAGATGAACACACATATTCCCAAAAATTAAATATCCCTGTTAGTGCCCTTGGACTTAGCATAGAAACATGGGGGGGGGAAAGGCTTTAATTCATACATTGCATGGGATATTGAGTAACTTTAAATAACCTTCTCTTCCAAGGCTTCTGCTCTGGTCAGTGCAGAGATTAACCCAGAAAAGAAAGTTCCAGCAATCGAGAGTGATGAGCCTGATTAATCCTCTCCATTACTGCAGAGGGAAGAAAGGAAGATAAGCCTCATCAGACAAATGCTGGCCTTCAGGAACTCTTCCTTTGCATATTTGCATGCATAAATTAAATTAACTCAGGCAGCTGTATGAACCCCAAAGTTTCAGTTATGAAAATGATGACAATGTAAAAAAGATACAGGAAATTGCAAGGGATTGCTGTACAAAATATTCTTTTTTTTAGGTTAAATTCAGGTTATGGGGCTCAACCTTGATTTTGCCATGTGTTTGGCCATAGAAGAACTTCAAGTAATCATTACCACCTAATATAATGGAGGTTTCTACTCATAATTATAAAATTAGAATTAAATAGAAGAAAGGCAGGACGTGAACCCTGCCATGGTCCTGTACAGATCACTGAACAGACTGAATCTGACCATAATTAATCATTATTGATTATTCTTATACTTTAATTTCTGTGCATTTCTGCAGAATTGAAACATATCAATAAACAAATACATAAAATAGTTTAGATGTGGTTGAAATCCCAGCACTAAAAATTGATCTCAGGAGGAAAGAAAGTGCCAGAGTTCTTTCAAAATATTAAATAAATTGTGGTTTTTACAGCTTAATCTTTGCTGGCAGCATGGATCTTCTTGATGTTATTTCTATATGAAAGGACAAAATGCACCCTCATTGGTAGCAAGAAAGTTTCATGGAGGCACATAGAGGGTTTTACAGTTTAGTTATAGTAAAATTTGTGGCATTTAATAGAACTGGTGGACATTCTCTTGGCAGAATCTAAAATTCATGTGGGTAAACAATGTCAGTATATTTTCTAACAGATTAGAAAATACTCAGAAGTTAATACCTCAAACCTGATAAACAGAAAGGATTGTGCAGATGCAGAGCATTCGCAGCATTTCTGCAGAGAAAAGTGGAAAAAGAGAAAGAAAAACCATCAGAAGCTTGGATTAATGCACGTGCGCCAGCACAGCTTCCTAAATCCTGTGTGACGGCTCGAAGGTGACAACATGGAACAGCTTCACAGGACATGGCCAAGGAGATAAATTTGGCAGCAGCAGGTGTTCATTTCCCCCAGGAAACTCCTAAAAGTGCTTAAAACCAGTGGGTTATCTACTTAACCTTGTTCTCAAGGACAGAGCAGACAGGGAAATCGGCACTTGCTGTGGAATTCTTGGGAAATGTTACATGAAAAAGTAAAGTCACTGCTCATTATAACTCAGTGCTCCTTTCAAAACTGCCAGAGATCAGTGAGGCCAAGAGTCTGCAGGATTTAAAAATCAATTGGATAATTACAGTGATCCATGAGTCGTCATAGCAAAGACTAAACAAAGAGTCATTTCCTCTTCCTCAATAAATAAACAAAACACATGTCTTGGAAGGGAAAACAGAGGTTGAACATTCCAGGGCATAAGCAGCCTCAAATGAAGAGGGGTTGGGAAGGAATACTCAGGGATAAATACTGTACCTAAGCCAGGCTTAATGGTTTGGGGTTTGACCTAGGTGTTCCAAGTTCCTCAGACACTGGAAAATGAGAGTTTGAAGTGCTACCTTGTGGTGTGGTCAGCACTCTCCAAAGGCTCCCTACTTACTGAGTGCCTTACAGAGAAAAATGCCCATGAGGAGCAGCTGAGGGAGCTGGGAAGGGGCTCAGCCTGGAGAAAAGGAGGCTCAGGGGGGCCCTTCTGGCTCTGCACAACTCCCTGACAGGAGGGGACAGCCGAGGATGTTGGGCTCTGCTCACAGGGAACAGGGACAGAAGGAGAGGGAACGGCCTCAGGCTGGGCCAGGGGAGGCTGGGGTTGGATATTGGGAAAATGTCTTCAGTGGAAGAGAGGTCAGGTACTGGCACAGCTGCCCAGGGCAGTGGTGGAGTGCCCATCCCTGGAAGCATCCAAAAAATGAGTGGATGTGGCACTTGGCGATCTGCTTTAGTTGGAAGGTTGGACTCCATGACCTCAGAAATCTTTTCCAACCTCAGTGATCCTGTGGTTCTTCCCTTTTCCTGGGAAGGGAAACATTCACCACATTTCCTGCCTGCCCAGGGCCCATTTCAAGAGAAATTTGTTCCCTCCTGCTTGGAGGAGCTGGACGAATCTGCTCCAGCACTTTGGGAAGGGACAGGTATTAAATAAAGAATTTCAATTCCCTATAAAAGTGGGATTCTCCTTGACTGCAGTGATTCTGCAAGGCAGAGCTGTCTGACAGGGATGGCACTTGTCACACACAGCACATGGACAGGAGCTCAAACCCTCAGAGGTAACTGGCACATGGCAACAGAGTTAAGATTAGTGAAAAGGTGATGTAAGAAAGGAAAAATAAAAGTGAGAAGGCCTTAATTCACAACATCTCACAAGATTATTTATAAATTCCATGTAACCCCAAGTTAACACTAATCTCAGACTCCCCCAGAGAATTTTGGTATTGCAGCACCTAGATTTCACACAGCCTCCTCTGAGGGAGGTCTGTCAGGCTGGCAGCACCTTCTGACAGCTAAAAATGTCATATTTAGCCTTTTTCATTTTTTTTAATCAGCAATCTAGCCCCCACAATTCATAAGAAACTGGTTCAGTTAATCTTTTTAATAAAGGGAATAATTCCTTTTTTCATGATAAGAAACAGTAGAATTTGTTCTTCCGTGAAATCCTCTTGGAATTCTATGTGTGTGTGTGTGTGCACATGCACATCTGTGTCTGTGTGTCTGTGTGTGTGCAGGAGAAATAAAAAAACAGGATAGACATAAATTTTTTTGCTTCCCATCTGTGACTACCCCCCCAAAGCCATGGGTGGCCCCTCAGGTGCTTCCAGGAAATCCATAGGATATCTTATTTCTAATAATCTCCCGTGCTCCTGAGGCGTGAGAGCATCCTTTCTCTTACTGCAGTGAAATCTGGAAAAAAAAAGAGCCAAAATTCCTCCTTTTGGAAGGTGGACTTGCCATTTATGCATGGTGCCGTTAAAATTAATTACCTGAGAACCAGTCCATAATGTCCACAGGTATGGGAAATAATAAAAATTAATTGACTGAAAGTATTCATAAAATATTTGGAGCAAAGGTCATTAATTTGTGCTCGTTGAAACAGAGACTTGCATGCTTGAATTACCCAAGTTCTTCAGCAATAAGAAAAATAACAGCTGCTTCAAAAATAACTGACTGCAGCAAGGCTCTGCACTTTTGGGGGTTCGGATCCCAGTTCCAGGAGGGCAGTGAGTGGCAGTGGAGGAGATTGTGTAACCTGAGCCCCTCCTTGAAAGCCATTCCCAAGGGAAAGTGCTCAGACCTTCCTTCTGTTGCATTCAAACAAATCCAGATTAAAGTAAAAGAAAGGAGGAAAGGAAAAAAAGCATTGCTGACAAGTGGGATTTTCTGCAGATACATTTCTTGTCAAGAAATAAGACACAGTAAAGGAACAGTCGGAGATGACACTTCCTGAGGAAGCACATCCTATCCTGATGTGATTCCTCAACTGTAACGGAGGCAGGTATCAACCAAACTGGAAAAGGATTATTTTTTAAAAAAATAATTCCACTTCATAGTTGAAATTCAATTCTTATGGAAAAAAAAAAAAAGAAAAAGTGGATTAGTGGGGTCTAATTCAGGCGCTAAAATTGAAGCATTCCTGAGTGTTGCTGCTGGGGTTCGTCCCTGTTGGAATCTGCAGAATGTACACATTTACAATCTACGTATCTTTTGTTGTATGTCTGCTCAGATTGCTTATAAGTAATGATAATTATATAATTTCTGCTACGTTATCAGGGTGCCCAGAGAAGCTGTGGCTGCCCCTGGATCCCTGGATTTCTCAGGCCAGATTGGATGTGGCTTGGAGCAACCTGGGATGGTGGAAGGTGCCCATGGCAGGTGGGGACCGGCTGAAATTGCAGGTCCCTTTAACCCAAACCAGTCTGGAATTCTGTGATTATGAATTAATTTCCATCCTGTTCCCAGCAGTCTCTCTGTACATCTCCCAGAAACCAAAACCAGTTTTGGAGAGTTTAATTATTCCCAATTTCAAATCCAAAGTAGTTAAGCATTAGCACCCTGTGGTAAATAAATGGAACAAGAACCTTTGGTTTTTAAAAGCACTGGTGCTTTTGTATAATGAATATTCTCTTAAAGCCCTGGAATGGTCTGGATTTACACAGGCAGCTCCTGATGTTTATAGGCAACGATTTATACAATCAATTTTAGCAGTGAAATTGCAGCACCTGCGTGATAAATTATTTAATTGTGGCCACTTGAATAAATGTGTGCATCTCAATAAATATTATGAATTTAGTAATTAAAGGGGAAGGCAAGTTTTTTACCTCAGTGGAACTGAAAGAGTAAATAAATCCTATCATTTTATTACAGATCATTTTCTGAAGATTAATTATCACTCTGTCTGAGGTTCTAGACTGGTACCAGTACAACCTGTGTGGTGTCTGGAGAAGTGTTACCCCCTTATTTTTAGTTTTCTTTTGACAGAATACTAATTTTATTCTGTTTATAAAGAATTTTTTCAGAAATTATGTACTGTTATTCTTTTAATTCTCTTATTTCTCAATAATACACAACAATTTCATTAGACTGCAACACTGGCAATACAAAAGAGGATAATTTGGAGATTGTTTCTTTTGCATGCAGTGTGATAATTGCATATAATTAGGACAAAAACTGCTGCAAAAGTCTGAGCAGGTTGTTATAACTTCTGATGTTCAGATTTATGATAAGAAAAATGGTATTTCTTGCCTTTAATTTTCTTCTCTCTAATTTTCTTCTACTGTTTTTTTCCTAGTTGGTAAATATATGTAATTTTTCAATAATTATGATGTTGTGGGTAGTATATTTGGTAAACAGGATTTTAAGTAATTCATCCCTTAAAGACAATCACATACTGATACAATAAGTGCATTTAACTTTTTCACTTTGCAGTTCTCCATTGTGCATCATCACAGCTGGAATTGTGGATCTAGTTAAATCCCTCCCTTATTATTTCTCTATTTCTTCTGTACTCCTTCTCTCCAAAGAACCTCCTCAATCTCTTACTTATTCCCTCTTTGTTCCTCTCAGTTGTTGAAGGGATAACCCATTTCCTTCAAGCTCTATCTGGTTTTAGTGATTTTTAGCTTGTCCAAGTGACATCCTTTACCTTGCGCCATTCAGCAGTTGGAAAACAGGGTTCCTTTATTTATCCTCTTTCAGCTCAGATTTCCCTCATGAATACTAAGAAGTGCAAAACTCATTTAATTTTCCCACTTTATCCTGTTCACTTCATATTAAGTTTCTCCCTAATCCCTTAGTGGGCTAATTATTTCACTTTTCAGCCCTTTATCTCTTTTCCTTTATATATTTAAAGAATCTTATATTGTTTTTAGTCACTCCCAAGATAATCATTCCCTTTTTATTGTATTTTTCCATTGCAGCATTTTTGAGACCCTGACATCCATCCTCCTCTACTTCCTTTATTAATTTTCAGGAACATTCATTTACACAGCTCTGATACATTTTCTCCATTATCCCTCTCTCTCTCTCCAGTGCTTCCTCCCTCTGGGACAGCCTCTTTTTTAAAGCTGGCCCAGAGCAATTACAACACAATTAGAGGGGAACCAACTATAGGAAAATTTTAATTTCCCCAAAATATTGCCTGCCTTCCTTCCAAATCTGTACCAGAGGGTTTTTTGGATTTTTTTTTTGTTTTGTTTTGTTTTGTTTTTTTTTACCTCTTCTCTAAATCAGAAGCCAGGCCAGAATATTTGAATTGAATTACAGGAATTCCAGACTGTGGAGTCCAAGGAAGAGCCACGTGTCAGGCAGGTCCTGCTGTTTTTCTGCCCAATGTCACTCCTGGGATCCCCCTACTCCCTGAAAAAGCCACTTTTCATGGATTATCTTCCATCTGCTACACTTTCGGTTTCTCATCATCACAGGTGCAACATCCTCGGAGTTCTGCTCCTGCCTGTGATACCAAACCTGGCCCAATAAAATATAAACTACAGGAACTGAGTGCTCTGAAATTGCTGGTTGACTTAGATGAGGAAAATTAGGAATTTCATCTGAAGCATGTTTCCAGAGAGATAAAAGTATCACAGCTAAGCCTCTATGTCTCTCTGAATATATTTTTCTGCACATGTTTGTAATGCTACAACCATATAATTATATAACAGGCACAGATATTTTAGAGTTTTGTGGGGGCTTTCACAGATTTGAAACCCTGTATTCCAGAAACCTGAACAAATAATACATTCTTAATATCTTCTTTTCCCTTCTTGCATTTTAGCATTTCAAGCGCAAGGTGGTTTCTTTATATTTTATTTTATTTCAATTCATTTCATTTCATTTCATTTTGTATTCTAGGTGGTTGAAGCTAGTCTTGCTAACTTGGCTCCCCTGTTAATCACCAACTCATCATGTTCCACGTTAAAAAGTACAAATTAAAGCAAGTAAACAGTGTTTGGGAATTGTGTTTGTTTTGGTTTTAGCAATGCCAACATTCCTCTGGTTTTCAACTTCTTCTGGCTTCGTGATTTGAGTCTGAAAGAGTTTAAAAGGAATTAGAGCCAGCACTTTTTCAAGCCAGACTAAAGCCTTTGAATGATTTTGTAGATTACCATTAATTAGTCTGGGTGGAATCCAATCACTTCCTTAATCTCTAAATAAGGGAGTGTTGTCTGAAGCACTACAAGCATAGTCTATCTGCAGATATTATCAGTATTATTCTACCCTTTAGCTCAGCCAAATTAGAACAAAAATAATCTTAACCTCTATTAAGCAAGACTAATAAATATTCCTCAAAATACAGATTGATTTCCGCAGTTTATTCAGTGGAGACCCCTAAAAATTTTAACTATTTATCCCAGTTAAAGCAGGTAATTGGCAGAGAAAAGGAAAAGATCCCTGCAGGCTTTCTGTGCTTAATGCCTATGTAGTTCAGGGCTTAGGCTCCACATCCAGCATGCGGCAAAGGAAAAACATGGGAAAAGAGGTGAGGTGAAAGCATTCTCACTTCTACCTCCCTTCATGTTCATGCAAGATTTTAGGGTTTAAAAGTTTACACAAAGCATGGGTTTTACACAGAGCATGGGCTTTATTTATTTACATTTATTTTCACACCTTCCAGTGTTTCGGCAGCTGTATTTCCAACTCATTGAAGATATACAGAAGTCTGTCTCTAGGCTGTTCTGTCTCTGTTATTTAGCACAGGCAAAGAGGTTCCGGTTGGGTGTCATGGTGAAAAATTCAGATTGAAGGGTTAAAAAATCCTTGTCATGGAGGGACAGCAGGGACAGAGAGCTCCTGGAGCAGGGACAGGGAACTCCTGGAGCTGAGGAAGGGCCTGGAGCATCTCTGTGCCCAGGAAAGGCTGAGGGAGCTGGGGCTGCTCAGCCTGGAGAGGAGCCCCAGCTGAGAGGGACCCTCAGCCCTGGCTGTCCCTGTGTGTCCCTGTGTGTCCCTGGCTGTCCCTGTGTGTTCCTGTGTGTCCCTGTGTGCAGGGAGAGCAGAGCAGGCCCAGGCTCTGCTCCAGGCCCAGCAATGGCCCCAGAGCCACGGGCAGGGACTGAGCCCAGCAATTCCCTGCACAGGAGGCACAACTTCTGCCCTGGGCAGTGCCAGCCCTGAGCAGATTGTGCACAGAGCCTGTGGGGTCTCCTCCCTGGGGATGTTCCAGAGCCACACGGACGCACTGCTGTGCCCTGAGCTCTGGGATGGCCCTGCTGGAGCACGGAGGTGGCACCAGAGGAGCCACTGAGGTCCCTTCCAGCCTGACCCACTCTGGGATCCTGTAACAGTGTGTTTGGAATTGTCTAACATAAAGGCTTTAGGGCTGTTTCAATAGTTGGTTTCACTGCTCAGAAAAAGCTCTGGGCTTTCACGGAATCACAGTGGTTTGGGCTGGAAGGGACCTTAAAACTCATCTTGGTCCAACTACACGGAAGGAGGGTTTGATGCCCATATGGGCCATTCCCTGGAGAGTTAGACTCGATGATCCTTGTGGGTCCCTTCCAACTTAGAATATTCTATGATTCTGAGATTATTTTACTGTTTGTTACTGTCTCTACTCATGGCAGAAGCAAACCAAGTCACTGTTCTAGTTACATACAGCAGTACTTCTTCCTTTTGATAGAACGGTTTCCACCCAAAGAAAATAGCTTCTGTGAATTTCCATGTATTGTTCCTGGGTTGTTTTGTGGATATTTGGAATTACGGAAGACCCCCACTAGACAGCAAACAAGGAAATTTCAGTCTGGAAGTAGAGAAACATGGCTCAGGTAGAACCCAGGAGAGGAGTCCTAAAAACACCAGAGCCCTGATGATCACAACTTCGCTGGGATATATCTCCCTGAGAAGAAGAGATTCCTCTTTGGGAATTTCTAACAGCTGATTTTGGAAGTGATTGATGGTAGAAGGGTTTGAGTAACGTGTTCTTTAGGAAATGTCACAGTGAAAGTTCAGAAATCTGCAGTGTGTAAAGTGATAAAGAAATTAATGCCTTTTAAGTGGGAAATATGATCTACCTTAGTGCTACAGAGAATCCTGTCATATGCAATTGTGTTTTTATGGTTTCCAAAGCCACCTTCCTTTATGTGAGGAGTTTAGAAACTGGTTCATTTTCTGAAAGAAAAAAATACCAAACAACAATTTCTAAATGAACTGGTGAGAGAGGGTACAAATGAGCTTGGTAAATAAGAAAATGCAGATTTCTACCTGTTTAAATTACTCATCTGGCCAAGAAAAAAAAAAAAAAAAAAAAAAAAAAAAAAAAAGAGCAATTCCATATGATTTTAAAGGAAAAAAAACCCTCTGTAAGTCTGTGTTTACAGAACATCCTGGTGGATGGAATGGGAAATTTGCCCCAGGTCAATCTGTAATTTGGAAACACCAGAAGGTTGTGCATTTTAATTAACTTTCAGCTCTTTCTCTGGTGCCTTTCCCTCTGTTTCCTTTCGGTTCACAATGATTAAAAGACAAAATCCTGCCCCAGTTCCATGCTCAGGAATGCTTCCTGATTTGCTTTCATTAACTTCCACTATGCAAACACGTTTAATTATTTATCTGCTGATTTCCACAGGAAATCCTACAGAGATGTGAGTCTGGTTCATAGGGATGCCATGTCAGCAGGAGCTGGAAAATCCAATCATCCATCATTAAGGGAAAAGAAATGATGAGTTCTCCAATTTGTTTATAGGTAAAGGAAAAATACTTCAGTTTAGGTTAAAATTTGGGGACCAAAGACATACTGCATCAGCTGGTACTTCTCTTGAAAGCTTCTCACTTTTTTTATTTGGACTTAAATATTGTGAGAGAAGAATGTTTACATGGAATTAAGCTGGAAAATCACTGCAATCTCTAGGAGTAACCTGTTCCCTGACCATGGACTAGAACATGCCCTAGGTAGGAATCGGGTTGGTTCTTTGAGAGTAAATATATTGGAAAAAAAAAAAAAAGACAGTCTACCAAACTGATGGCCATTTATCCTGAAATCCTGAAATGTATTTAAAATTATTTCCAAATTTTAAAAAAGAGAGGTGGAAGTGACAGCAGAGAGATTAAACCCTCTGCAGTGTTCAGCATGGAATTTTTTGTGTGTGTGCTGTGAACCTTCATGAAAGCAACATCTGCTCCCATTTGTATGTTAATTTTTTTTTGGCATTTAAAATTTGGCTTTTCAAACTCATACTCTCTCCTTTCCCTGAGAGTGAGGAGCTAAGTTATAAAGCAGATGCTGCACAGAATGGGGGGAGCATCTGAGTCAACCCATAAATAAAATTAGCACAAAAGAATAACTTCAGTTATGGAGTGTCAAGTGTCAAGTTAGGGCATTCTAATAAGGGCTGAACCTCTATTGCCAGATGAATATTTTAATTTTGGGATTAGTCTCTGGTTTCTATTCTCCCTGTCCTGTTCTCTACTCCTTCCCCAGGCAGCCATTCCAGAGGCAGAGGGAAGCTCTGACTCCTCCATCCCTACTGCTGACACCCCCACCACATGAGGAACAGAGATGGAATCTTTAGACAGAAAATTGATTCGATTTTCTCTCCTTGTGCTTTAGCTTTGGTGAAAGGAACTGTCCGTGGTGCCTTTACAGGAAGGGTTTTCACAAGCTGATAAAGATCACGAAGACCAAGAATGTAACTTTGGCGGGAGCTCCAGGGGCTGTCTGGCCCTGTCCTGTTGGTTTGGGGTATGTCCACAGAGCCTCTGGCCACCAGGAGTTCGGTGAGGACTTTTCCCCATATAATTGGACTTTCCCAATTTCCAGCTTGGCCCGTTGCCTCTTTTTTTATTGTCTTGCTGCTCTGAAGTGACTGCCTCCCCGTTGGTGGGGCAGAATGTCTTTGCTTTTCAGCGCCAATCACCTTGACTGAAGGCTAGGACACAGGAAAAGCCTTCAAAACAAGCTGGGATTTCTTAATTTCAGTTATGATATTAAAAAATAGGAAGGCCCCACTTGTTTGATTTGAGCCCTGCCTGTTTCCATAACCCCAGTTCCCTCTGGGATCCTGGAGAGGACAACTGGTGCAGCTGGAATGCAGGAGCAGCAGCAATTCCAAGGATTTACTGCTCAGCTGGTCTCTATTTATTACTTCTGTGGTGGCACATTATTCTGTGATGAATTGCAATAATTTCCTAAATCCTCCTTTCCATTGATTATTTTTTCAATTTAAGGTGTTTTTTCTGTCTTGCAAAAATAAACTACTTTAAATAGACTTGTTGAAAGGTGAGAAAATATGAATAAACCCCACACTGTTCTTTAAGGAAAATGTGCCAGAATCTGACCATCTCAGTCCTTTGGTGCACAAAAAATCCATAGAACAGAAGAGGAACAAAAGAGGCCTCAATCACATCCAGATTTGACAACCCTGGGGTAAGAGGTAATTATTTGAAATTAATTCACCTCCCAAAAATTACCTTCTGGAGTTCACAGCCAAATCAATCTCTGACCAAACTCTTTCCTAGGAATAAAAGTGCCTTGCAACCAGCATGGGCTAAAACAAAACTTGGGGAATCTTAAGGACCTAAGAATTATTGCAGCCTCAATTTCCTCCTTTTCTGAGTGTGAATCCAAAGATAATTGGCTTAAACTTATAAAACACAAAATTGGAGCCATCAACTGGAATTGCAGTTGTAACATAACATTCACATTTGCAATTATGCAAAAACAAGCTTATCCAGTTTCACGATATCTGGATTTTTAACAGCTTCCAAAGTTCTGCAGAATGAGGCTTTCCCTCAAGAAATAAAGGTGTTTACAGAGTTCCAGAGGGCAGAGGTGCACAATTAGAGTCACAACTGAGCCACTAAACCTTCCAGCAAGTGTTTCTTTGGATATATTTTCAATGGTTTAATTTCTTTAAAATAATTTATATTGTTATCCATTTTGCGTTTTTCCAGCTGAGCTTTTGGCTATTCCCAGCTAAGTCTGAAGAAAACTAACAGGGTCCCATGGCAATCTTTGATTCTTCTCTCCCAGTGCCTACTAATAATTGCCTTGAACCTCTCTCATTTATTCAAGCCAAAAGAGCTTTATCATTCTTTCATAATAAAATGAAATTCAGCCATGTGTAAGGTTTGACATAACCTTAATAAAAGCCACAGCCAGAAGGTGTTGATTATAAAAATCAGTGTCACTCATGGAGACGTGTGGGGGACACACCAGTGGGAAACAGAACTAGGGCAGGAAAAGGAAAATAGGAAATAAAAGAAAAAAGGGAAAAGGAAAATAAAAAGAGCTTTTGAATTCAGTCTGCTTGGTCAGAAGTTGTTGCCCAGAGAAGCTGTGGCTGCCCCAGCCCTGGAATTGCTCAAGCTCAGGTTGGACCAAGGATGATCTCATTCCACCTTCCACTAGACCAGGTTGCTCCATCCTGGCCTTGAACACTTCCAGGGATTGGGATTCCGTACTGAGATGGTTTAAATTCCTATTTTCAGGCCCTGTTTCGTTTGCTGTTAACTGTGTTGTGTTCCTCAGTGAGATGGGGCATTTTTCATGTGGCATTGCTCAGAAAATGGAGCTGGGTGACAACTAAGGCAGACAGAATGTACTGGAAACGTCCCGGAGCTTTGCTTCTGTCCTTGTTTAACCCCTGCAAAGCCTGATCTAAAGATTCAAATGTATTCTGTAAGAGTCCACATGACATAATAACCCCCAATACTCCTGATTGCTTGTTGCTGAAGAATTCAGAGTAAAATACAATGTAAAAGGCTTTGGGGAGTGTTTTTGGAGGTTGTGGGTTTATCAGAGTTGCTTTTCCATCAGTCCTTCCCTGCCCCTGAAATAAACTCACAGTGCTGTCCAGAAATACTTAATGAGTGTGAAACTGCTGAAAGATGTCATAGCCATAACACTGTGGGGCTTTATCTTGACTATTGGGGTGCTTTAGGGCTAATGGAAAACAGCCATTAATTGTGAGATTTGCTTTATGGCCATGTGCTCAGAAAGCAGCAACTTATTCCATTTTAATTTACTTCTGCTGTTTGATCTGTTAAGATTCACATTTTCCAACTTTCATCTGCTGCCCTGGGGGACAGAAGTGCATTTTAAACCAAAATGATGTCTGAATTCTTTTATGGAGACAACAAGGCCGGGTTTCAATTAAAAAATTTGAAGTAGCTTGAGATTAAGAATAAATTAACAAGCGCTGGTGGCACAGGCTGTGACAGTTTCTTGGGATGGTGTGGCAAGGTTTGGACAGCTGGGGGGCTGCAGGGGCGATGCTGTGAGAGGAGATCAGGGGTGTCCCGTGATGGACACGGCTCATTCCAGCCATGTCCAAGGACCTGCCTGCGGCCAAAGCCAAGCGGGTGACACTGGGGACACCTCTGGGTGAAAGGTGAAAGAGGGAGCTCTGCAGACACCCAGGGCAAGGCGGGAGGAGGGGCAGCAGCTGCTCCAGGTGCCAGAGCTGAGATTCTGTGGGGAAACCCATAGGAGGAAGCCTTGGGGATCCCCAGGGATGCAGAGATCTCCTGGAGGAGCCCACCCTGGAGCAGAGGGATGTGTCCTGAGGGAAGCTGCAGCATGTGTAGAGCCCGGACAGGAGCAGGTCCTGGCAGGACTGTGTCCCACAGAGAGGAGCCCACACAGGAGCAGATTTTCTGGCAGGACCTTTGGCTGGGAGAAGTCTGTTCCTGAAGGAGTGTACACCATGGGAAAGACTTCCAGCTGGTGCAGGGGACAAGTGTATGGATGAGGAAGCAGCAGAGGTGAAGTGTTAGAGACTGACCACCACCCTCGTTTCCCTTACAGGAGGGGATGGAACAGCTGGGAGTAGATCCCAGAATCCCAGGATGGGTCAGGCTCCTCCTGTTCTGTCAGGGCCATCCCAGAGCACAGGGCACAGAGCTGTGTCCAGATGGCTCTGGAATATCCCATGGGAGGACACTCCACACGCTCTGTGGTCTCTGTCCCAGTGCTCAGCCACTGCCCAGGGAAGTTCTTCCTCAAGCCTGGGAAGAAAGGAGAGAGAGGGGAAGTTGTTTTCAGATTTACTTTAATTCCTCACTCACCTACTGTGTTAATACTTGGCAATAAATTAAATTGTTTACCCAAGTCCAGTCTGGTTTGCCCATGACAGTAACAGGTGAATGCTCTCCCTGTCATCATCTTGAGCTTGCCCATGAAATTCTCTTTCCCATCTTGTTGAGGAGGGCAGGGGGAAAGCAGCTGGGTGGGTGTCTGGCAGCACCTTTCCATCTTCTTTCTATCACAGTCTTTCATTTGCTATTTCTTAGCAGTGACAGAATTTAATATCACTAAAACCTGAACATCTGGTTGGATTTATCCATGTGACTGTGGCAGTGTTTTCCTTCTGAATTTTCCATTCCTGCTACCTTTCCTGCACTGGAGTCTCCCCTTGCACACACGATGTGAACATCATTAAGGCTTGCTCGTAGCTGGGGTATTTCTATGATTTCTTGTCTGCTGATTTATCTCACCCACTGATAATTTCCTGAGGGATCTGTCTGGAAAGCCCTCACCACCAACAGAGTGTGGGAGATTTGGCCTGTGTGATCTTCACATCCCTGCTATTTTCAAAATGCACTCACTCAGCTGTTTGAAAATAGAGAAAATTGTGCCAAAATATAAAGGTCACCCATATTTTTGATAATACACATTTCAAATGTAGGAAATTGTACATCAAGTGGTGAGAAGTGGAGGACAGAGCAAGATGCAAATCCTATTTTGTCTGATGCAATCTCACAGGACTTGTGCCATAACTCTTGAGCTGGTTTTGGTGCTGAATTTTCTCATTTTTTCCTCCATTTTACAGTGTTTCTGTTTATTTAAATGACATCACCTTGTTTGTTGTTAAATTGACCACTAAGAAGAAAGGGTTGACCTCCCAAATATGTCTTTTTCTGCGAGCTGTTGTATAATTTTTATTTTCATTGCTATTTTTCTACCAAGTGGTTTAAATTTAATATATTTATGACATAAATTAATGTTTTCCAAACTTGTCTGTTGCCCAATCACCATTTTTAACCTAACACCAGCAGGGATGTTTTACCTCTCTCTGCCCATTCTCCAAGCTCTGAACGAGACAGTGTTTCTCCTGCAGTATTGAACAGTGTTTAAATTGAAGGAGGTTGCTGAGAAATCAATCTCTGTGTTGGCTGATGCTTTTTGCCAGCTTTCACTTAGCAGGTGATGCCTCCAAATCTCCTCTAATGTCAGTAAATGACACTGTGTACCCTCCTTAACAAGTGATCTATACCTTCATCTCAACATACTGGGATTTATTACTTTTAATTACTTTAGCTGCTCACCTAAAAAGGTTCTTTCTTTCCAAGCTTTTTTTTTTTTCCTTAGCAAAACAAAAAAATGAAATAGGAGAACAAATGATGCATTTTAATTATGTCAATAACATACAATTTTCTGGTCTTTTCTCCTTCCCTGAAGTTTAATTAATTTGGAGCAAGTAATAAATTGTCATAGCTTTCAGCTCAGCTCCTCGATTCAAAATGAATTCATTTCATTCGATGAAATTAAATTTGAGATCTGTTCTCATCTCCGTGAGCTCTGGTTCCTGGCTGGGAATCAAATGTGGACATTTTACAAGGAAAACACTTCAATGTTTAGTGTTGGTGGTGGTGCTGGGCCTGTTGTACCCATATCCCCTGATCCACAGCCATCTTCCCACCCTGTCATCACCATGACATTGTCCCCAGCCCTGCTCTCAGCCATTCCTGCAGGAAATATTCCTCGCTGCTTCTGGTGCTGTTGCTGAGATCAAACTGGCGGAATTCACCCCAAAGAATCCTTTATCCTCCAGAACAGGTCCATGGACTGAGCTGGTGTCATGGTTTGACACTGGCCAAAGGCCAGTGCACCCATGAAAATATATTTTTCTCAATTTCTGCTGTGAGGTAGGACCAAAAAAGGAGCACAGTCACCCAACTTAAAGCATAAAGAAGAAACTTTATTAACTAACATTAAAAAGAAGAAAAAAAAAACCCAGAAACTAGAAGGAAACTTTCAAAACATCCATCCTCCCCCCACCTACGGTTCACTCTTTCACCAAAACCACATGAAAAGATAAAACCTAGGATTTTCAGTCAATCCACCC
>VXBU01011914.1:142591-173707 GCA_013400315.1 Bombycilla garrulus | reverse complement strand
GAAGACTGGGCCAGGGCACGGGGCATCGCTCCTCCTTTCCATCCTCCCCACCACCGGCCAGGATATCTCCCTCAGGAGGGGCTCCCGGCACGGCCCGGCCCGGCCTTTCCCCTCCTGCAGGCCTCCGTGGCCTTGGGGGGGAGGCTGGGCCGAGGGCACGGCCCGCAGCTCTGTACCTGTTGAACGCCGGAAACCAAAGAGAGCGATTCCCGGACAGTCCTGTGCAAATGTATATCCTACTGAGACGCATTTCACTTTTGATTGGTTCATTTCCCTGTCTGTCTTTAAATTTGGCCCACAATTGGTGTTGCACTGGGCTCATGGGAAATCCACAGGCACACCTCACTTCCAGGGGTGGCTACTTTCCTGCCCACCAAAATGTCAATCAATCTCAAACCAGCACAGCTGGTGACCAGCCCAGAAGGTTCTGGGGTGGGGTGTGACACCAGAAGGTCACCCAGAGGTGCCAACATCCACCGCAGGTTCGTTTTTCCTCTCAAAATGCACCCTTGCACGTGGCTTCCATTGGAAAGGGACACTGGGACTTTTCTGTGTGGAGGGATGGGAAAGACATCACAAGAGAATTTGTGAGAGGACATTTCCCAGAGCCTCCCATGCTTGGATGGGTGTCTCAGGACAATGTCTCAAGGAGCTTTTTTTGCTCCAAAAGCCACTTCTGCAAGGGTTGCCAGCCACAGGCTGAAAGAAGCATCATGGTTTTGTGTTTGGTCTTCCTTCATTTCGTTTGTTTGTTTGGTTGGTTGATTGGTTGGCTGGTTGATTTTTTAGCCATTTGAAAAAAGTTCATTTGAAGGATAAATTTACAGGAAATACATGTTTGTTTTATTTGTAGAAAAAACTTTCCCTCTTCTGTAATTCTCCAATTTCAGGGGTGCGTTTCACGCACACAGAAATCTGTTCATTCCAGAGAAGATGCTTTGTATCAATTTCTCATATTTGTTGTTTAACTTTGTTACATATGAGAAGAATTTGTGGTTTTGAAACATGAATTCATGAACTTGAAACATTTTTCAAGATTTCAAGATGGCAGAGACTTCTTCTTCCATTCACTATTCCCAGCGAGACAGGTTGATGATGTTACAAATTAAAAAGGAGTATTATTATTTTTAATTAAGCACAAACTCCCAGGACTCTGGACTTTGAGAAAGTCATCAGCTCTATTTCTGATAATTTTATACGCTGAGAGCCAAGGAAGATAGAGCTACATCCAGAAAGAAGTGTTAGTAGGTCAGAGGTGTGAATCTTGGAATGTCAATGTATCCATCCTGTGAAAATTTCCAGTCTATTTGCAAACTTTCTCAGAAGAATGGATTCATGTTGACTCTTTGTATACTGGAGGGAAAGAGTAATAACTGATTATCCAAAATGAGCACTGTCATATTGTAAATTATTATTTTGATCTTTTCAATACTCATGATGTTTTTTTGAGTGATCACACCTTTGCTGCAAAACTTTATCAGGTGGATATGAGTCCTGGTATGGAATATCAGGGTTTTTTTTTGTGGAAAACTATGAAATATTGTAGGAATACTGAAAATTGAGTTATAATGCCACAAAACCTGTGTTCAGATGGCACTCACACCTTCTAATGCCTGAAGTCTGATCTTATTTTTAGAGCCTGGCCCTGACAAGGTCTGACTATTCTGCTCTGGCGCAAACAGAGTCTTGGGCAGACACATGAGCCTGATGGGACATGCGCAACCAGACCTGCCCTTGGCAATCCCAGCTTCTGATGGTGGCCTGCTTTAAAAAATAATCAAAATAAAAGAGGTAAGGGACAAATGTGTTCAGCTGTGTTGCCTTGGTAGGCTGGAGACCCTCAGAGTCTGGGGTATAAAAATGTACCACACTAACAAGCTGAGACGTAAGAAATAACGAACCCTAATTACAATGACTGCAAGGCTACTGAATTTAAAATCAGAATATTTTATTTCACTGAGCAGCACCTTCCAGTCTGCGCCATGCTCAAGACACAGAAATAGCTGCAGTTTGCAAGGGAATTAAGTGTAATTGGCATTATTATCACTCTATCAGCGTTAATTTATCAGAATAAATGTTATCACGTTGTTATGTGCACCATCCAATGGCACAAATACAGAGAGGATGGGAAGGGATGGGAAATGAAAAGCTTGGAGCAGGATTGAATTTTAAGGTGACTTTCACCTTGCACTGCTGAAACCACCAAGCCTTTGTGGGACAAGAAATGTCTGTCCTGGGTCAGTCTCACAAAATATTGCTCTTTCTGAGGCCAAATAACTCTTTTCATCAGGGCTCTGGTACCACAGCTCTGAATTTAGCCATGAAACTGACAATGAGACAATTTGTAGCAGTCCAATGGACAACACTGCAGCCCGTCCAGGTTCTGACACTGGAATAAAAACTATTTACTGAATATTTGTGTTCCTATGCTAAGGAAAACCCACTCTGTTCCGGGCATCTCACAGAGGTGTTTTGGTCATGTTTTTGATCTCTCACAATGAAATTGCAGGCAAACCCCATTTTCTTGCAAATGGAGTTACATGGCAGGTTTCGTTTTCTCCTCTCTTGTTTCTGTCATTCCTCATTTGCACCAGAACTCTTATTTCCATTTCTTCCTATCCAGCAGGACAGTGTTATTTATTGTTTTGTTTCCTGCCAATTATTGATTCCTCTCTGCAGAACAGATTACCATTGCTGGTTGAGGGATTTTTTCCTCTGGGAACAGAGAAAATCTATATAAAAAGCAAGTGTTTAGTAGGCTTATATGCTGGTCCTTTCAGTGCTGAGGTTCAAGCAAGGCCTGGCTGGAAATTCCAGGCTTTCTTTCCAGGGAATGTACTGACAATTGAGTCAGGAGCATTTCATCAACTCCTTGCAGCTGAGGTAAAGTATATCTTTATGTAGCTCTCTGAAAGAGATTCAGAGTATTTCATCCTCAGTCGCAGAAGTTTTGGAGAGATTAGCACCTTTTAATTATTTTTTCTAACAAAGATGTTCTGCTTGCACTTTTGGGGGGGGATAGGGAAGCACAGTTAGTTCTTTATTTATTTATTTATTTTCAGGTTATGCTACATGACGTAAAAGGGTGAACTGTTAAAAAGTTTTGGGAAGTGTAAGTAGGGAGAAAGCTGAGTGTGGAAGTGGTGTTTTGGGAACGGTTCATGTGAGAAGAAGCTGGAATTCCTGAGGTTAATGCAGGACTCGGTGTGCACAGACAGGAAGAAAGCTGCAGCTCTTAAAGATTTCTATCAAATATCCAGTTTTGTTGGAGCTATCAGCTCCCTGGTGTAATTCAAGTCTGGGTCATGACTCTGCTTAGGGTTAAGATTTGAGGGAAGAGGATGTGGAGAAGACATTTTCTATTAGATTTCCCTTATCTAACACCAAGAGATAAGAGGTTATCATGGGGAGCCACTGCCTTAAGTTGCATTTTGCTGTAGGTGCTGCCTCCGTAGCTGTAATTACAGCTTTGATTTCATGCCCTGATCGTGGCTGGATGCTCTGGAATCAGGAAGGGATTCCTGGGGCCTCAGCCTTGTCCAGTGCATCATCTCAGGCTGAAATAAAGGGCAGGGCTTGGCTGCTGGTGCTGGGTTCCATTACTGGGCGCTTGTGGGCTCAGCACTGGAAATCATCTTCCCTCTGCTGATATCTCCGTTGTCTTCCCCATTTGTCTTCTGGATTTACCATTTATCCCACTGATCTGGCTCTGCTCAGATCCGAGCAGCCAAATGCAGAAGGATCGATGCATACCCTTGGATGCAGCACAACCGTGAGAATTCTGAGGGGATGGCATGAATCAAAGCCTATTTTTAGTATATTGATAAGGCTTTGGGCTCTACATTTTTTGATGGTTTTAGAACTTCAAGATTAAGGATCCCACACTACATATGGGATTCTGAAAGCCTTCAGCATTGGGGTAAATCCAAGCACGGATTTAGGGGAAAGTTCTTATCCAGGTAGGCAGATGTGGGCTATGACAGACACCAATCAGGAAATGCAAAGGTTCTGTAGCCCAGTTTGTTTCTCTGTGCTTACAAATTCCTGAGGGTAGGAAGAGGATTAGTGGAGAGGTAATGACGCTTTAAAATTTGATCAGCATTAAGAGTAGATTAAAGAAAATTAAAGATTAAGGGTTTATTACAGCCTTCTACAAGGGCTTTGGTGATAAGGAATGACTTGGTGGATATTAGAGATCAAAATAGGGTTTTTTTCTACTACAGCCAAGTGGCTAAAATTCCCAGCAGAGAGTTACAGGACTGGCTGGTATTTGTTTAGGAGAAAACTTTATGCTACATTTTACTTTATTGATAATATAAAGTCAGAACTGATGTTTTGGAATCAACATTGTGCAGTCAGTTCTGGAAAACCCCTGAGAGGCAGAAAAAAGGACCTTTGTTAAGTATCATCAGAGCTTTACAGCCCTGCTATGACACGGCAGCAAAGACATGGTTATCCATATTCAGAAACACTATTTTTTTACTAGATGCTATTGGATCCTGAAAGTGAGGAAATGGGCTGTGACCTTCCTTTTATCCCTAACTACTCACCAGACTGGTGCTAATTGATATTCAGGAAAGAGGCACTGGGGGTGAATTAGGATAATCTCCCTGTACATTTCTACATCTCCTGGGTTTTACAGAAACATTAGAGATTCAAAGAGAATTTATTTAAAGACATAGAGTTTTCATTTAACTCTAATGGCACATGATGAAACTGCTGGAAATGAACTTTTGCCTTCGACTATAATGTGAATAAACTTATTCCATAATTTCTTGGGCAGTGGATTGCAAAAAGTTAAATGTAAGATATCAGTCAATAAAAGCAAGTCTTTTCCCACACTGGTGATCCACATTAAAATGCTGTTAAAAAGGCCTTGGCACTAATCACAATTCCCAATTGCATCACAGACAAGGGAAAATATCTGTTAGAAGGTCAAATACAAGTGACCTCACATTGCAGCATCATCCCAGGAAAATATAACAGCATCCCAGGCTAAACCTCTTCCTACATCTCAATTCCAGGTGCTCTGATTCAGGGTTCTGCTCCTGCTGTAAGGAAAGTGAAACTGTTCTCTCTAGACAGAGCCCTGAGGGACCTGGAGAGTCCAGCAGGAGAGTGATTGTGTGGTCTTTAAGCTCCCAGCCCTGTTCCTGAGCACACTGCTAACAGCATTATAGTCCACAAACAGACCACAAAAAGGTGCTGTTATTGTCCCTCTTCTTTATTCCTGAGGCCCTGTAGAACAACCACTTTCAGATTTCCGAGCCCTAAACCTTAATTAAAATCATCACATTGGCTGTAACACGGAAAGGCACCATAAGGCTTTCCACCATTACAAACCACCAGCTCTAATCAGCCTCATCCTGTCTCTGGCAATGATACAAAATTGAATTGAACGATTTCACTTCTTTAAGCTTATTTCCCAAAGGCTTCAGTCCAACGTTCCCAGCATAAGCTCTCCATCTAAGTCAGGGGGTGGGAAGTACGAAATCAAGTAAAAAAGTGAACTCTTGGAGCTTTAATTTCCCAAACCCAGCTGTAACCTAATCTATGCTGTAACTGGAGAACAAGTGGAGAATATAAAGCCTCTGCAGAAACCAACTCTTTTTCTGCCTCTGTGGCAACCTGGGCTCCTGAGGTTTCACTTTTCCAGTTAAACTGCTAGAAACCTTTCCCCATTACTGAAGGGTAACAAAAAGGAATCACATTTTTGGGGGGCTCTGCTCACCTCCTCGTTCTGCAGGCCTTGGAGGATGCAGCCATTGGTTCTTGGTGTGTTTTGCTCACAAGCAGCCTGGTGAAAGCTGATCCCAGGAATGTCCCCAGCAGAAGAAAGCCTTCCTTGAGTCCTGGTGTGAGACATCCAAAATCAAAGGTGTGTCAGGATGTTGAGCTGGAGGGAGCTGTTGAGGAGGATGTTTAGATTCCACTCTCACTGCTGGAGAATCACAGACTGTTTAGGTTGGAAGGGATCTCCAGACAGGTTGTCCAAAACAGCATCCGGTCAGGCTGGAATATCCCCACGGTTGGAGACTACACAACCTCCCTGCGCAACCTGCTCTAACCCAGATCTAACTCATCTGAGGATGACACAAAATTACTTCCTGTTCCATAAAACCTGCCATGTTTAAATTATTTATTGCATTTACTACACTGCCCCCAGCTATGTCATGACTTCCTATTTTCATAAAAGCGCAATCTATCTAGGATGGTTCCCCTCCCAAGCAGGAGATCTGTCTGAAAAACCTCCAAAGTGCTTTAGGGAATGCCAGCTCTGGTTTCCCCAATAGAAAACAGATCCAATGACAAGGGCAAGTGCAGGTCCTGCAGCTGGGGAAAAAATATCCCAGCAGGGACTGGGGACCAATTCTGTGGAGAAGCACCTGGCGGTCCTGGGAGACAATGAGCTGGCTCTGAGACAGCAGCGCCTGGGGAGAGCATTCCCAGCAGGTCAGGGAGGGACCCTGGCCCTGTGCCCAGCCCTGGAGCCACCTCTGCAGGGCTGTGTGCAGCTCTGGCTCCTCAGCACAGCAGGACAGGAGCTCCTGGAGCTGAGGAAGTGCCAGCCCTGAGCAGATTGTGCACAGAGCCTGTGGGGTCTCCTCCCTGGGGATGTTCCAGAGCCACACGGACGCACTGCTGTGCCCTGAGCTCTGGGATGGCCCTGCTAGAGCACGGAGGTGGCACCAGAGGAGCCTCTGTGGGCCCTTCCAGCCCGAACCAGTCTGGGATCCTGAGATATTGAGCCAGGGAGATCTCTGTTCTAACCCAGAGGGTTTATGACAGCTTTTATATGTTCCTACTTTTAGGAAAAAAAAATAGAGTTGCTCTCCTGCTGAGTTGAAGATATTGGGGGAAAAAGGGGGCTGGCTCTGAGTAGGGAGAAAGAGTGAGATGAAAGATTAAGAGTCAAAATTAATTTCCTCTAGAATAAGATGATTATTCTTAGAGCTGGCAAATAGAGGCAACACTGCTACAACAACTTGCAATTAGCTTCTGTTCTAAACAGGGCACTTTTAGGGGTTTGTTTGGGGTTGGGTTTTTTGGTTTGTTGTTGCAGAGAATTTTTATGTGAGGAAGGAATGAATATCTGCAATGTCTTTGCATTCTGCATGGGATGAAGATCACAACCTGCTCTGAGATTTCAAAAATAAAATGTTTTTACTCAGTTCTTTCTCTCTCTCTGTACAGACACATCTTCAGTGTCTGCAGAGAAGGTTTATTTCTCTGCCTGAGCCCATGAACTGATGATCCTGAAGCACTTGCAGGATGCAGAGAGAAGGAACAGGGATATAAGCAAGTCACAAAGTCCTGCCTCCAGATGTTTGAGTGGTTTCCTCATAAAGGTGGTTATTCTTTTGAAACACTGCTTTCTTTTCTACCTCTGCTTCTTTAATTTATCTTCCCTGCAGTGCTGCAGCCTGAGGAGTAACAGCTAATCTCGAAACTCTCCAACACCCACCTTTAAATCTCCATTCAGCTCTGCGCTCGTAAAACCATGCCCAACATTATTGTGAAATAATTGATCTTGTGGAATAAAGGATGGCGAGAGTAAATGAATTGGAAAGGTGTTTTAATGGGAAGCTTTTCCAAAATTATGTTTTAATTATTTGCAAATACACACTCTTGCATGGTCTTTTGCCACACAGGTGTGCACTAAATCTACCACCTTGCACCATTTTGTCAAGTGAGCTGGAGGTGTTTGTGTTTTGCACTAAATTAAAGATACAGCAAAGCTACTGTGCATTACAATGAGCACTGACTATAGATTTTGTACAAAAATTCCAACTTGTTCAGCGTTTTCCATAGGTCCAGACTCCCAACTCTCCCCAAATCAGCCCATTTGAATTTATATTCAAAAATATAACTCATTATTACTATAACTCACTCTGTTATTTCTTTTAGCCATTTGACCTGTCGTTGTCTCAGAGTACAACCTGCAAGTAGTTAACATGACCAAGGGCACTGCAGGAGCACTCTGCTGAAATTACACATTTCTTTAAGTACATTTTGGCTTCAGGTTTGCATTCTGTGCTGAAATCTTGCAAGCTGCATATCAAGAGGCTTTTGTTTTGCATGTGTTGATGTTTCCAGCAGCAGTGAGCTATTACTTTGGAGAACATTTGGCTTCTCACGGGTTTTCTGATGTGTTCATGAGATCCTCAGTCTGTGTGGCAGTGCTGACCGCACATACCTGGAATCATTTTTGGGTTCTCAAAGACTCGCAGCTTTAACTGCTCATCTGGAAACCCCATAGAGTTATAGGGAAAAGAGTCTAAAATTCCTAAAATATGTTCTGCTGGCGCTGCAATTCATTGCGCCTGAAACTCTTTAAGGTCATTGTCCAAATTTATTACCAAGTAGTCTTTCACTACTCATTATTTTGACCTTCTGGCTTAGAAAGAGCTGAGGGACCCCTGTTCACTCCATTTTCCCAGTGCTACCTTGGAAATGCATTTATATTGCAGACTATCAAAGCAATGCACCCAATCTTTTTATATTGCTTATTGTAGCCTAGTGAAAAATATTTGTCTATCCATGGTCTGAAATAAAAGAAGAAAATAAAAATGTTTTACAGAGGGGAAACAAAAAGGAATATAATACATTCAAATGAGAAGCAGCTAAGGTGTATTTTATCTTTTCCCAAGTAATAACAAACAAGCTTTGTGTAATTTTTTAAAATGTGTCCTTTATCATCTCTTTTTATGTGATTCCAAGTGGAATTGAAAGCCTCAGGGAGTAGCTGCCCCAGTACTTTAAAAATGTATTATGGCACTTCTGCAATATCCTGAAGAGATAAAGGAACTTGCATTTAATTCCACATTTTTCAAATTATTTGGTGCAACTTAAATCAGACTTTAAATTGCAGACCTTTGTGACCATGCAGGAGGTATTGTCTGCAGAAGTGAGATCAAGGAACCAGATATCAGGATCCCCTCACTGATTGTCCCTGTGGTCAAAGTGATTGAAATTTGGGGGTGAAAATTGTCAGTGTTTGACCAACCTTTAGGTAAAAGAGGGTTATTCAGTCCAGAATTGTTTTCTTTTTTAATTTCAATTTCTGCTCTTTACTTTGTACTCTGTCACTGGATACCCCTTGCAGTATCTTCTTCACTGCCCCTCCCCATCAGATATTGGTAATTATTCAGAAGATCCCATGGAGCCTTCTCCAAACTGAGCATTCCCAGATCCCCCAGCCTTTCCTCATATGGGAATCGCTCCAGTAAACAGAACTTCTTTCACATACTAAATATCAATATTTTGTTACTGGTTTGGGTCAGTTTTTGCTGTGTTTTTTTTTTTTTTTTAGTATTACTTTTAAATTTTCCTTTGCTTAAGCAATAATTTTAGTTTCCCTCAAAAGACTATTCATTTCATGAGACTAAATCAAAGTATTTCCTGATCCACTGTAGCAGTCAGTGTTAGTTACAGCTCAAAAGCCATCATAATTGATGAAGTAGAAGAATTTTTAAATTACTTATGTTTAGTCAGCATCCTCTGTGATATTCCTTACATGCATATTTAGAAAATGTATATGAATCCCCCAAAGCTTCAATATGAAGCTGAGTTAAAAAGCGTGCTTCACTTTTTAATCACGTTTGGCTGGAGATTGCTAAAATGAGCTTAAAATGTCACCTGAATTACTTGGAAAAGTAAATTTCTGCACCCACTGAAAGTGATCTGAAAGCGAGTTTTCTTTCAGCTTGGTCCCTGAGCGGAGTCAAGTGTATTTAGTGGCTACGAAAACAGCACAACTGCTGAGGGAAATGCGAGCATGAAAGGCAGAGAGCGAGAAAGAGCAGCACGAGGCACAGCCAGGGGCACGGCCTTCAAGGGGGGAAATTAAATTAGGCAAGTCTGGCTGCCTTTTCCAAAATTACTGAAGTGACAGATCAAGGCACCGAGGCAGAGCTATGGGAGACACAGGGAGGGGATGAACAGGGGATTGAACTTGAAAATGGAGTTTAAATAGTGTGGCTACAGCTCATCCACTGCACTGAAAGGCTCATGAAGACCTGAAAAAAAGCCCTGAAAGCACTCTTGGATCTAATCTTATCAAATAATGGGGTTTGGGCCCATCTCTCTGAAACCCCGCTGATTAGGGGCTCAGCATTTTTCTGCAGGGTTTACTGAACACCATTTATAGTGGCTTGAAATGACTCAAAAGATTAAAAAGGTTTTGCATTTTCAATGCATTTGACTTTTATTTGCTTTGCAAGAATTGCAGGCAAAAAGCACAGCTGGTATATTACAATAAATAATTTAAAAGGTTTGTTTGATATTATCATTTTATGTCCAGAATAATTTTAAGAATGAATATCTGAATTACAAGTTTTATGTGGAAGTGAGTATTTTCTCTCAATATCTGTTAAGAAAGACCAAGTTTTCAGGTGAGCACTACACAATATAAAAGTTAAATGATATTTTAAATCAATACATTGAAAGCAACCAATTAGCAAAGTACTTCTGTTTGTATCTTTGGGTTTGTCATCAACAGCCTCACGTGCTAATTCATACTAACCCATGGTAGGCTTATTTTAGCAGTTTCTAAATATATACCTGGAATATCTACATATGAAGTAATATTTTAACAGGTACAACTTAGCAAATCACTGAAAATCACAGTGCAGACAAGAATCGATGATCATGAAATCAAAGATGCCTTTTGCATCCTGTGGGAGGTGCATTTATTGGATTAAGTTACCCCTTTATACCCTTTTAATATATTTGCAAAGATGGTACAGCTTCTTTGGGCCAAGCTAAACACGGGATTCATAAGAAGTTACATGAATTTACAAAATATTTCTGGTGTTTTGGGCATGTACACATTCAGTTCCTTTTCATTTCTCTGCAAGGCTGACCTGGGTCAGAACTGCAGTGTTTTTTGAGAAGCCCTTCTCAGAAACATGAATCTGCAAGAGAAGGAACCAGGGCACTCAACAGAGATTTTAGGAGTTTGCTTTTCCTACAGCAGTTTCCCACTTGAAACAGGTGGAATATTCCAGGGATGAGGGAATATGCATCAAAAAGAAGGGACTACGCATCAAAAGGAGGCAACATGCATACAAAAAAAACCCAAAAAACCAATAAGCCATATTTAGATAAGTAAGAAGAAACACTGCTGGGGTTTTGTGAGGTCTTTGTAAAGCACTCAGTGCTATGTGAACCCACCTTGTCCACGATTAATTTCTGAATTAGGTGAGGAACACCAGGGTGCCTCAAAAATAATGGATGTTGATCTTAGTGCTCCTCAACAACACAACCAGGAGTTCAAAGCCTTGCAATGGAACCAGCAATTTTGCAGCATAAGATACCCAAAAAATCAGGTGTTTGACTCTGACAAAATCGACTTATAGCCACAGTTTGTATAAAATAGGGAAGACAAAGCATTTAAATGTAAATAACTTCATCACCTTCTGCTCCCTCTTTCTGTGTCAGATCCACCTGTGTGTTGTGACACTGCAGGGTGACATCGTTCCTCTGCAATAAAAGCCTGGCACTCACTGCTGCCCGTGGAATTCTTGCTAAGCAGCCACCAAAGAATCTCCTTTATCCCGAGGTCAGCAGGTTTGTGTCTTGTCACTTTCGAGGGAGGTTATAACACCTTGGCTGCCAGGTGTGGAGGGAGAAATGACACTCAGAAATTAAACTGCTGTCCGACACTTCCTCTGAGCCTCTTAAACTTCCTCAGAGGCTCAGCCCTGGGGAAAGCTGTTCCCAGGCTGTGCAGCTCTCTCTGCTGCCCCTCAAGGGGCTGGTGTTTGGATCCATGGAATCCAGAGGCTGCAATCAGTTTTGGAAGCTTGCTAGGAATCCATCCCTGACCTAATTCTATTTAGGTTTTCTTGTCATATTGTTTCCTTTGTGTTTGTGCAGGCAAGAACTAACTTCTTGTACTTTCTCATCATGATATTTTTAAAAAACTAGAAAATACAGAAGAGTACATTTCCTTTGACTGACAGCACTTCCCCGATGCAGGGTGTACACGAGGAAAGGCTGGGAGAACTGGGATTGTTCAGCCAGGAGATGAAAAGGCTTTGACTCAATTTTGCCCTTCCACTACCTGAAGGAGATAGAAGAAAGATGGAGAGAGACAATTTCCAAGGGATGGAGTGACAGGACAAGAGGGAAAGGCCTCAAACTCTCAGAGAGTAGGGTTAGATGGGGTACAGAGAATAAATTCCTCAGGGTGGTGAGGCCCTGGCACAGGTGCCCAGAGAAGCTGTCACTGCCCCTGGATCCCTGGCAGTGTCCAAGGCCGGACTGGACGGGGCTTGGAGTGACCTGGGCTGGTGGAAGAAAACCCTTTTCCCCAAAGAGCCCAGGGTTTTCACATTACAGGTCTTGAACCTAAACTTGGTGTTGGTCATGTCACATGGTGCAACAGCCTCTGCCTTTTTCAGTGGGCCCTCTCTTCTGATGTTAGAAGGGAAATCTCTGGTGAGTGTGCAGTCATCACAGCTAAAAGACACCAATGAAATTATGCTCTTGGATTTTTGGGTATATTTTCTGCAATTCTTTATAACTTCATATTTTCACGGGCAAGAGTCTCCGCTGGAGAATGACTGAAATCAGTGCCAGTTAGAAGAGAGAAGAAATGCAGAGCAAATCAAATTTAAAGCTGAACATGACAAAGTGGAAGAAGGCGGGTCTGGAATTATCATGAATGTGCAAAGTCATTTGCAAAGTTATTTAGCTCGTAGGAAACATTACAGATGTGGGGTGCTGAGATATTTAATAGCCTGGGTTATAATAGTTAATATGGGAAAATCTGCACTGCTGCAGCCTCAGATATAATGGGAGACACTTTTTTATCTGTATAGTTGTCATTTGGAATGAGATATGCACCTCATGTCATGACTCAGAGAGAAAAAAGGAGGAAAAATGTGAATAAATACATGTCACACCTTTCACGGGCACCAAAAGCTCATTCAAAAATAATGTCAAAAAATTTATTTGGAGAAAAGATTAAAGATCAATTCAAGCACCGCACAGAGATGAAGACACTTCACACTGGAACAATATTGCCTCACATAGGCAGACACTCAGTGAGGAAATGAAATACATTGGGATCAACAGAGCTCCAACAAGCTGACAGAACCACAAAATGATGTTGTTAAAATGACAGCTAAAATGAGAACTGGTATTTCACCCGTTACAATCACTCTCATCTTCCACTCTTATTAGAGCCTTCATTAGAAGCATGAAACATTACCATTTTAATACCTATTTGAAAGACAACTTTTCATTTGCTTTCTTTTGGACTTTTTTTTAATTATGAGATAATGACTGACTAGTCTAAATATTTTGTTAGGCACATCTTCTGCTAAATACTTAATTTTTCTCTGCTTTCATTCCCTTTGCTGTACATCTCACACATGTCCAGGGAAGGGAACGGAGCTGGGGAAGGGGCTGGAGCACCAGGAGAGGCTGAGGGAGCTGGGAAAGGGGCTCAGCCTGGAGAAAAGGAGGCTCAGGGGGGCCCTTGTGGCTCTGCACAACTCCCTGACAGGAGGGGACAGCCGGGGGATCGGGCTCTGCTCGCAGGGAACAGGGACAGGAGGAGAGGGAACGGCCTCAGGCTGGGCCAGGGGAGGCTCAGGTTGGACATCAGGAGGAATTTCTGCATGGAAAGGGTGCTCAGGCCTTGGCAGGGGCTGCCCAGGGAGGTGTTGGAGTGCCCATCCCTGGAGGTGTCCCAGGAAGGGCTGGAGGTGGCACTCAGGGCTCTGGGCTGGGGACAAGGTGGGGATCAGGCACAGCTTGGACTGAATGACCAGGACACCTTCCCCAGGCTCAATGGTTTTTGAGTGGTTGGGTCACATTTCCTGGTTCCTCAGGATTGCTCTTAGTGCTTTATCCTGAGCAGTTTCATACTCCACTGCCAATAACCCACAGGGATTTTGCTCCATATGTCTGAGACCATACATTTATTAGGTACAACACAGGAGAACCCTGCCTTGTAGAATAGGAAAAAGAAAGCACTGCACTCTCAGAAAATAAACTGCCCATGATCTGGCAGTAGCTAAAGCAGACCGGCTCTCACACCACCCTAAATACCTCCACCCAAATTAAGCCTGCCAGTGTTTCCATGAAGGATGACCCCGCTTCAAAGCAAAAGGGCTCATTTTTATTTTCCTAATTACAGATAGAAGAACAGTTTCCTGTGACAATTAGAGTCTTGTGGAAAGTGAATTTTGAGTTGAAATGTTGCTTGGATCCCAGGACTTGGAGTCAGGCTATCTGTCTAATGGTTAATCTCATTAAACACAAGGAAAAAGCAACAGACAGCAACCAGGGAGAACTTAAAGCACCTGCTGGGACAACCGAGGAGCTGCCCTGTGCTCCTGATGTGAGATGAAGTCAAGGAAATAAATTTTGTCCCCAGGAAGGCATGAAAAATGAAGGGAATTACAGCCTACAGGAGGATAGAGCTTATGGGGTGCCACGGAAGGGCATTTGGAGACACCATAAAATTTATTATGACATGTTTTAAGAGCAGTGTGGAGATGTGTGAGACTGCATAAGGGACGCTCAGGGAAGGACCAAAAGCAGGGGAAAACAAAATGGATTGCAGATAACAAAATGGATTGGAGAGGGTAAATATGGGAAGATAAAAGGGAAAAGGCATTAGAGGGATAAGTTTTGTGTCAGCAGGTGCCACTTGGCTGAGCCATGCACCCAATCACTGCCCTGGGCCCTTTGATCACCTTGTGAGAGATGTGAGATGTGACTGCGCAAACAAAGGTTCCGGGCGGCAAACCCCAGCTCTGGGTGGCAGCAGGGACAGACCAGAGCCTGGGGACACAGGTGGGTGTCTGAGGCCCCCAGACAGACCTGCCTGTGTCCCTGCGTCTCCGTGGAGCACACACTTGGTCTTGATGAAGCCTGGAGCATCCACTGCTCTGCCTGATCCACCAAGCCCTTGGAGGCTGCCAGGTAAATTATACGCAACATTCCCTTCATAAATTCCTAGTGACTGCTGGGATTATCTTTCTTGTGCTTGGAAATGGTTCCAGGATTATTTGCTGTCACCTTCCCAGAGTTTGATATGGGGCAAACCAGCCTACACTTGCTCAAATAATCCTACTTGTCCTTCACAAAGATCAAGTGATGTTTGCTTCTTCCAGCCATCCTTTCCCAATTGCCATGAACTTCCAGAGGTTCTGTGCTTATTAAACAAAAAAATCCGAGACTACTGTGGCTTGGAAGAGACCTTAAAGCCCATCCAGTCCCATCCCCTGCCATGGGCAGGGACACCTTCCACTATCCCAAGTTGCTTCAAGCCCCGCCCAAACCAGCCTTGGGCACTTCCAAACACAGACAGCTGATAACAGCATCAAGGTAGAATTGCATAAATAGAAAATCAGCTGATAACAGCACCAAGGAAGAACTGCACGAATAGAAATCTATTTCCATTTCAAAGCCTAGGAACTTATATCCTTCCTAAAGTGCTTCACATCTAACACACCCACTGATTTAGGGCGAGCATCATTAAGAGAAGGGTCAGACACCACATTCCTTCACTTAAGGATGCAGACTCCCTTCCTCTTTGTGTCTTCCTTCCTTTTTAAACACCAATGTTTTCACAATTATTCCATTATTCTCTTCTATTTTGAATATTGAACCCAGGTAAGAAAAAGGAACTTAGTTCAATTACTTGAGCTGGCAGAAGATGAAGTTGAGATCACAAAATCTTAATGGGAGGGAAGAGAAATCTCATAAACGTCTTTGTTGGTTCTTTGCATTGTGATGCAGAAAGACTGGTGTGACAAGAAGAGCTTGGGAAATGGAAGCAATGAATAAACAGATCTGGGGCCAACCTTTCTAAAATAATCAAATGCATGAAACATCTCAGCATCATTGATAAATATTAAAAAAGCAGCCTGTACTGTGATGAGAAGGGGAGGCACTGGTGTGCGCACCAGATTCCCAGCTGTGGGAAGAAGCCGTCAGTCACAATTAATAATGACACAGTCCCTCTTACAAAAGGTCATCTCAACGTGTAATTGTCTTTGAAAAGGGGATTTGTTACATATTTCCTCTTTTTAAACGGTCTAATCTCATTCTCAAGATCAGCACTGCTGTACAAGCACAATGCTGCATGTGAAGCCCTGAAGGACAGTATGACATCCAGAGGGACCTGGACAAGCTCCAGAAGTGGCCCATGGGAATCTCAGGAGGTTTAACAGAACCTGGGTCAGGGATCGATCCAGGTGGGGAGGAGCAGATGGAGCAGCCCTGGGAGAAGGACCTGGGGGTGCTGGGGGTGAGAGCTGGAGCTGCCCCATCCCAGAAGCCCTCGTGCCCTGGGCTGAGCCCTAGCGTGGGCAGCAGGGGAGGGGGATTCTGCCCCTGTGCCCCCGTGCTCAGGTGAGACCCCACCTGCAGAGCTGCCCCAGCCCTGGGGCCAGCACAGGAAGGACCTGGAGCTGCTGGAGAGAGGCCGGAGGAGACACCAGGGGGATCAGAGGGATGGAGCAGCTCTGCTGGGAGGAAAGGATGGGAGAGCTGGGATTGTTCAGCTGGAGAGGAGAAGCTTTGGGGTGACCTCACTGTGGCCTTGCACTGCCTGAAGGAGACAACAGAAAACAGGAGAGAGACAATTTCCAAGGATGGGAGGGACAAGACAAGGGAGAATGGCTTCCCACTAGCAGAAAGTGAGTTTTGAGGAGATAGTGGGAAGAAATCTGTTCTGTGAGGGTGGGGCGGCCCTGGCACAGGGTGCCCAGAGAAGCTGTGGCTGCCCCTGGATCCCTGGCAGTGTCCAAGGCCAGGCTGGATGGGGCTTGGAGCAGCCTGGGCTGGTGGAAGGTGTCCCTGCCCGTGGCAGGGGGTGGAATGAGATGAGCTTTAATGTTCCTTCTCCCCCAGGTCTTTCCATGATCCATGATGCACATTAATATCCATAAACACCCAGACACTCTGCCTGAGGCAGTTCCTGTCTCTCTGTGAGTCTCTGCTGCTGTGAATTGCTGTAACAGTTTGTTCTCCCTTGCACCATTATTTGCAGTGTGAATTCTGCTGATGGCTCTCTGTTACCAATATGCAAAGCAAAATCTGCACCATATTTCCTGAAAAATGAGGAACAGCTGTCAGAGGTGGCTGGGAGAGCATGAAGACATTCAGTGAGGTGTACAGGGATGCCAGAAACATCTCAGTCACTGGAGGCACAGGCTTTTCCAAACAGACAGGACATAACTTATCCTTGCATCACCTAATGCAGTTGCCTCCAAGTGGGAGCAAATCTATGGATTCTGCTCCTAGACCCATGCAGGTGTTCAGTCATACCCATGATCTTTCTCTAGGAGCCCTGACTGATTTAGCAGGGGGTGGTTGCAGCAGTGTGGAGCAGTTATTTCACCCGGCTCCTGAGCCAGCCATGCTTCCCACACTGCTGTGGCTGCTGGCTCCAGGCTGGGAAGCATCACTAACACCACAATGATGTGATTCTTCCTCTCCATCAGTGCTTACAGCCTGAAGCTTTCTAATCCCTGCCCTGCTCCATCCTCTCTTTGTCACTGGCCCTAAAATTACCAGAGTTATTCATACCATTATGCTGCTGCAGGAGATAAGGTTAGACTGCTGCACAGAGATATCTCACACTGTGCCTGCTGCTGGAGGTTCTAATACAAAGGGAAAATCAAAAAACCTACAGAGAACTGAAAAAACCCAAACCAGTCAGCCTGACTGTGGAAACATTGCAAAACACCACCAGGCTCTCACCAGTTTGTACCTACACTGATGAAACAAGCATTTTATGTACATCATTTCCCCTACTCAATTGCTTAATGGTATAGTTCTCTCATGCTCCTCCCACTCTCAACTGGAACAACTTAGAATTTATGTAGTAATTAAATGCACCCCATATATAAATAAAATATATAAATATGGAACTGCTGATCAGTGACTTCATTAACCCTTTTTTCTGTCAGAATTCATCCACAAATATCATCAGTTCTTTTTGCTCTAGTATCCCTGCTTCAGATAACAGGAGCAAAAAGAATTGGTCATAATTATGATCCTGATTTGGAGACAGAGCAATACTTTTCAATTCATGTTACTGCATTTGACAGCTTTCAGCTTCCCTGTGCCTTCGCAATAACAAAGCCATTGGCAGAGGTGTTTAACAGGGAAAAAAAATAAAAAAACCAAAAAACACCACCCTAAAACAGGAAAAAGGAGGTGTAATCAAGCTAAATCCTTATTTTCATCTGGGGAATCTTTCCTAAGGACTACCTGACAGCCCCTTAGGATGTGGAGCCAGGTGTACAAGTGTACAAGGGCCCTCTGGAAAAGAGCTTCAGTTAGACACCACCACGGAGTGAGGCAGGAGGGGACGGGCTGTGGAACCTTTTCCGAATGGTAATGGGACAGAGAGGGTCAGTGAGAAGGAGGATCTGGAGGGAATGGCTGTAAAACACTGGCATGCAGCAAGAGGAAATGTTAACTAATCAGAAATTGCTCCTGATAGACGTCAGAACTCTGCTTTTCTCCTGTAGAGTAGAAAGGTCCCCAAGTGGGATGAGATGAGAGGTGTGATGGGGAGCACAAAAGGCTGGGGCAACACTAAAGATCATTTTGTGATGTGCAGATAGAGGTAGCTCTTCTTCAGGGTTGCCTTGCCAACTCAGAGTTTAGATGTTTCAAATATACTTTCTGGGGTGCCATTAGTTACCTGTTTCAACAGCTCAGAGCAGGAGGGAGAAGTCTCTGAATCACTGTGTTCAGAGTTATTATGGGAGAAAACAATCCCTGCCTTGCAGATTCCAGAGCCATGTTTCCAGTCAGCAGCTCTGAGTTGGAGAAACACCTTCCTTTTGTTTCCCTGGCAGCTGCCCTGGGCTCCACACCGCACTTCCAGATACAAAAGAACAAATGCCAGCCCCAAAACCAGCAGAAGCTGGCACAAGGAATGAGGTTTTCTTGACAGTGTGAGAGAAAAGAGCAGCAGTTTTGTCACTACTGCTGCTGGCACTGCTTTGTTACCCTGCCTGGGAAAGGAGGTTCATATCCCAAATAATCAAAATGGATGGGAGCACCTCTGCTCAGCCCTGTTCCAGTGTAAATGGGCAGCAGGTTTCTCACCCATCCTGGGCTGTGCTGCGGAAAGGACGGGGGGAGAAAATGAAGAATAATTTAACCATATGGCTCTTTAGTTTGTGCTCTATCTCAGTGACACGATGTCAGGCACTTTATGTTGCACCTGGAGCAGAGACACCCCCCAAAAAACGGTGTTTTACTGCAAGCAAGGTTGGAATAAACACCAGAGACTGACAGAATCTCTTTGTTACTTTGCATTCTAGAGTTCCCCTTCCTCTTCCAACTTCTGCATGTCTTCTTTTCCTGAGTGTATTATGGTGCAGATCAAGTAGGGTTTAATAATCTTAAAGATTTAGTCATTACACTGCTTTTGAAATTGTTTAGTCCTAGTGCAGAACACAAATACCTCATGATTAGAGGTTTGCTAGCTATTTGTGTTAAACATTGAAAATTTAAACTGGAGTATTAAAAATGGGAGGCTTTATCAAAATTTTAAATGCACAGAACAGAATTGTGAAAGCATTTACCTTTCCATAAAATCATTAAAGTTGTAAAGAGCGCTAGGATCATCAAGTCCAACCTTTGACCAAAATCCCCACATTGTTAAGTGCCACATACACTCATTTTTTTGACTATTTGACGTGTTTAAATCCCATTGGCTATGAATTCTGAGCTAGGACAGATTACAGTGATTTATTCTTACGAGGTGCATACTCTTTCTGGTAGTTTTTGAAGAAGAAAATCCACATTTAGTAAGATAGCTGATCCAGAACAATAAGGACTCACAATAGGAAAAACACAGCCTCTACTTTCCTTCATTTTTTTCCTCCTCTCCTTCCTACAGCTCTTACTTAAGTTTGTTTGCAAGCAGAGATTGTTTTCCATCCTATTTGAATAATTTTGTGTAAACCAGCATTGAGAGAAAACAGGACTTGGGAAAACTCAGGAGTGTCAAATCCACAGCAACAATTCTTTGTGGGTACAGTAACACACTGCTTTTCCTTAAAAACTTTTGTTTCAATTTCAATGACACCTCAGCGATCCTTTTACTTGCTATTTTACCTTAATTTATCCCCTAAAATCTATAATTTCATGGGGTGATACTCTATTAAAAATGTTAACAAGATTCCAAGCACCAAAAAAGGCACCACACAGAGCTGGAAAGGCAAAGTCAAATTTATCAGGGAGAATTAGAGCAGCCATTATAGAATAAAAATTGCATATTATAGTAAATATTTTCCTCACTGTGTAAGGAATGTATTTAGGACAAGGATACACCAGAGCAGGACTCATGATAAATGCACTCCTAAATGCATCCTATAGCAACCTTTTACCAAGAAGCTGGGAAATTTTTGGTGGAGAGCTGGAAATGTGTTTTCAGGTTATTACAAAAAGCCATTGAGAAATGCTACTGCTACCTCAGACCTCCAATGTACACAAAACCCTAAAAAATAATGTAGGTTCTCTGCTCCTTGAATGAGATGATGCTCAAATCTTCAGATAAGCCCTTAATTTCAGTATGAACTGAACTGAACTGGTTTGAACTCAGGAGAATTTTGTTCAAAGAGGTTAAAACCAGGCCTTACTCGTGTGGAGTTTGGTCTGTTTGGTCCATTGGTTTCTTTTGTGCTCTATCAAGATTGAAACTTTTACTGCTGCACATTCATTCAACTTTTATCTCCACATTATGATTTCTTTTGTTGTTCAGCTCATGTGTTACCTTAAAAATACCCTTTCCCCTCCCAGAGATCAATAACAGAATCATTTTATTTCTTCAGGAAATAAGAGAGCCCTTAAAAATGAGAAATAAAGCCCACCCTTCTGTGCATAACTTTCCTCGTTAAAAGCACAAATTCTTTAAAATCTTTAATTACTTTGCCTCTTGTGTATGCACAGTACACAAGGAGATGTAGCCATCCAGATAATAAGGCCATAAAAGATGAAAGTCACAAAATAAAATGTGTGGTTTTGTTTTCCATCTTCCCTCTTCAAAAGAAATAATCTCAGGCAATACAGAGAGAAGATAAACACAGAATGCTGTTAAAAGTGAAATGAGAGATAGAGAAAATATTTACTTCCTCAGGTATTCCCACCTGATATAAAAGATAAAAAAATTGGACTTTCAAGATGATATTGATGGAAATATTTCCCTGATTTATTTTGCCATTCCCCAGGCTTAGCGTGTGTGCAGAATATGGTGTCCCTTACAATAATCACATTTTCTGGTCTTCCAGACAGTGCTAACTAATCTTTCCTTGAACTGTGGAAACAATAAGATTTGCTGGATGTCATAAAATAAATATTTTTGTTTATCTTTCTCTTCTTTATGATGTTGTCATCATAAAAACCTTGCTGCTGTATGTTTTGGGGGGGTTTTTTTAATATATTTGATGTTTTATAGGTATCGAATTTGGTGGAATTAGCAGTGAATATGTTTGGGAAAATCATCCCACACTCCCCAAAACGCAGCTGCTTCGGGGGGAAAAATTTGCCATCCACTATGATAACAGGAGTCAAGGAGGATAAAGAAGGGAAGAATAAACACCCAGGAAAGTCAGGGCTAGGAAGAACCTGTTGGAACTGAATTACCAAAAGTGAAAAGTGGAAATTACCAAAAGAAATGAAAGTGGAAATGTTGTCTACATCTCCCATGTTCATATCACCTTTGATTTCTGTGTGGCTGCACTGAACTATCTGCCATTGTCCCGTCAGTAACTCCCTTAGTTAAAAACTGAGCTAAATCATTCCAGAATTTTAAAAGATGCACATCAGATGGAAACTGAACCTATCATTGAACTGTGGTGCAAATTCTCCAACAGTTCATGTCAGAAATATTCCAAAATTTATGAGAAATTTATTTAAAGCCTTTCTCCCGTTACTCTGCCAAAACTCCACTTCAAGGCTGTTCATTTATGCAAGCACAGAGACCTTTCCCCACGACGTGCTAATTCTCAACAACCTATTAAGCTGCACCACAGGCTGCACCATGTGCTTAGACACAAATTGCTAAGAAAATCTGAGTGCTTTTCATTTCCCTGTGTTCAGCCACGACATGTTTACAGTTGGGTGGGTTTTGAGGTAGATGTAAATAAGTTTCTCCCTGGTATACAAGTAAGCGCTTTGTGCTAGATTTCCTTGCTGATTGAGAGGAAATGGATAGCAACATTACAGTGCTGTAAATCACCATTTGTGCCTGGCTCCTTGGATCATCAATTTGGAAATATATCAGAACACATTGTTACAGAATAAACAGCACGACTCAGTTGGAGCTTTCTGGCTCCTCCGAGTGCTGGAAGCACTGCAAAGTGCTCTTGGATTCAGGCAGGTGCCTCCCTTCAGAGCAGCTAATAAACCCAGGCTCTCTCTCCCTGTCTCTGGGATTAGGTTAAATCCAATTGCATCTTTCAAAACAAATACAGCTGCTGGTTAAACATCCCTTCTGATCTAGGAAAAAAGTAAGAGTCAGGTTCTTCTTGTCTTCTCAAATCCGGTTAAAACACAGGTGCCTGCAGGGTCTCTAATCTTATAACCTGACACATACAGAAAGTGCCCGTCAGAGCCACAAACCAATTCCTGACACATGATGGGAGCCCTTCCCCTCACCTTTTAAATGGAATCAGTGCTGAGGGAAGTTCCTCTCCAGGTCATTTTAATCACTCAGCCAAGAGCACCGAAAATCATAATCCAATTGATCTGCCTTTGTCGTCTCCCAGTATTTGCGTTACTGACTTTCTTCTCAGCTTAAGTTAAATCAAGATCATCCCTGCTCAATCTTGTTGACCTACACTCCTCTACTAATCATATTTAATGAAAATTGCAAGCATATCAAAATCATTTATAAAATGCAGGGGAAAAGAAGAGCCCTTCTCACCAAGGACAAAGCACGACAAATCCAGGAGGCATTAGCTATCCTGACTATAAAACCAACAAATTTTTAAAGCTTATTTTATCTCTGCAGGTCACATAATGTATGGTCACAATTTGAGGCATGTCTGATTCAGAGAAAGAGGTGGCCCAGCTCCTTATATGCATAAGTAATACATAGTGTATAGGAAATACTGGGAAAATATTTGTTTCTAGCACAACTTTATGCATTGTTTCTCAGAAGTGTATTTTTCCAGAGAACAGTCAGATATTCTTCTCTGTAAACCAAATAGGTTCCTATGAAGACAGAGAAATCAGGCAGCCAAAAAACAGTGGTCCATCATATTTTAATTTCTCTTCTAGCTATCTATCTAACTATTAATATATGAAGCTGATGAACCAGTCGGCTTCAAAAGCATCTTTCTGCTTTCATTTGAGATTTTTCCTGCAGAAGCTCACATTCCTCTGATATTTCCAGGTCAGTCCAGGACATTTTTAAAATGTTTCTTCTTATCACTAAGATAAAACTGGGGGCTGCTTCACTGGAGGTGTTCCAAGCAAGGAAGGAAGAACAGGTCAAAGCTGAGAACTCAAGAGTGGCTGTGGCTCAGCAACCAACACCTGTGGCAAATTTAAAACCCTGAGAGAATTCGTGGAGCATGGGCACAGCCCTGGAGTCCAGAAAAGCTTTTTGGCAGGACCCAGTGGGAGACTGGATGCCACTACAGAGGTGAAGGACATGGGGAAAGCTGAGTGACCAGCGATACAAATGTGGTGGTGCATCGTGGAGGGGCCTGACAGGTGGTCTGTGAGCCAGAAGAAGGAGCTGACAGAAAAAGAAATTGATAGAATTCGTGTTTACCCCTGAAGAGAAGAAGACAAGGTCGCTAACATGAAAACTGGGGAAATGGAGGCAAACAAAGAACACCTGGGGACAGGAAAACAGGATGATCTGTGCTGAAAATTCTTGTGAATGCTTTCCCAAAACAGTAATTGCACCAATGAACACAAGGGGCTGTTTTATTGTAACCAATGAATGCAGTGCACGCTCGGCTGAGGAATGTAGAAAAAGGGATATGTGGCAGCAGTAAACAAAGCCTTCTGAAAGTCCTTCACAGCTCTCTTTGTGTTTTGTGTCCATCTCAATAGTGACAGTGCATTCCCCTTGCCCTGTCCAGGCTGCTCTGGATCTGAGCAATTCTTGTCAGGCCTTGAAAACAGCCCCTGGGCTCAGCTCTTCCCCAGCTTATCAGAAGCACTCTTTGCTCCCAGCGACTGCTGCTGTCTAACAAGCTCCTGCTTTCCTCAGGAACAGCCTTGGAAACTGTTTTTCTTGCCAGAACATCATAACCTTCTGTTCTCACACTTTCAGAGAAAATGCTGACCCACAGTGTGGCTGGGATGGAATATTGTTATGACCAATTATGACCATTGTTCTGACCATTGTTATGACCTCTCTTGAGCCCCATAAACAGGGTCCAAAATGGGGCCCTTGGAGCTCTCCTCTGAGGGGACGCCTGTCGGGGCCGGAGAGCTCTCACGTTCCTGTACCTGGAGTGTCCCCAGCCAGTGACAGAGCCTGGGCTGATGCCCTCACTCCTCAGGGCGTGGCCTTCGCCTGGCAGGGATGCCGAGGCACCCACAGTGAGCACTCACTGACTCTGAGGGGAACTTTCCACAGGTGCCCTGCTTGCACCGGCTCTTTGTGTCTGTGTGCACACACGTGTTCGTGTGCTACAGCACATCTGGGAGACGTGCTGCTTTCCCTGATGTTTAAGTACCATGGATATCTAAGTAATTTAGGCCTGTAAGGGAAGCTTGTGGCTTACGACTTAGCCTTACTTAAATGCTGCTAAGAGTTGTTCTTTTGCTAAGTTGCTACGTTTGACATAAGTTATAAACTTAAGTAAGTGTTGGTAAGTGTTGCTCTTTGCTAAGTATAACTTCGAAGTTACAAGTTAGGTTCAATGCCAATAAGTGTTCTTCCTCTATTAAGTTGTTAAGATTAAGCAATAAATTAAATTTCAGGTATAAGTTAAGTTGGGTGTAAGTTAAGTGTTGTTCCTTTGTTAAATTCTTTGTTTAAGGTATAATTCAATTAAAGCACTGTTAGGCTTTTGGGCCATGCTCCTTTTCATCCTTGTCCTCACTGTCTTTTCACAGACACCCATACACACACGTAGACATGCACACACATAGTTCTCAGTTAATTTCTTTTTTGATTGCCGGGATTTTATTTAGTTTTGTTGTAGCTCATTTTTCCTTGGTGCATCGTAACTGTCCTGTAAGCAATAGAATGAATCTTGCCAATGAACTTTGCCATGCTTTCTCTTAATATTAAATCTGGCTTTTTGCTGATACCCTTGCCAATGATTTTTTAAGCGACCCAAACACTCGTTCCTAACAGCAAAACTGCTCTCTACCATCTGCATCACTTCTGAGGTGCTGGGAGATGCAGGAAACTGAGTGGATAACGTCACATCCCACACACCTGCTGGAAGGGCAAGGGAGATTGTGGAAAGCACAAAACTTTCAGCTTCACCTCATTCCCTCAAGCCTCCTCATCATGTTAAGGATCCAGGGTCATGCAGAACAGTTTGAGACCAGGAAAATCCATCAAGGGCCTTCCAAGTGAAAACCAGACCTGATCACTTCCCACAGTGAAACAAGGGAAGTGTGGACAAGGGAAGGACAGTGGGTGTTGTTTACCCTTTTTTTAAGTAAGGTCATGATGTGGTACACTGAAGGGGAGGGCTGTAATCCCAGAAGTGGCCAGAGCACAAAACACCTCCAGTTGGTCATAAACTGGAAAATATTGCTCTCCACAGTGCCCTAATGGGAGGGTGGAGAGGAGAGGAGACGGAGCAAACTCTTCTCAGAGCTGCGCTCCAGAGGATAAAGAGGCAACAAGAATAAGCCAAAACATCAAAAATTCTGATTGTTAATAGATAGAAGGAAAAATGGTTGCCAGTGGTATGACCAAAATTTTGCACAGATTTCCCAGGGACACTGTGAAATACTTGGAGACAGCAAATCCTGGCTGGAAAAGGCCCTGAGTGACCTCCTGTAACTGTACCTGTCCTGACTGATGCTGAACTCGGTGACCTTTGCAGGTCCTTCCCAAGCTATAATGTTGTTCTCTGTCTCCAAGATATGGCACCATATCCAGTGCCACTGTTTGTCCCGGCTGGAGTAGGAAAGCAAGGAGAAGAGGGAAATTTGTTATCAGGCACATGTGTCTGGGTTAGCAGCTCTCTGACATTCCCTCTCAATCATTAGCCACAGGCCATTATTTCTGCTTGTCTGAGTACCCTTGATGTGTATGAGGTAAAAAAAATGTAGAATAAAGTGCCTAAAATGTTTTGCCAATGAGAAAAATTGATGATAGAATGTCTCCTCAAACTGTCCTTGTCCTGTATTCTCCTGCCTGGGAAGTTTTTAACTTCTCCTACTTTCTGATTTAAAATGTCTCTGACTTTGTCCACTGTGCATCCCAATTAGACAGAAGCATAAGCTGTTGTTAAGCTGTATCTTGTCAGACTCCTGCAAGAACAGAAAAAAAAAAAAAAAGAGAAAGTCTGCTGCCTTTTCTCCTTTCTTATATGACTCAGAGCTCTTGCATAACAACTAAAGCAAAGTCATGCCTTGATGAGAGAGGTCAGAGCCTTTGGAACAGGGAAGAAAAATTCAATCGAAAAATCAGTTCTATATTTGGAACAACAACAACAACAAAAAGCCTTTTCAAAGGAAAGGTAAGTTCATAAATATTTTGTAAACTTTCTGTAAGCTTGACTAGAAACCTGAAAGTGCCTAACTTTATTTAATATTCTGCCAACTTCAATCTGTCTTTTATTCTTCTAAGCAACCGTCTGCACCAGGATCCTGTTCCCTGTCCTTGGAAAACACGTGTTAACCCTATTAGCAGAACAGAGGGGAAAAGCTGAAGTGAAAAGCTCCTCTCCCTTGATCTGCACAAACACCCTGAAAGCTGTTGACATGTTTGGATTAGAGTCTAAGTCTACAGCATGTTGGAGCTACACATCTGGCATTTCTAATGACACTCTTTCAGGAGACTCCATAAACTGAATCTTCACCTAATGGGGAGCTGGAGGTGAATTAGTCCCTTTAAACCTGACAGAAGTGATTCAAACTCCAAGTTAACAGGCATTTTAAAACTGCTTTACCATGTTGCATCAATGTGTGTGCAATAGGCCTCAGTTTCTTTTATGTCAGTTAATTTATTTAATTATTACTCCTGCATCCAGCCTGGGGATTCCAGCACAGGAAGGACCTGGAGCTGCTGGACCAAGTCCACGGGAGGCACCAGGATGAGCAGAGGGATGGAGCAGGAGGAAAGGCTGGGAGAGTTGGGCTTGTTCAGCCTGGAGAAGTCCTGGGGTGACAGAGGGTATGGTAGATGGGATATTGGGAAGGAATTCCTCCCTGAGAGGGTGGGCAGGCCCTGGCACAGGGTGCCCAGAGAAGCTGTGGCTGCCTCTGGATCCCTGGAAATGTCCAAGGCCAGGTTGAAGCAACCAGGGCTAGTGGGAGGTGTCCCTGCCCATGGCAGGGGTGGGATGGGATGAGCTTTAAGGTCCCTCTAACCCAAACCATTCCACGATTCTGTGACTCCTCTGTGATTTGCTGATGTCTCTAAATGTTGTAACAATTTGCTTCTACACGCAAAATGACCATTCCCCATCCCAGGGATGGATGGGACACTTTCCCCAAAGGCTTTTCCAAAGCTTTTAACCCCTTTTCTAAACACAGGTTTATCTCTACTGAAGCCCACAGTGGCTGGGATGGTTCAGTACATCCTTGCAGAGCTCTGGTATTCCCAGGGTGCAGGTTCTGATCCTGGGCTCACTCAGCCAGAGCCTTCCTGGCCAAGAATCCACTGTCACACGGATGATAGGCACAATCGGAGAAGCAGAACTTGCACCCAATGGGAAGCTGAAGAAGTTTTCAGCCACTTTTACATTTCCCTGAAGTATTTCCTGAGACTTTTAGAAGTTGACAGTCTGATTCCCAGCATACAATCTTTCCTGGAGTGTGGATATATGTGTTCAGGACACAGCCTTACACTTGTCTGCTACAATGCCACTACCAAAAGGATGATAAAATAATTTTATTTCACTTTTTTTTTTTTTATTGAGGATGGATAAGACAGAGCAGAGGTGAGGCCCTTCCCACAATTACAGATTTTCCCTTTCTCCTATCTCCTAACTATTTTACTGACACACACAGCAGCTGTATAAATATACTCCTCCTGAAAGGTTGGTGAGGAAAAAGCCCCTTGGGAATCTGGGGAGTGATCAACAGAAAGCCTGTTTCTTAATGGTTTAGATAATAAAAACTGAATGGAAGTAATTGTCCAATTTATTCTGAGGCCAAGAATGATTCTGTTGTCCTGATACAGCATAATAGGCACCTGCAGAAAATAATACATTGATCACAAAGCAATGAGACACCTGAATAAAAATGAATAACTATAATTCCAAAACTGCTAAACTTTAGGATTGTTTTGGACATCCATAAGAGCATGGAAAAGAGGCCTTTTAGTGTATTCTCATTTGCTTTTGTCTGGTCCTGGATTTCTGTATGCAAACCCAGGCTTGTAGGATAAGCACAAGCAGAATTAACACATCATCTATGACTTCTTAAAACCATGTAAGCACTGAATTCCAGGTGTCTCATCCCTACGTAACTCGCCCATCAATCATATTTTATCTCTGTGAAGGGCTTTCCTAGCAAGACAAATGCATGAGAAGGTGGATTGGACACACTACTCCTTAAATTATTCTCACATCTGTGCTTAAATAGTCGGCACTTCCATCATCTGGGAGTATTAAAGTGAGGAAAAACCCCCCCTTCCCCTTAACTTGTCTTGCTTCCACGCACAGCAAAGTCTCACAGGCAAAATGGCTTTCAGAGAGTGGAGAAAACAATTATTTTGTCCTTCATTTAAACAATATCGAGCCATCGTTCATCTTACAAGGAAGCGCAGAGTGTCACTAAAGAGTGACACTAAAATGCAGTGCAATTTTGAGGAGAATAATAGCTAAAATAAATATTAAAGGGATGTGTTCTTTTTTCATATTTCTGTGTCAGTACATCTGAAATTTCGGCACCATTGGGAAAAGAAAAAAAAACAAAAAAATAAAAGAGCATTTTTGTATTTTTTAAAGCAATGGGAGCAAATCTGCAGCAGTGGGGATTAAAATCAAGACCACAAATCTCACTGTTGTTGATTTTTATTTTAATTTTTCCTTGAATTTGTATCAAGCACTTTTGTTGACAAAAATCTCTGCATTCTTTTACACCATATAAAAATAAATTTGGGATTTAAAATCTGGTGCTAAAACTAGCAGCTGCAGCTAACCCCACATGCTCATAAAGACCACGGGTGTATTTTCCCCTTGTCTCTGCATGTGAAACCCGTGATTTCCCCTATGACCAAAGCCTTTCTGGGTGCCATAAGGAGTGTGTGACAAAGCCCCTTGGGAACTGAAGGGAGATGCCACTCCCAAAAAGATTTTGTGTGTCTCCAGCACAGAAGTGTTTGCAGGATGGGAGCAGAAATGTGTAAACACAGCTGAGAGAGCTGGAAGAGATTTCAGAGGATTTTTATTTTTCTGTCTGCAGAAAAATCTGGGATGTGCTTGGCACACCTTGTGTTCTCCTCCACCTGCGCTCCCAAATTACCCAACACAATCCTGGGGCGACTGCTCCTTTGCTGGGAACAAGTGGGAGATTGCCTGGAAATTGCCAAGAAGTCTGAAAGATGGGAAGAGGAGAATTTTTATACAAAAACACGTGGCAAAAGTAAAGATTTTCCTTGGCTTTAATAGAAAATGCTGCTGGAGTACATAAATTGGCAAATACTTGTGCTGCTTTATTGGGACAAATGGCTGTTGTCTACTTTAATATACCCCAAAGTATTCCAATAAGGACACCAATAAGTCTGGAATACCTGCTCTCTTCTTAGATTGATATAAACAGCAAAAATGCACTCCTTTGTTCCTGCATGCTGGGATTAAATGACTTTTAAACACTATTTTTGCATGTCTGTGTGGGAGCAAAGTAACAAAAAAAAAAATTGAAGACATCTTCCCACCCCCATGCTTTTATTTCAGTTGAGCTAAGGATGGAATATTGCATTTTCCCCAGAAATATTATCCTGAATGTCAAAGAAAGGCTGGTTCTTAAGCAACCTGTGGATTCTTTTTTAATAGAATCTAAAGTTATTGTCCTATTTTTATTGGAGACATCTTGTGTGCACATGTACTCATATTTAGGGACGTGGAAAATGTGCCAAAAGAAAGTTGTCCATTAAAAAACCTGTATGTGTAGGAGCCATGCACAGGAGATACAGAATGTTGACTTAGCCAGAATTTGCTTATTACCACTGTCTGGTAAAATCACAGAATCATGGAATATCCTGAGCTGGAAGGGACCCACAGGGATCATGGATCCAGCTCCCATCCCTTCACAGACACCCCAGCAATCCCACCCTGTGCATCCCTGGCAGCATTGCCCAAACACTGCTGGAGCTCTGGCAGCCTCGGGGCCGTGCCCATTCCCTGGGGAGCCTGGGCAGTGCCAGCACCCTCTGGGAAGAACCTTTCCCTGATCTCCAGCCTGACCCTGCCCTGGCACAACTCCAGCTGTGAAATGGTACTGCATTAATATTTATCTAGATTTTGATGTGACCCTTCACTTGCAGTTTCCTCATTTTAGCCTGACTATTCCTCTGGATGGCATTAAACACCAAAGAAGTTCCTTCTTCCTGGACAACCATGGCAAATATTTTGTTGGGGTTGTTCTCCCACTTATAAAAGGATAATAAAGTCAAACTTCTACAATTGAGTTTAAATTCATCACCGGAACACATCTAGCTCAATGCTGTTGTCTGACACGTTTGTCTTGGACTCCTCACTGGAGAGATACAAGCTGCTTGGAACCTTCCCAAAACATGGAATTTTAAGGAATAAAAGCTTGGGAACCTGGGGAATTCTTCGGGCAGGGACATTAAACATCAGCACAATTCTTTACTCAGCACTGAACATGTGTATACATATGTTAGGGCTTTATATATATCTATATATGGTATATACGGTATATATGGTATATATGGTATATACGATATATAGGGTATATACGGTATATACGGTATATATGGTATATATGGTATATATGGTATAT
>VXBU01011914.1:30930-142402 GCA_013400315.1 Bombycilla garrulus | reverse complement strand
TTAGGGTTTGGCTTAAGGGTAATGGATAGAGTTAGAGTTTCTTTCAGAGTTAGTGTTATGGTTACTGTTAAAATTTATGTTTATTGTTAGGGTTAGGTTCAGGATTTTGGTTAGGATTAGGGGTTAGGGGGTTAGGGTTAGATATATATATTTATTTTTTTTATATGCACACAGATTTATAATATATATGAGCTGCAATACTCTACCACTGCTGTCCCATGAGAGCTTTCTAACTAACTTTCACCTCTCATTTTGTTGGCACACATACCCTGGAGCCCCTAATTAACTCCTGAAAGGGAGAGTTTGACCCCTTTTTAAAATATTATTCCAGCTTCTCTCAGGATTGATAACAACGTCTCTGTGAATATCCCAGAGCTGGAACAGGCTCATCTTTAATATTTAAATTTTATAAAGGACGGCTGCTTTGCTGGGCCACTTTGGGCACAACTGAGGTCTTACAAAAACAGGCCCAGGATTTATTTTCCACCATGTAAACAGCGTGGAATGGCACAATTTTAGCTCCATGTGGAAGCACAGCCATGTGCTCAGTAACGCTGCCTCACGCACTGCAATGGCAATTCCTTGCATCACTGCCAAAGCCTGGAAACAGAGAAAAAGCGGGTACTTGTGTAAATACACATCACATTAGTTCCCTTCAAAAACCTCTGTATAATGACTTATTTCACATTAATACATTTGCAGTTTTCCCTCCTTTCCACCGCAACACTGTAAGTTACTTGTTTCTTTATAAAACGTGTCAGTCCTCATAAGAACTCAGTGGTTTAGAGATAAAAAGCAAATACAGAATCTCACAAAAGCTAATAAAATCTGACAAGCTGTTAAAAGCATAAGAGTTCTGCTAACTCTGGCTTTCCTGTGCTCATGAGGCTTTGCCATTAAAGGGTTTTAACAGGCCAGAATTTTTAAGCTATTCCTGCAATCAGTTGCCCTATGGTAGGTGATGACACTCATATCCAATTAGAAGAGCAGCAAGTACATAATTACTGGAATTTCAAGGAAAAAAATATTTATATTCTTGTGTGGTGTTTTAAATTATGCCAATGTGAAGTCTCTTTTTATACTGTGGAATATAAATTAATTCTATTTATTGGAAAAATGCTATTAAAAAGCTGGAATGTTTACTTGAGTGACTAAGCACTTGTAGAAATAAAATGTTAAGTTGTGAAAATGCTGTTGTAACAAGTTCAGTAAATTATGTTGGGGCTTTTAATGAATGAGCAATATTCAGTTTCTAGGTTTGGTTCTTTGCTATCACTGGTGTTTTGTGTGGGAGTATTCACCATTAAAAAAAAAATCCCTCTGCATGTCACATAGAGCAACAGAGTTTAACCAAAAGAAGTGAAATTATAAAACAAACCATTAGATAATTTCACAGATTCTCAGCAATAGAGATTGCAAATACTGAGTCCCAAATCCTTTCACTGACTCAGGAAGTGACTCAAGGTCAGAATATGGAATCTGAAGGACACTTCCAGCCCAAACAGAGTCATGATACCTGTCTTTCCTTTCCTTGGGAATAGAGGGAGACAATGGATATTCCTTTGGGTGGTGTAGTGCAAGATTCACAATCATAGTCTTTGTTAGAGGGATTGATTGCTAGATTCATTTTCAAATAAATACATTTTAATTGGGCAACTTCAGGATATGTCTCCAGAAGCTGCTTAAAAATGATCAGGTAAGTACATAAATATTTCTGTTATTAGATGAGCCTCTTGCCTGCAGCCAACAGAGAAAATTCCACTTCTCTTTGCTGTGGCCCAAACCCACTTTTCTCATAAACTTTGACCATTTTTTTCAGAACTTCTGAAACTGAGCCAAAGAGTAAAAAACTTTTCCTTTTTTCCAGAAAGCAGGAGAAATACAACACAGTGACCTTGCAATTTCCACAGCCCTAGCCAGCCTAACCCTTGAAAAATGCAGCACTGGAGTGAGTGGAACAGCTTGTGGAAAAGCCTGACATTCCCCACAGTTCCAGTTACACTCCCGTGCTCAGAACAGCCATTGCACCAGAAGGCTGGCCCAGATGACAGGAGAATAACAGCAAAAAAACAATAAACAACCACATTTATTTCACTTTGAACCAAAGAGCTCTTCCAGCAGCTGAACCTCGTCTCATTCTCAGCGCTCTATTTCTACATTATGACTTCCTCATTAGAACTGTTGTTTGCCAGACCTTAAATAAGCACTTTTACTGAGAATATAAGGATTAATCCCTTTTGCTATTACTTTCAATATTCCTCGTTAAAGAGCCACCCATATATGACATTTATTAATGTGTGTATACTGCTTATTAATTCAAATTAAGTTCTACAGTGAATAATGCTAAGGCCCTCAAATTAAGTGATTTAATTCCTTTCCTCATCTAATTGCTGAGACTATTATTTAATGTCTCTTGTTTTTCTCTATTAATCTGTTTGCTTTATTAATTTGCATTCAGTTGTTCCACTCAGAACTTGTGCAGTTAAGAGGCAAAGTGAAGGTTTTGAACAAAGGAGCAAAGCATTTACATGGAAGGAAAAGGAAAAGCCAGAGGAGGGAACACCCAGATCATGGGGTGCCTGTCACAAGTGGTCCTCTGTAAGTAGGGAAGAGCTGGAAAGGGTCAGTGAAGAGAAAGGATTGTTGATAATGGGAAGGAAGATAACCTGGGACCTGGAATGCACGGGTGGTGTTGGATCCCACTAGGGCTGCACAGGATGAAGTTCTGAGGTCCAGCCCAGCCTGGACTGGAGCTGACACAGTTAATCTGCTAAAGCCAAAACCACAAAACTCTGTGCTTTACATTTTAATTTTAAGCTTAACTGTGTCACCAGGCCTTTCAGATGCTTTTGTAACTAATGGTTATGAGCCCACACTGCTCTGAAAAGCTTTTCCCTCTCAGTGTTCCCTGCCCAGGTCATTCTATTTGTGAATTTTTCCTTGCATTTAGCATGCAGTGGGTTCTTTTTATTATTTCATTTTCCCCTTTTTTCCTCCCCTCCTGAAGGAAAGAAGCAGAGCAGGAAGGATATGGGATATGTGGGATTCCAGCATGGCTCCTGTTAATTTCTAAGATTTTCCCATGACAAGGACAGTTGCTATGAATATAAAACCACATTTTTTTAAAAAACACTGTGTAGCTAAGAATGAAAAAACTAAATAAATTAAGCCTTATTTCACTGTACTACCTATGACTATAATGCTGACTGTAATTGCAGTATTTCTCTAGGTCTGTTCACAAGAAATGTGCACGTGTTTGACGTTCACATTGCTCCTGTTGTGTCTAAAATATTCTGTGCAATAAAGAGGTAAAATAATTGCATCATTTCTGCAAATGAGTCCTGTGCTCAGGACAGAGCTGTGCGGTGGCAGAGAGACCTGCACTCTTTTCTGCATTCACAGTCTCCCCTCACACTGGTAATTGGATGCAGAGCCATTTCCACACTATTTTTTCCCATCAGCTTGGAAAGCACCTTGTGTTTTGCCCCTGACATCCGTCAGTATGGACATACAGTGTGAAGGGCAGCAGCAATAACATTGATCCCTGCTCTGAATTCCAAAAGAGGCGTGTGCTCTGGGGGTATCTGACTTCCTTAGGAGAATCCAGCACTGCTGAGTCAAAATACCGCACAAAACAGCTCATTGTCCTTCACTGTCCTGCCAATTACTGTCATTGCAGTGGAGGAAACAAACATTCACAAAAAAAAGGACTTGGTTTCACTTCCTTTCCACAAGTTATAAGCACACAATGAGTATTTGATTGATGATGTCAATCTTCCTTTTTAATGCACAGGAAATAGTAGTGTGTGAATGGCAGACAAGCTCTTTGCCACAACTATTTTCTCTGCCATCCCACAAAACATACCACGGGCATTTTCTGAATATCGTGCCTGCACAAATTCATACGATCATGGAATGGTTTGCATTGGAATGGATATTAAATCTCACCTTGATCCTGCCAAATGCAGGGACACCTTCCACGAGATCAGGGTGCTCAGGGCTGAAATTAACTATGGAGCAGAGAAAGGAAGAAAAACATAAATTCCTTGTTTCTTTCCACTTTTTCCTCTGTGACCAGGGACAGGACCCAGGGAACATTTGAAACTGGGTCAGGGCAGGGTCAGGCTGGATTTTGGGAAAGGTTCTGGGCACTGCTGGGCAGAGCTCCAGGAGTAATCGGACAACACTCCCAGGGTTGCACACGGTGGGATTGTTGGGATGTCTGTGAAGGGACAGGGTTGGACTGGATGATCCTGTGGGATATTTCTCAGGATATTCCATATCCCATGGTATTTACCTTTCTGCTTTCAGCACAGGCTGGTAAAATCCTTGTCATCAGTGGTTGCTGTTGAATGCAAGTAGGTGGCATTTTTCCTGCCACCAAAATCCTCTCTGGGAATCAACAGTGTGGGCATTTTGGTCCCCTCCACCTGGCTCTGCCCTGCTGCCACCTTTGTGCTCCCACACAGAGACAATATCACAGCCCAGCCTCTCAAGTGGTCTTCTTGTGTCAGGGAAAGAGTGACCCCAGAGTGGCCAGAGGGTTCTCATCTCATCTACAAAGTCACAGGGGTCTTCAGAGTCCAACTCCTGGCCCAGCACAGAGCAACCCAACCATTCTTCTGCAGGTCCAAACTCCTCTCCTGAGCAGCTGTGTGCCACTCTGACACTTGCTTTTTCTCCCTGAGTATCACTCTGTCCACCCTAAACCACTCAGGTGTGAGGCAGTCCTGCTTTAGTGCTGTTGAAGACAGAGGGAGTGATCCTCTCTGTGAACTGTGTGAACTGTGGAGTGGGGACTGGGACTCAGTGAAATCTGCTCCTCCTTGGTCTCTCTCCAAGCATTTATTGTTTCCAAAGAGTTCTGTTTACACAACCCTCTGTAGAGTCAGCTTTGCTCTGAAGATGTGAACTGCTGGCCTCTTGTTTGAGCTATGATCCTCTCTATATTCCTCAGCAATTGTAGCTGTGGACTGATCTTGGCACCAGAATCAATCTTTTCTTGCAAGCAGAAGAGTATTTTTACATGACAAAGCTTTTGTTTTAGGATCTCAGAGCTTTGCTCAATGAGGTCTAAAGAGTAATTCCTACTTTTGAATTTTTTTTTTAACATTTGCAATTCACCTCATTAATTTTCTTCTGGTGGATTCTCTGTTGTCCCTGATAAGACCCACAAAAGAAACTCTGATGGTCCTTAATCTGAAAGAATAATTCTTTCTTAGATTTTTGGTTTGCTTAGTTATTTTTTCCCCTCTGCTATAAATCTTTAGCTCGAATCTGTGTGATTATATAACAGACAAATCTGGCCCACTGCAAACTAAAGTGTGCTGTGTTTGCAAACCAAAAGACTTCTGAAATAAAGCTGGAAACTGGTGGAATGCCTGTGAAGTGGAGCTGCACCCATTTCTTTAAATTCAGCAATTCACTTCAGGCCCTGTCTGAGTTTATCTGAGTGACAGGAAAGGGCTTTATTACTGTTGACTTCGGTTAAGAGAATGCACAATGAGATTCTTTAAATGACTTGGATATGTTTGGACAGCTAATATCTCAAAAAGTCTATTATCTGTATTGACTACAACACTGCAGAATGTTATAAAATTAATCATATTCTTCGTAGCTTAACAATGATTGCCTCATTTAGAAATATAATTACCTATCACTGAGGTTTTCAGCCAGAAGGGTTTTTTTTTTTAACAGTGTATAATAGCTTGGTTTGTCAGACTTCATTTAAATCCTTTGCTGCTTTCTTCTCCTCCTTGTAAAAGTTTGATATTTCAGTTGACTTTTTCTTTTTTTGATGTCAAAGTTTTATTCCAGGTATTTAGTGTTGTTATTCACAATGGACAGACTGACCCTAAAGGAGCAGCCTGGCCAATAAAACAAGAAACCACCAAGTGACAGCATGCTATGGGATGCTCTGGGATATAATGGCATAGTCTGAGAAGTGTCCTCCTCCTTAAGATTTAGATGAAGAGAAAATTACTATTCAGGAACAAAAGGTATGATCCATCTCCTGAAGGGGTCATCCAACGAGACAGAAACAAGAAAATGAAAACCTGTCAATCTTTGCCATGATTTTTCAAGAAAACTCTTTCCAAGATTTCTGTTCTGATTTAAAGTTATTTTTTAGGACCACAACAATTATCCCCACAGACACATCAAAACCAAACCCACCTGATAGAAACCATAATTTCTATGTGCATTTAAAAAACAGAGAAAAGAGAAAATAAGTGCTAAACATTGTCAAAGTTTATGTCAAGTCATGGCTCCCCTGCCATCCTGTTCCCAGGTCTGTCTCTCTCCAGCCAGCGAGGCAAGAAGAAGTTGAGAAATACTGAAGAAAGGCAGATAATGCACTTTGTTCCTATTATTTTTCCTGCAGACCCAATTTTTCCCCCTCGATTGTATCAGAGCTCATCATTCTCCAGAGCTATTAATCTGGCATCTGTATCGACAGCGTGGGATTGTAAAAGATGATATTTATTTCCTCCTCCCTTCTAGCTCCAATAGGAGAGAACTACTGAGCTGCCCCCAGCCTCAGGAACCAAGTAATAAGAGCAAAATGATGGAGTGTGATAATTTAAGCACAAAGAGATCAGATCCTGGCACTCAATACATTGGTTTTGCTTAGAAACTGCAGCAGTTTTGTTGGGTTTTTTTTCAGGTTTTAGCTTAAAATTAGAATTTAGATGTTTGGATTGAAGCTGATTTAGCAGTTGAGAAGCTGCTTTGTTTCAAAATCTCTCTTTAATAAAAGACACCACTGAAATTGTGTGGACCAGTAAAATAAACACAAGAGCAACACTTCCGTGGCTTTTCATTCCCTGTCTCTGGTGGGGGTGATTATGGAAAACACATCTGTAAAACAAACACTGCCAGCTTCTTATGTAGGCATAGTGTGTCAAAACAAACAGCACCAATCTTTGGATCAGATTTGGGCTTTTTAGCATAACCCCTTAAATCCAGCATGAAATCCAGCCCCGCATACAGATGTAATATTATATATTGATGTCACAACCACATGAACTTGCACTGAATGCTTTCCTGTATGAGCTGGACACCTCTAGAGCCTTTACTTGAGCATTTGGGAAATTGTATTTTGTTTTTATAAACTGAACTCCTTCTGTACAGTTCCCACAAAACCTCTGATGCCAAGCTCTCCCCAGTGATTTTGTCTCTCCACAGAGCCAAGGAAGGCTGGAATTGCTGAGAGGTGTGTTCCAGAAGGATTGTGGCACACCTGCAAAAGAAACACAGAGAAGGATTCACTCTGCCTGCTGAGGGATTACAAATACCTGAACAGGCATAAACACATTTAAAGCTCATCCTTTTGCTTGCCAGAGTGCAGGGAACCCTGGGCCACAGCATTCCTCCCTTACAAGAAATAGAATATCTCCAGGATCACCATCCAGAGCATGGCATAGGACATTTTCCCCGAGCACTGCTAGGTCCATTTGCTCCTGGACAAACAGACTCTGAGCTTTGGAACTCCTCATTTCAAGATTTTAGGGTTTTATGCTCTCTCAAAGTAACAAAACAGAGCAAACATCTTCTGAAAATCTCCACACAATGAAGGGGGAAAAGCAATTTAATCTTGGATCAATATTTGCAAGTGGTAAGTGGAAATTGCCCCTCAGTAAGGATTTTGGCTCACACAGTTCCATCCCATTTCACTTTTGTGTGGTGCAAATCTGGGATAATGTTCCCAATGTTGGATTGTAGGGAGAGAAAAGAGCTACTTGCACTTTTTATTCTCTGTTCTATGTCAATATAGAACCTTTATACACCACATACCATATATTGTATGTGATGTATCATCTACACCAGTAAAATATATGGTACATTTTGCATATATTGAGGTGCCAGACCATGGATTCAGCTGTGAAACTGAGCAGGTCACAAGCTCAGCTGGTGCCACACTTGTTTTGCCATTTAGTGAATATGAATTTCATTCTCATATGCAAATCTATACATATATATTTAAACACACATAAAGCAATATTATCTGTTAAATAAATAGAAATTGAAATATATAATAAAAGGACTTGTGGGCTTGCTGTTGGGGTTTTTTGTATGGATTTTTGTTGTTGTTGTTTTGGTTTGGGGTTGGTTGATTTTTTTTTTTTACTTCTTATAGCTACAAAAATTAGATAAATAAAAAGCAGGCTAATGGCTGGTTTAACTCACTTCACCCCTGAATTTCTTTGTCCCTTGGCCAGTGGTTTGTACAAGAATCAGTGAGAACAGGACAAAATTCCAAGGGTGAAAGTGTAGGAAACTCACCTTGCAACAGCCACAACGTGTGGAGGTGTCAGAGCTGTGCCAGCAGTGGAGGAATTTGCTTAATGAAAATTTTCCCCAGGCATCCCCTAATGTCACTGGTGGTTCCCAGTGCAGATTACCCATCAGTTAGCACAAATTTGCTTTTTAATTGGCCTGTATTGCACCTGCCACATCGCAGCTCCCCAGCCTCCGAGGCACTGGCAAAAGGAGGAAGGTGGATATCTGGGGGGATTTCATTTAATGCCTTCCAGGAAGGGCCTGCACAGCAACAATTAATGTTTAAAAGACAAGAATAATGTGCACCAGCACGAAGTGATGAGGAAGAGGGAAGGGGAGCTGGGGAGTAGCTAATGAACAAGATTAATTAGCCACAGCAGAAAGATCTAAAGCCCCAGTGACTTCAGGGGGAAGCGTTCATCCTGTTGACTTTCGTGGGTCCTGGGAACAGCCCAACAAGTCCAGGAGTGGGAGATTCATCAGCAAGGCTTTGTTTATCCAGGCTTATTTTTAAATGATGGTAAAATCAGTGAGCTCTGGAAGTAAACTGTGAACAGCCAGGCAAAGGAACCACAGGCAGTGGATGTGGGAGGCTGGCAAGAGCCAGGAGTGTGGGTGCAGTTCCCCTTCCCAGCTACAGGGTGCTCCAGGTCCCCTTTTCCCATTTCCTAAGAGTATGAAAATTGAACTTCAGTTGTGAAAGTTGGTTGGAGGTTCCTCAGTTTTGTTCAGATGTCCCAGCTATTTTATTTTTCTTCCTTTCATCCAGAATGGCTGGGCTCTCCTTGCTCAGATTGCTGTGGAAGTCTTAGGGAGTAGATGTTTTATATAGAGAATTATTTATATGTTCCTTGCAGTGAATTCCTGGTGAATTCCACTCCCAAGCCGTGCAGCTTCCTGGCAGCACTGCCAGCAGAAGGAGCAATATGACTCCACAGCTCCCAGATGCTGTGATTCCAGAGAAATATTATCCTGCAGAAAGCACAGGCAGCTGGGATGTTAATTCCCAATGTTTGCATCTCATCAGGAGCTCTGGGAACTGCGGGAGTGGGAATGTAGTGAGGCTTCTCTGAGCTGGGTTTGTAAGGATAGGCTCAATTCAACGTCAATCAATAAATAAATAATCTGCCTGGAAATTAAAAATAAAATGGAAACATTTATTCTAAGAAATGTAGGCATTTGTTTTAAATTACTTCTTTGTCAAAATTTGAATTTCAAGTTTTAACTGGTTTTGTTGAGGATTTTTCTACAACTGACTGCATTTCCTTACTGTGAGTTTCATTCACAACCAGTTTCTGCTGAAGGATTTATGTCTCTCTTCCCCCTCCACACTGCTCCCTCATCTCTGTCACTTATCTCCTTGGGATTGTTAAGATAACCACGCAGAGATGTTCCATGAGTTGGCAAAAAGCATTTTTCCCTCCTGAGTTAAATTCCAATCAGGTCAGGGAACTGACCTCAGTGAACTGCCTCACCAACCCAACTGTGGGACAGCAGTGGGAAGAGATGGTGCAGGGAGAAGGGAGGCAGGATTACCCCAATTTCATGTGGTTTTACACAGTTTTATGTGCCCATAGCATTCATTCCTTATTATTTTTCCTGTGCCAGCCTCTTTCCCCAGGTGCCTGCACTATCTGTCTATAGTGCCTTATTGAGTTCTTGGTTTATTTTCAGGGAAAATGAAGTTATTTAATAAAAATATCCAAAATAAAGATACTCAGATAGCAGCTGCATAAGTACATATTTGAAATTTTATCTTTGCAGTGCTGGTGTGTGTGGCAATATCTGTGATATATTGCTCTTCCCTTTGCCTTATAACAGACTCCCTATTATAGAGGCAAAATTTAATAAGGCCATGTACATTAACATTATGGCATAATTTCCTGGCTGCCAGACAGGAGAGATTTTGAATGTTAAACTGTGTTTGATATGTTAATATAGGATGTAAGTGCCAAATGGGGCTCTATTAACAACACTTGCTTAAAATATTTTCCAATTTTCCTGTTAAACTGGGATGCGGAGGAAAAGGCACTTGGTTGGGAGGGAAGGAACTGGGAGCTGTTTGATATAATTGAAGTGCAGCCCAGCTGGTGGAGCTGGGAGCTGTCTGTGGGAAAATCCAGTAAGCAGGAGAACACATCTTGCTAACGGCACAGGGATGAGCAGCGAGGAGCCTGTGAGCAGCACATTTCTGCTTTCAGAGGAGAATGGAATGCAGTTGTCACCAGGCACTTTCTCAGCTGTCAGAGATGTTCGGAAATAGATGAGCTCCACTAGGACATTATCCCACCTCACCTCCTGAATTTCCAGATCTATAACTTGACAGCAGTGTGGAGGTGGGCAGGTCAGGCTCTGCTGCCAGGGTACAGGGACAGGAGGAGAGGGAACGGCCTCAGGCTGGGCCAGGGGAGGCTCAGGTTGGACATCAGGAGGAATTTCTGCATGGAAAGGGTGCTCAGGCCTTGGCAGGGGCTGCCCAGGGAGGTGTTGGAGTGCCCATCCCTGGAGGCGCCCCAGGAAAGGCTGGAGGTGGCACTCAGGGCTCTGGGCTGGGGACAAGGTGGGGATCAGGCACAGCTTGGGCTTCATGATTCTGCAGATTTTCCCAAACTTAATGATCCTGGGATTCTGAATCTCCACATTTCCTTTAAATCCAAGGTGCCCAATGGGAAGTGTAAAAGAGATAGGAAAATTGAGAAGCCCTACAGCTGCATAGATCAGCAGCTCTAGAAACAAATTCCAACTCTTCCAGGGACTCTCGTTTTGACACAGGACAGATTGCTTCTCTTTTTTTTTCTCATAGCTTCTGCTTTATTACTACAGCAGTTTTAAACCCTTTTGGTTAGGCACCTCGTATTGTGGCTTAGTAAAATCTACATGGTACCTCCAGAGAAGTAATACTAAAATTAATTAAGTGTAAATGGAACTGCTTCTATAAGCACAGCAAATATTTTTTTCTGGATGATATATAAAGCAGTTCCTTAACTTATAAGTCTACAGGTTAAGCTGCTAAAGGGCAGTTGTATCTGTCTTCTAGCTCAAAGAGCAAATACCATCATGCCTAAAAATACCCCAAGGGAGCCTTTAAATCAGTCTTTGCTCTGCCTGAATGCTGGGCACAGCATTCATCTCTATTCTTCATATTGCTGCTTACTTGTGTCATGGAATCAGAGAACTGTCGAATGTTTTGGGTTGGCAGGGACCCTAAAGCCCATCCAGTGCCACCCCTGCCATGGGCAGGGACATCTTCCACCAGCCCAGGCTGCTCCAAGCCCCATCCAGCCTGGCCTTGGGCACTGCCAGGGATCCAGGGGCAGCCACAGCTTCTCTGGGCACCCTGTGCCAGGGCCTGCCCACCTGCAAAGGAAAGGATTTATTCCCAATATCCCATCTGGCCCTGCCCTCCAGGAAGCCATTCCTCTTCTCCTGTCACTCTAACCCTTGGAAATTGTCTCTCAATTTTTTGTCATCTCCTTCAGGCAGTGCAAGGCCACAGTGAGGTCACCCCAAAGCTTCTCCTCTCCAGCTGAACAATCCCAGCTCTCTCAGCCTTTCCTCCCAGCAGAGCTGCTCCATCCCTCTGATCCCCCTGGTGTCTCCTCTGGCCTCTCTCCAGCAGCTCCAGGTCCTTCCTGTGCTGGCCCCAGGGCTGGGGCAGCTCTGCAGGTGGGCTCTCACCTGAGCACGGGGGCACAGGGGCAGAATCCCCCTCCCCTGCTGCTCACGCTGGGGCTCAGCCCAGGGCACGAGGGCTTCTGGGATGGGGCAGCTCCAGCTCTCACCCCCAGCACCCCCAGGTCCTTCTCCCAGGGCTGCTCCATCTGCTCCTCCCCACCTGGATCGATCCCTGACCCGGGTTCTGTTAAACATCCTGAGATTCCCATGGGCCACTTCTGGAGCTTGTCCAGGTCCCTCTGGATGTCATCCTGTCCTTCAGGGCTGTCACTGCACCCTTGGCTTGGTGTCACCTGCAAACCTGAGGGTTCCCTCCATGGTCTGTGTCATTCGTGCAGCTATTAAATAACAATGTACTTCTACTTTGTATGTTTGCATGTTCAGAGCTGGAATCTGCCTGGATCAGAAAGGAACGGCAGGATGCTGACACAGCCTCTCCTCAGCAGGGTTAACATCCAGAACCCCAGCCTGCGCATGGGGCTGACACTGAGCTACAGCCAGCTGCAGGTCTGACTTTGTCAATCACATCTGACATTTAAAGCAATTTCCCATCTTCATAGGCTCCCACCTCTGATAATGTCAGAAGCAAAGCACAGGATGCTGTCAAAAATCAAAAAGGCACCTGAATTTCCCTTCTCAGTAATTCCCTGTCTGCATTGGGAATTGTTTAGAGATACTTTGAAAACGAAGGAAAAGTTTAAATCTGTTCCTGCTTTAGTTACAGTAACCACATAGTGACACTCGATGTCAAAATTGGCGAACTAAAATCAGGAACAAAACTTTTTCAGTTGTTTTTTTTCTCTAAAGGGATTTCTAAGGATCACTTCAGGTTCTAGCTGCAATTTGAGGAAACTCTTTTCAATCACTAGTCCTTGCCAGAGATTTAAAGCCAATAAGAGCACCAACAATTGCAAAGGGCAGTCAAATCTGCACTTTATTTTGGAAATACTTTGGGGATTTGCAGCTCCAGAGTCTTCAGCAATGGAACAGCTCTCAGAGGACTTGGAATAATTCCTCCCTGTAGGTCACACATGATTTCTGACTCTGTAACTCCCTAAATAAGCTATTAAAATAATGACTGCTTTGTGATTTTTAAATTTTCTTGAGGGCAGCCACTGGATTGTCTTACAAATAATTTACTATGTGGGAGTTGCAGCAAAGCCCTGTCACTTCTTTTTTTTATTGTTGAAACTCATCACAAATCATTAAATTGAAACCAGGCAACCAAGGAAAAATGAATTTTGACAAAATTAGAGCCATTCTGGAAAAAAAAAACCTTCTGACACTTCAGTACAGTGGCACAGACTTTGAAAACTGTTGGAGGTTTTCTTTTTTCTTCCACCATCCCATTTCTAAAATTTTCAGTCCGGGATTTGACTAATTTAAACTGCACAGCCCCAAGATGTTGAAGCAATGATCATTCCAGTTTGGAAAGGAGAGTTGGAAGTCTAACTTTCATGCTCAGTCCTGGCCCATAGGAGGAGGTATCATGGCAATGTCTGCAAACAGCTTTAAACACTTTCATCCTGACCTAAAATGTCGTGGTTATTTTTATCACTCCAGCTGGGACTGCACATCTTGGTCAAAACACACAAAAAAGGTCTAAGCTGTGAATTAAGATGAGAGATAAACAAAATGGATAATTGCAAAAGAAATTTATTCAGTGTAATGGACAAGAAAGAAAATTATTAGACTTAAAGAGGACATGTGTATTAAACCTCTCCTTATCCAATTGCTGAAACAATTCCTTGTGTTGAAATACAAGTAAAATACTTACGATAAACTATTGGATATTGCACCTCTCTGATTTATTTCACCTCAGATTTCGGAAATTATGTAAATTATCTTGACTTCAATGAAGTCAAGATTATTATGACAATAATTATATGATGAGGACGTAATGTCACATTCCCAAACTATCGGTTGGGATGAAGATGGTGGGAAATGACAGCCCTGAGATAAGTATGGCAAGTGCCAAGCTTTGCCTTTAATGACAGAGCTGTAAAATGAGAAGCAGATTCCTGACCAGGTTTTCTGGGACAGCAGCTTCCCGGGCTGTCCCTTGCAGAGCCGTGTTGGTAAATTGGTGTCTGTGACCAAGAGGTATCCAGATGTTCTCTGCTGTCCCAGGCACTGGCCGGGGATCCCCAGAGCCAGACAGTGTTGGGGTGGAGAGCCTGATGGGGACAGACACGTCCAGGCTCCAGCCATGTCCTGGTGTCCTCTCTAGACAGGTGGTGGCTGACAACTCACCAGGGGCTCCTATCCCATAGAACCAGAAAGGCTGGAGAAGGCCTCCAAGATCCTCAAGTCCTCAGGAATGGGTCTTGCTTGGAACAGCCAACCCTCAAAGCTCACCATTAATGTTTCCAAGTGTGTGGACATTTTGGATGTGAGTTTGGGGACTTTGATGTTTTTTTGCCTTCTATTTTCTCCCCCTGCAGCTGAGCATATCCAGCCCCACGCTCCTGGCTGTGTTGGAGGTGCTGCCCTCTTCCCTCAGCTCCGGGGTCGAGTCCAGGGAAAGCTCAGCCCCTGACCTGCCTCAGTGCCGCTCCCCAGCCCTGTCCCACATTTATCAGTGCAACACAACAGCTGCAAGCTGCCTCCACTGAGATCTGCTTGGTTGTTTGCTTGTTTTATAAACACGCCTGCTGATTTATTTTGGAATTTCTCTATCAGGTTCACCTGACAGAACATTGCTGAGATAATTTACAATTTGTTTCCATTGATGTGTACTTTTTAGCACTTCCTGACAACAGACAACCACTAATAAATAGGAGATGAATTATATTAATCCTTTCTGTCATTTATAGAAATGCTTTCTTCCCCCTTCATATTTCAGCTCAGTCATATCATTGTCTGCTGAGTTATTACAACATGGGAAAACAAGGTTTTTTAGAAGTATTAGAGAGATCCTATTTTTTCCTCACAGGGACACCAAACACCTGCCTTCAAAGATAATGGCAGTAACAATTATTTGCATCATAGCCCGAGCTCGCTTGATAGCTGAAAGCTGCTGTTCTTATCTCTGAGCCTCCCAACCTGTCCCCAGTGAGACAACCACATAGGAAATGCTCTGTGATTTCTCTCTGTGACACTAAACTCTGTGGAATGTGTGTGACCTGACACGGAGGAAAATCAGCCTCGAGGTTGCCTTTTGTGCTTGTTTTAGGTACAGAAATAAACAGTGGGGTCTAAGGGAGCAAATAAAAACAAATATATAAATGCTGTTTCTCCAAAAAAGAAGTGTAAACTCATAACCTGCTCCCCTAACAGACCATGAGCTGCTTCAGGCCCTGCCAGCTGAGGGGAGCTGGTACCTCAGAAGAGCAGAGGTAATAAGGAATCGAGTTGTTCTCACACATTGCCGTGAGGGGGATCTGCAGGGTGAACAGCTCAGGTGTGCTTTATCCACTTCTGCTGCTTTTATTAATGCCATCAAACATAAGGAGAGCATTTAGATGGGATACTGGGATGAAATCCTTCCCTGTGAGGGTGGGGAGGGCCTGGCACAGGGTGCCCAGAGAAGCTGTGGCTGCCCCGACCCTGCCCTGCTCCTCTTGCATTTTCTGTGGAAAGGGGAGGCTGTCACACGGGTCAGAAAGCATGCAACGGTATGGTTTTTCAAACAGCAGTTTGAGGACTGCATTTGTACAATATATTCATCAAGAAAAGATTATGTAGGCAGGGAATGGAAGTGGCAAGATCTAGATGGGACAAACAATTATTTTTAGTACCATGTCCTGACCTTCCCATTGCCTTCCTGAAAAATTTCAGTCCTGAATCAGCACTCTGTCAAACAGCTGGCAGAATGCACACCAAATGTAAGTTTTATGAGTCCCACCATCCAAAAGCTGCTTCCATCCTTTTATGCGACTGATGCTGGATACCCCTCCTTTAAATTCTGTTCCATCAGAGGGCAATCCCATGCCCGGATTGGTGTCAGTGTGTGTGTACACTGTCTCCAAGTGGCATTTTTCAAACAAAAGTGTCTTGAACTGGCTGACATGGGTTGTTCTGCTGTGTAAAAGGAGCAATTTGGCATGGACAAAAGCTGCATTTCCCCATGCTGTTATCAACAATAAATGGTTTTCACGTTGTCAGCTGTTCTAACACCAGTGTATATATCCAGAGCAGGCCTTCTGACAGGTCTTTATTATATATCTCCATGCTCGGGTCTATCTCAGCTCCATCTCTCAGCACTCCCCGATTTCTGATACAGATTTATCTCCATCCCCTCCGCACTGCCATGTGCTCTATTTAATGGCTGTGAAATATTTGCAGGGCAATCCCTGAATCACAAAGCACAGGGCAGGGAACAGCACCCTGTGTTCACAGCATGCAAATCCACTCCCCCCTTTGCCATCCTTTCCGGCGTGGTGGATTTACTGTGTCCTGTTTGCCTCTCGCTGACTCCTTGTGCTGGGTGGTGTCTCTCAGATTTAGAGCTTGGCAGGCTGAGAAATGTAATCCTGGTTCTAGCAGCAGACTGTGGAGCCTTGGCAGGGCTGCCTACGCAGATGCAAATAGACTGGAAGTGCTCATTATCTGAGGAACCCTCAGCCCTTCAAAAGCAAACAAACCTCTTTCTTTCCTCTCCCTTTCTTCCCACTGCGCCACACTTCCATGCAAAAATAAGGCAAGAATATCACTTCAGAAATATCATCTGTGATTTACAAAAAAACAGCAAGCTTCTAGCCTTTTCCTGAACATCCCATAAATCTTATGTAATCCCCAAATGCTCTTCCCCTGGGCAGAGATGTGAGGTGACCTGGGGAGAGGTGACTCATGGCAGGAAGTGCCACTGGGATGGTCTCCCAGTACAGCCAGGTCAGAGACTGGGCTTTGGGGTCCCTCCCCATCCTTCCCTGCCCTGCCTTATGCCCCTGTGCTCCACAGACTCTTTGGAAATCAGACTTTTATCCCAGGCTTGAAAACAACACTCAGGTTTGGACAGGTATTTTGGGCACATTGTCCTAGAAATGTTAATGAAGGGATTTTTACACTCTTCATTCCAGACAAACGCAGAACCCTATTTGGAATAAGAGAGATAAAAAAGACTTTCATTCACCAAGCAGAATATAAACAATATCAAGGCTGACTGGGGGTGAAAGGCCTGACAGCATGAGGGATGGCTGCTGCTGTTTGCATGGCCCCATGCCTTGCTAAAGAGACAGAAGTACCCAGCCCTGAACCATGGAACAGGCAGAGCAGGAGCACACATCTGAGGAGGGCAAAACAAAACCTGGGTGGATCTCATTTTTACAATATAATTGACAGAGGACACTGCAGTTAAGATGTTTCAAATGTCCCCTGAGTGTGATTAAAATCCTTGAATCCACTGGCATTTTTGAAGTGCAAGTGGAATTGGGATCAAAGGATTCTACTCAGCTGGGAGCAATGAATTTCAAAACTGGACCACGTTCCAAATGTGTTCTGCTCACCACCTTTGTCACAGCTGATGACATGACCCGAGGGTGTCCTAGTGACAACAGAGGCAGTAAGACACACTGTGAATGTCCTTCTTGCCTTATTTGCTTATTTGGATCCCCATCCAAGATGATGGAAGAGGAAAAGGAAACAGCAATCAGGAACTAAAAATAGCACTAGGAATATCAGGAACATAGAGAGGCTATGGCTGCCTCATCCCTGGCAGTGTCCAAGGCCAGGCTGAACAGAGCTTGGAGAATGCTGGGGTAGTGGGAGGTGTCCCTGCCCATAGCAAGGAGTGGGACTGGATGGGCTTAATGTCACTCCAACCCAAACCATTCCGTGACTCTGTGATTATCTTTTCTCACAGATGATAGATTCTCAGAAGTAGGATTTCATGTATTTAGCCAGGTATTTCATTTGAAAGTATCTGGCATATGAAATGAACTTATGAAAAAGACGTTTTTTGAGCGAAATGAGAATCAACATGCACTGTGGATGCACTGTGGTGCATCCCGGTTCCCAAACAACTGGAGTCCAGGGATGATTTTTTCAGACTGTGGCAGGCACAGAAATAAGTGTTTCTTTTAAGGACAAAAGTGTTTGTAATGAAGCAGAAGACTCTCCTTGGAGCTTACCAGGAGACCTCCCTGAGTTAAACAATTTTTTCTCCTGGCTCAAGGGTAGATTTATAGGAACCAGATGCAGAAAAACGGTTCATGACCATTTTTTCCCTGCAGGAGTTCCCGCAAAGCTGAACAGTCAGGACCAAACAGGGCCTCAGCACACACAGATGCAGAGCCAATGGAGCATGAGATTATATTTCGAATGAAAAGTATCCAGGCACACGCAGAGATTCATTCATGGAAATGGTGCCATCTGCAGCACTGGAGATTTAACTCGCGAGCACCCACGGGGCTGAGGTAACAGGGGCCGGGTTGTTTTCCAGGGTTTTGTACCCATATCAAAACTCCTGAGGGAACTTCAGGGCCATTAATGGAGTGGAGAAACAGATGGAAGTAGAGGTGGCTGAAAACACTTCTTTTCTAAGTCCACTTTCCTTTAAATTTGCAAACCAAGTTCCAGCAGTAAGCAGTGAGTGAACAGAGTGGGAAAGAGGCCAAAGGAATCAGGAGGCTGTAAGTGGAATTGTAATGGTCATGGAATCACAGAATCATGGAATGGTTTGGGATTGAGGGACCTTAAAGCCCATCCAGTCCCCCCCCTGCCATGGGCAGGGACACCTTCCACTATCCCAGGGTGCTCCAAGCTCTGTCCAACCTGCCCTTGGACACTGCCAGGGATCCAGGGGCAGCCACAGCTTCTCTGGGCACCCTGTGCCAGGGCCTCAGCATCCTCACAGGGAACAATTCATCCCCAATATCCCATCTAAATCTTCCCTCTGACAGTGGGAAGCCATTCCTCTTCTCCTGTCACTCCAGGCCCTGGTAAATAGTGTCTCTTCATCCTTCTTATCACATCCTTCAGATACTGAATGAATCCGTAGTAGGAGAGTAGGAAAAATGAAAGTAGCAGGAGTTTAATGGACAAAATTTGTGAATGACCTACAAAAAGCCTCTCATGCACTGCAGAACACAATCAAAGACTGAATCTCTGATGAAGTTTTGGGGGCAAACTCCTCTCTGCTCAAGCTTGCCTGGTGGTTCCAGTGTGAGGCCTACTTGCATAGCACACGCTCTGCTTGCTGTTTCTTGGTACTGCTACATACTCTCCTCCAAAAATTTTCAAGTTTTGGAGATATTAAATTTTTTTAATCATTAACCTGACAAAAAGAAAAAGGAATAGAATCTAATTTAAAAAATAACACAAACCAACAACAAAAATAACACAAACAAACAAAAAACCTAAAACCAAACCAAACAAAACCCCCAACTATTTGGTTGTCAAAATTCAGCTGAACTCCCTGGAACAATGGAGAGCCAGCATCATTTAAGGGACTCTGTCTAGAGCTTCTATTTCCATCTGAACATTGGATGGGGCTTGGAGCAACCTGGTCTAGTGAGCGGCGTCCCTGTCCATAGCAGGGGGTGGAACTGGATGATCTTTAAGGTTCCTTCCCACCCAAACCATTTCATGACCCCATTATTCCATGTTTGCTTCCAAGAAGATCCATGAAGTGTGTTCAAAAGATCTCTGCAGTGGGAGTCATTAGCATGCCCTGTCAAACTATGAAGACTCTTTGTCAGATAGGATTAGAGGGATTTTTTTTTTTTTTAAAGAGATGAAATCCCTTTAGGAAATATCTGCATTTTGATAAGACTTACTGATCAAAGGGTAACTCTTCCAGAACAGTGAATTTCAGCAGGACCTGAGCTCCTGTGCCAGTTTTGAAATGAGAGCAGCAGTTGCCAAGTGATTTGAGTGCTTTGGAGCTGTGACCAGAGCCTTGGTTTATCCCTCAGTCACAAGCTACCAATCCTAAACACTCATTTAGCAGGTCAAGGTGGGCCATACAGTTGTGCTTGCAGGCGAATTTTAGTTTCTGGTGTTTGATTTGTGTGCCAGGACAGCTCTGCTCAGTCCCTGTCTCATTTCATGTGTCATTCTTAAAAATATGGGGCTTAAAAATACGTTTTTAGGGCTGGGTGGGTTTTCTAATTACTGCAGGTTTGGGGATCTGTGATCATTGTAGTGTTGGGATCCCTGCAAGTTATAGTTTCACACAATAATTACTGAGCTATTAAAACAAATATATAGGGGAAAAGGAATACTAAAACTGTCAAAACAAACCACCCCTTTAGGAATAGCTCTGGCTGGAGAATGTGGACACACAAACATCCGCCAAGTCCAGTGCAAAGCTGGAAGTCGTTTGTAGTAAACAGGGAAAAAGAAATCCATTTCTGAAGGAATTCTGTCCTTGGGATCTCTTGTGCTCTTCCTAAAGAAAGCAAAAACGCTGCAAAGGATGCACTGATTTTCTTCCCAGTTCATCCCTATCCATTAATGACTGCTGGATTCAGTGGCAAAGTCCAGCAAAGGAGATGTCTGGAGTGAAATCACTGGGGTTGGCTTTGACCTCACATTGCTGCTGAACTAAGAGGAGCTCTGGCATTTGAAGTTTTCTCTTCTCCCTACAGATATCCAGATATAGAAGATTTAAATTTTAGCTGGAATAATATACCAAGGCAGAAAAAGCAGGGGAAAGAGAAGATGGCTTTTTGTCTTCCTGTCTCACTGGACACCTTCACGTTGTGTAGGGTGACACGTCCCCTGTTCCCCAGGGACTGGAGGAACAAATTCCTCCCCGTTATCTCTGTTTATTAAGTGCTGTCCTATTTATCTTGCCTGACTTGTACAGGGAGAATCCTTATTGGAGACAGCAATATTAATAACTTGCCACTTTTTTTCATGTTGCTTTGCAATAGAAGGCAGGAACATCATCTTAATTAGTCTTAGGAACAGAGGCAATGCAAATACAAGACTGAGCCTTAGACCACTGGAAACTCTCACGTGTGATCTCTTACTTGCTTTCAAAACAGAAACCAACAGAATAAACTGCTTTTATAAAAAATATTTCCCTGCTTTATGACCTCTGGAAAAGCAGGGATACATATATCCTTTGCGAAATCTTTTCCCTCTCTATTCTAACAATCTGTTTCATAATTCAGAAATGCAAAATGACAGGTACTTATCAGCATTATAGAGCACAGAAACTCCTCTTTTCTGCAATCTCTTATGGAGCAGTGTGAATTTTGAAACTACCTTTTCTCCAAATTTGAACAAATTTTGAAAAAAACATTTCTTTCCGGGGGAAAAAAAAACCACAAACGCTAAAACTTTTCATTTGGACAGAAGGGAAACTCCTCCTGAACTCGGGCAAAGGGGACCTGCAGCCCCCTGAGGCGGCTGATGAGCTCCTCCAGCATCAATCTGGTGCTAAGGAGCTGAGTCATGGAGTCCCAGAATCCCAGGGTGGTTTGGGTTTGAAAGAAACTTAAAGCCCATCCAGTGCCATCCTTGCCATGGGCAGGGGCACCTTCCTCTATTCCAGGTTGCTCCAAGCCCCGTCCTTCGTGGCCTTGGACATTTTCAGGGATCCTCGGAATAAAGGAGATAATTTGGTAGCTGCTTAACAAGTATTCCACAGGCAGCAGTGGGTGCCAGCCTTTTTTTGCACTCCAGTCATCAGAGGATGCTCCTTGAGGAGCTTGGAGTGATGTCAGAGGAGCGATGTCACGGTGTATTGTCACAACACACAGATGGATCCGACAGAGAAAGAGAGAGCAGCAGGGGAGAACAGAAAACCAAACACAAACACAAATACAAACACAAGCCATACGAAAAACAAATCTGCTTTTTCTGGAGTCCCAGAATGGTTTGGAATAGAAGAGGTCTAAAAGCCCTTCTCCTGGCAGTCCCATCCCTGCCATGGGCAGAGACACCTCCCACTGTCCCAGGGTATTCCAAGCCCTGTCCAGCCTGGCCTTGGACACTGCCAGGGATCCAGGGGCAGCCACAGCTTCACTGGGCACCCTGTGCCAGGGCCTCACCACCCTCACAGGGAGGAATTCCTTCCCGATATCCCATCTGACCCTGCCCTCAGGCAGTGGGAAGCGATTCCCCTTTTGTCCTGTTACTCCAGGCCCTTGTAAATAATATTTTATTACTTCTAAAATTAAGTTTGCTAATTGAAATTCCCCCAAAACTAATAGGAAGTGACAGGAGAACAGAGATGAATTTTAAACTGTTAAAGCTTTTTTTTTGCACTTTTTTGGTTTTTGCTTTTCTCCTTCACATTTTTTGGAGAAATGCTTTATTTTCTTTTTTTTACTGCACCAATGTATTGGTAACTTTGGCCCCTATATCATTAAATAAAGGATGTGCCACGTTGCGATGTAGATTCAGGAATGAAAGAATTTTCACTTCATGTTTCCATACTCTATGAGCATCCCCTAGGAAATATTAAATCCGTCTGTATGATGTTTTATGGGTCTTTTTTGGGATTATTTTTAATGCAACCTATTCACTCCATCCTTGTTGCTATATCCTGCTTATTACATGCCATTTCCATCTGCCAAAAGGGCCCAGTGGTTCGATTTCAGATTGCACCCAGAGCCGTGCCTAGGAGATAAATTAATCGTTTGCCCTTTCCAAATTCCCAAAGACTTTTCTCCCCAGTCTGTGGGGTTTTTTCCTAACGCAGACGTAGGAACCCCTCCACAGCAAATTTCCCCTCCCTCACTGGGGTGGAATACAAACGAGCAATTAAGCAAAGCCCTGTACTTTTATCCCTGGTTTTCCACCCCCTGAGTCTCTAATGGGCTTTGACTCGATGATTTATCTGCCTTTACCCTATCTGGAGCAGGATTTCAACCGAGTTGTAATAACTGGGAACAATATAAGAGTTTTCTCTGAGAGAAAATGGCAGGGAACACTCCAAGCCACTGCCTGAAAGGCCATTAATGTCTGTCAGGGAGAGAAAGGTTATTTAATGCCAGAGGAATTGATACTGTAACTTGGGCCAGTCCAAATGCTCATCTCTCTGGTGAGATGATAACCTGTTCTGAGAATTAATTTATGAGTCCTCTTTGGAGCTGGAAAACTTCTCCAATTAATGCTTGTAGCAGGCACCAGCAAACAGTCTCTCATTGGAAGAGTTTTCTAGGAAAAGCTGGGTAACTCTGGACAGCTGTTGCTTTTAATTTCTGGTTTTTTTCTGATATTAAATATTATAATACATTGTTATATTCTCGTATTTCATATAAACATGTATTTTACCGTATTTTGGCTTTTTGGTGCTTCCTGAGCCATCACAGATAACATCTCCAACAGACATTGCCATGTCACAATCACCCTGTCATTATCAAGGTGCTGAGAAGGGCACACTTCAAAATTTTTGTCCTCATCATCACAGAGCTGAGCAGGATGCAAAATTGAAAACAAGCACAGCAATATCTGATTGGCAATATCCGAGTGTTTCAGAGCTGCTAATGCTCCTGTGGTAGACTCAGCAATAAAAAATAAAATTTCTCTGGCAAATTACCATGAGTAATGTGCACATTGAGTAGCCAACACATAGAAGAAGAAAGGGGAAAGGATGAATCTGTTATAAACAGAAATGGTCCTGATACTGAAATCTATTTTTCAAAGACTACTGAAGACAACTGGAGCTTGCCCCCTCTGAAGAATCCCAGAATCATTACGGTTGGGAAAAATGTCCAGGATCAGAATTCCCACCTTGGCACTGAGAGCCACGTCCAGCCCTTCCCTGGACACCTCCAGGGATGGGAACTCCACCTGGGCAGCCCCTCCTAAGGCCTGACCACCCTTTCCAGGAAGAAATTCCTCCTGAGCACTACCATAACCTGAGTGTATCCACACAAATCAACCTTGGCTGAAATTGCTTGTGTTTGTATCAGGCTTTAATGTGTGTTAGTGGAAACCATTGGATCTACGACTCCATCTTTTCCTTCCTTTATATGCCCACCTGGGAAATATGGAGAGTGTAAAACTCTGCTCAGATCAACTTTCCTTGGCAGAAATATTTTTATTACCCCTCTATTTCTTAACAGCGAGCAGAAACGTGGAGGAAAACTAGTTCCATATAACGAAACCAATTTGCTTCCTCCTCATTATATTCACTGAGATTGCATTTCAGCAGTCAGGAAGATGGAAGGGAATATTAAAACCTTTAGATAACTGTCGACAATTATGTGAGGTTCGAAATACTGCCTATAAAGGGAGGGGGTCTCTCATGCTGCAGGGTTTGTGACTGTCCAAGCAGCAATAGACAGGTATAATTCCAGTGGCTGGATTCCCTCATCATCCAAATCCAGCAGAAACCCGCTGGAGCGTATTAGCTTCCACTCTTCTCAATTAAGGGCAATTAGTGCTGCTGTGCACAGGAGTGAGACAGATTGTTGTGACACCAGAGACAAAACAGATTCCGAACAGGAAACAGAATATGGCTCTAACATCCTTAAGTGTTGTTTATGGCAAGTCATAAATGCTCTGCACTGTGTTTATCTGAAATTTATGGTGTTCTCAAGCGAAAACTGAAACTTGCCAAAAAGAAAAAACAAAGCAGAGAGAAAGAGAATTATACCAGCAAATACAGCCAGTGATGCTTCTAACCTAATCAGGTTATTACAAAATCTGCCTTTCCAGATGAGAGCTGATTGCAGCTATCAAAGCTAAAACACACCTGCTCTCCCCTGCTCACTCAGTACGTAACAGAAAACAATGGAAAAGCACTTTGGGAGTGAATTCAAATATTAACCTATTTTAAAGTGGGTTTTTTTAGCAGGGAGAACTTTTAAAATCTGTAATTTTACAGGTGGAGATGCAGGCTCGGATTTACATCAAGACTAGAAAAATTAAGATTTAAGAGGAGAATTTCCTGGTGTGTTACTTGTATTTTAGGGCTTGCTGGATGGGAAGAGTGTATTTTCTTGAGCACTTTCAGTTCTAAGTCCTCAGTGCCAAGATTTCAGTGAAGGTCAAGAAAACTCAAGGTTCAAGTGCTGATTTTCTTCAGGTGTGTCGATAGTTTGAGGGCTGAGGAAGGGATTCAGTGTTACCTGGACCTGAGACAGAGCAGCTGATTCTGATTGAAGAGCAGGAGCTGTCTCCCATGGCAACTGTTTGGGTTTAAGGGTGTACATGTTGCTTGGGGTAAAAAAGCAGCAGCTTCACAAAGGACCTGAGTGCTCCATGTCAAAAGACTTGGAAGAGAGCTGGTGTTGGACAGAGCTGCCTGCACAGAAGGACCCTGAAGCTCCAAGTGAGACTCAGAGGAAAGGAAAATTCAGAGTCCAGGAGGTAAAATTATTGTTGTGTGTTCCTGGAGCTGAAGGAAGCAAAAAAGCAGTTTGGTCCCCAGGGCAGTAATGGTGTCAGTGGGAAATGTGAGTCCCTAAATTCTCATTTAGTCTTGGCTTATGGAAGGGCTTAGGTCTAGGGAAAACAGAGAAGAGGAAGAAGTTTGGCTCAGCCTGTGGAATAAACTGTTAGAGCTCTTCCTCAGGCCACAGCCAGGTGATGACTTAGATGCCAAAAAAATAGTTAATTTGGTGAGAAGTTATAGAAATGTGTTCTAAATCTACCTGGGGCTGATCTATGTCATCTTAGAAACACAGCACCTGCCTAAAGTTTTAATTTTGAGGGTTTGCTGCTGGTTACTCCTGCTTGCATTTACAGGGTCATGAAGACAGCTGATGTCGGCTGTTCCCAGGAGACAGCAGCTTATTTGAGGGGGTGAAGTAGTGCTCTGTATCATTTTTCTCTTTTTTTTTTTCAGTAATTTTTATAAGATGACCTCTATAATAAATAGGCTTCTAAGGTACTGGAGCCACAATGAAGTTATTAGGATTAAATAACTTTCATTCCCCCATTACTAAATGGGTCACAGCACTGCTGTGCTTAAGGGGGGTTTAAAATGACCATTTGGTGAGATATTCCTCATACTACTGTTATTTGAAAATCCTGAATTCATTATTCAGCCCAAACTCCCAGAGACTACATAATTTATTGCACCTATATTAATGTGCCTCCTAGAAGTACAAAAGTAAAGAAGAGTATACTCAAGCACAGAATATATTTCCCCTAAACCACAAATTGAACACAGAAAATCTGATTTGAATTTCACAGAAGTGTGACCGTGAGAAACACGAGTGAAAATAATCATCTTTTGTAAATGTGTTCACTTGCAAGCTGATCTGAAAGTTCCCGAAAAGGAGTCACAGGGCAGAGCAGAGCCTCTGTGTTATCGGTGGCTGTTTCCACATCTGCACCTTTTATTCTACTGGAACTGAATGTAAAGAGAGCGATGCCAAGTGGAGGCAGCCACAGGCTGTCATCCATGCAATTAATGGAGAGGGAGATGAGGGGAGGCTTGGGCAGGGATTAGAGAGCACAGCTTGTGCACCTGCCAAGGGCAGGATTGCCTGTCACAACTCTCTGCTGCCTCTGAGGACAAAGTTCCGTGGTTCTTGCAGGCCCACGGTGCCTCCCTGCCAGCTCACTGCTCCCAAGGCAAGGCCAAGGAGCTGCTGAGACAGGGCTGGGTTCTGCACCTGCAGCCCGTCCTGCTCCTGGTGCTTCTCCCTGCTGAGGCTTTGGGGAATGTGTGATTGACCCCAGGCCTGCAGCCTGCACTTCCTGAGGTGTGGTCCAAGCACAGCATTGGGCCCTGGAAGTCACAGATCCTTGGAGGGGATGGGTGGTATTAATGAGACAGAACTCTCCCAGCCAGGGCTGGTTTTAGCTGCGTGTGCACGCTCACACACACAAACAAACACCCACACATCTGTAATTTGTCAGCTGAGTCCAGCACGGCCTGGGCACTTCAAAGTCGTGGCTCTGCCTGCTGGGAAAGTGCAGAAAACAGTGTCACTGTCGCTCCCCTTTGGGTCACTTTACACAGAGCTCTAACATCTTTACCAATTTTCATCACAGACAAAAAAAGCCGGAGATGTTCGCCTGCCTTTGTGCAGTGCTGACCCTAAAATCATCCTCATGGAGTCAAAATGAGTTAGAACAGCCAAAATCTTGGCTTTTATGTTCAGGGAAAAAGTGACTGTGTAAAGCTTGGCTGGGAGAATTAACTGTGGTACTCACCTGTGGAGCTGTTCAAATCATTCTGGATCCATGGATTTCTGATCCTTGCTTGATTCTATCAGATAGAGACCACCCAAATGACTCATCCAGCACCTGTTATTTGAATCCTCTTTTTTTTTCTTTTCCTTTTTTTAAAAAGTCTTTTCTCTAAAGCAAAAATACGTGCCACAATGACAACATTCTCCTTGACACATACTTTTTTTTATGTGTATTTGCAGTGTCACCCTGGTGTCAGTAACAGTGCCACATTTCTTCAGCTCTCCCTAAAGGCCACTTTAAATGATTGAGGTCAATTGAACATCCTGCCGTGTCTCTTTAGCCACACTTATTTTATTCCACAGATGGTTCAAGCCTATTCCTCAGCTGAAGAGGGTAAAGCTGTTCCCAAGTCACTATTTCCCAGCTGGAGACCTTTCCCCATCAGATTCAAGCCAAACAACCTTGTTGGAAGGTCTCCTTCCACATTGCTACAAGCCCAAAATAACTGCTGCAGTTAATTAGCAGCAGGGCTGCCTCAGAATTGGAGAAAAGCAGTGGCCGGGTCTTTTCTCACTTCCCAGTTCTCTACAAGATCGTACCATGGTGAAAGACTAATGATGTTGTAGGACTAAAATAAGCCTTTATGAACACCTCCACCAATATTTTACCTGACTGATCTTTCTTACAAGCCTGTTGTGTTGATGCACTGTAGCTAGAAATTATTTTTTAAAAAATCCCTTCTTTTTGCTGAGCTGTTTTTATGTGACAAGTGGCTGTCGCTGTGGCACTGCTGTGTTTGGTGGATGTATTAAGTGTCCCAACAAGACTCTGGCAGCACCATCATCCATTTGTCTTCCAGCTGTATCTTCATGAATTTGTCTTTCAGTTCACCAGCAGCTTGTATTGTGTGACACAGAGGTTTTTACTGACAGCCTTGTTCTGTATTCCTTGAGCTCTGCTTGCTCCTGGGCACCAGCAAACAGCACTGACCGTCTTCATTTTACACTGTATCCGTCTCCCTCTTCTCCTTCTGCTCACCCAGTCCTTCACTCAGTTATTGCCATACACCTCATTTTCCCTCATTGCCTGCATGCATTCCTGTTTTCTTATTGCTTGCTGACATATTTAAGAAGCAAAATCTTCAGCAGATCTCAGTCTCTCGTTAACCACAGAGTCATTTTTTATTATATTCAGCGACCACTCTGATGAATTGCTGCTTATGGAAAGGAAGCTGCTAAGGCCAGAGGGCTTTGGGGTTGAAATCCCTCCTTCCTGTCCTGCAGTTTCTCCTCCTCTACCCTGATAGACACAAGTGCTGCTGGTTCCTCTCAACCCAGGCTGGTTCTCCTTCAGCCCTGAGCCCTGCATTTCCCCACCTAAACTGCCACCCAAATCAACATCCTGCTCCTCATTGCCATTTGTCCTTTAGCTCCTGTTTTGCAGAATCCACACCCAAATTTGCGATTTCTGATGTCATCACCACAGTGACGTTGCTTCCCTTGCCTATTGGCATTGTGGGAGACATAGAAGGTGCAGCTTCTTCCGTTCTAGGGAATGACTCAGTTCACACCAAACACCAGCTAAAAAGTTAATGATAAAATCACAGAATCATTATATTTTTTGATCTGGGATCATCCTTAACCATCCTCATCAACCTTAACCAAACCTGAGCTGTGTCTCAAAGCGCCACATGCACTCGTTCTGTCCTCACAGGGATGGTGACTCCACCACTGCCCCAGGCAGCCCCTTCCAGTGCTTGACCACTGTCTCAGGGATGGAATTTTCCCTGGGATCACTTATTAAAGTGCTGGGAAAGGATAAGTCAGGACTTTTGTATCTCACTGCAGCTTCAGGAGCGTTGCCAAGCTGTGAGGTGGTGCCTCTGTCTCCCAGAGGGGAATAGCGGGTGCATCCAAACACATCACCCTTTGGATGCTGCCAGCTGCTCATGGCAAGTCAGAAAAGCAGGAAATCTGGTATCAAGGCACATTCTACAACCAAAATCATGCACACAGCTTTGTCCATTGCCCAGGTAATTCTGGTCACACGCTGCTGGATTGCCCTGAAACAGCTCTGTGTGGAGTATTTAAAAGTTAATATTTCACTGAGGGCAAAAGACCTGCATTAACCTACCCTTTATAATAGGCTTCACAATTAGAGTTTCTACCATTTTCCTGATTCCTGATATCAGGGCTGAGAATGTGACACCGTACTGATCCAGCTGTGTTATCACACTGCCCACGACCAGATGTCTTATCACCCTCATTGTTCCTGTGTTGTTTCACTACAGCCTTCTCCTGAGTTAGAAATAGATGTTTTTTAAGGAAAAAAAAAGGGCTAAAATTTTCCATAAGTTATTCAGTGCACAGGAGAACATTCAGTGAATTCATTTAAATCCACCCCAGACAGAAGCAGTTGTTGAAATCCTTGAATGGCAGAATTAGCTTCTAATTTTAGAAAAACAAAAGTCATTATCTGGCCTCGAGAAACTCAGGTCCTACAGAAGTAAGGCTGATAAATTGCTTCAGAATCTTTTTTCTTATTACTTGCAGCCACAGAGTTTGGAAATAAATTATATATAACACTGCAGGAAAAATGTGTTTAAGTATTGCAAAGGTACATGCATATATATATATCTATAAGTAGTAATATGGATATCAGTAAAAATATGCTCGAATTTATGTACAGATGTAGGCAAAACCACTCATGTTTATCATAACCTGATTCCATCGTGCAGTAGCTCCTTTCACATCCATGGCATGACTATATTCATGGGTCTGCTCCTGCAGCTTCCAATGAGCCAGTTAATTTTTATCAGGCGAGGCATGGTCTTTAAACATGAACTAAAATTAATTAAAACCCACATTCCCAAGTCTGCACACATAATACCAAGCTGCATCTTTGCCCATCAGAAGGAAAGAAGCCTTTTCCATCTGAAACAAACACAGATCCATAAAACAGAAGTGTGGGGAATGATTCAATATTTAAGCAAAAGCTGAGATTTGTGGCAGGCTCTGACTTCTGGCCTCATAAATCCTGCATGATTGCGGTGGGTTTGTGCTCCAAGTGTGCCTGGGATCTGCTCTCCTTTTGCTCATCTCCACTATTAGATGGAATTTTTTGCAGGCTTTGCCGTGGACCAAAGTTCTAAATAAAGAAAAGAAGCCAGCCAACAGGCATGCCTGTCTCTGCTTTTTGCCTCTGTCCTACTTTCCACACCGGGGCTGATCATGCCTTGCTTTTGTCCTCTCCAAAGCTTTTCATCATGGATGCTTCCTCCAGTAAATCCAGCAGTTATTGTTCTGTCCTTTCCTAGCTCACCCTGTCAGGAACATGTGACGAGTTCTTTCCCCATCACTCTTTCTCCCCTTGCAGCCTGGGAATTCTAAATAGCATTATTTGGCCTCTGAGAACTGCACTTCCCCAAAATTTGCACGTGTTCCCCTAATAAATCTTACTGGATTGTCATAAAAAAAAAGGAGGAAAAAACAAAAGAATGCTGATTCTCAAGGTGAATATTGATTAATTCAACAGGACATTGAACCTTCTAATGGTAATTATTAATAATTAATAATTAGCTGAACACATTGTATTTTTCAAAAACTGACAGAATGAAACATAGAATGTCTCTGACAGAGCTGGTATCACATAACAAAAGGCTGAGTGCCACTGTGGGTTAAAGAAGAGGATTTTTTGAGCTCTAATCTTTCAGTAGATGAGTGGATCTTCTTGCTGTGGGAACTGTGGGAGAAGAAAAGAAATGTTCCTGTTGCAGGAATGCTAAAGCTGAGTTTGATCAGAGGTTCTGTCCATTGTCTGCCTGAACACGATGAGAATCCTTCAACTGTGCAATCACTGCCTCAAGTCTCACATTTTCATCCTTCTGAAACAGGGACAGCAACAGGCATTTGTGTCAAAAACAGCTCTGAAGAAATATAATCATATTTCACACTTTTCTTTTAGGAAATATGTTACTTGCAGAGCTTCTTCACTCTCCATATTGACCTCTCAGGAGCATCAGCTGAATTTTATCTTTTTTATAAATAATTGGTGGATGTTATTTCCTGAGATGAGTGTATTCCTGACAGTCCTTTGGAGCTCTGTGTTGCACCTTATCTAAACAGCTGAGCCCTAAAGGGAGGGATATGCCCCAATGATGGGCCAGAGTGGTCATTCTTAAAACAGTAATTTAATACAAAAATGGATGCTAACCTCTGTAGGTTTCACTTAATGTCTGAATCCACAGAATTATTTTGGGGATTTTTATGAAAACCGCTTCCAAGGCAAGTAAATCTGGTTTTTATTCTCTCTCACAGCCTGACAACAACTTACTTTAATGTTTCTTGGTTGTTGTTTCTCTTCTTGAGTCAATATATAGGGAATCATATACCATTATTGGAAAAAAACCACTCCAAACTTCTAAAAGACAATCCTTAAATGATGCAGCAATGTAATACGGGAAATTATATATGATTCCCAGGCAGTTTTAGCTGGGAAAACATCAAAAGCCTAGGAACAAGATCAGAGTATTTTTACAAAACACCTTTGACAGAGGAATGGAAGCAAGAGCCTCCAAGCAACCTCCAGCCAAAATGGTTTCGATGTAAGACAGGTCAAAACTGGATCTTCAGCAAAGGAATGAGCAAAAACTGTGAAGAATTAAACCCTGAGCCTCTCATCAGTGAGTACAGCTCCTGAGGGAGGAAGAAATGCAGCCACAGTTCCACACAGAATCCTCACACGTTGAGGGCAAAGTCGAGGAAAAGGCTTAAAATACTTGTGGAAGGCAGTCTCTGAGGAAAAGTGCTGCTGGAAATGCTGGGGTGTTGTGATGATGAGGCTTTCACACGTATTTATCAGACCCCTAAGAAAGGAGCCAGAAATAACACGGAGATTAATTAACAAAGCTGCCATAAGGCTCCGTGTGCCAGGGAAGGTGGTGCGATCACTGGGACGCTCTCCTGCTTTCAAGGAGAAGTAAAGATGCTCTAAAATGCTCCCATTTCAAGTGCACCTGAGGAAAGAACTGCTTGAATTTCAGCCCAGTCCAAGGGGAAAAAAGTCCCATACAAAATAAAGTTCCCTTCTCTCAAACAATATTCAGAGAGGCAAATATTGAATATGTTCCTGTCTTTGATAAGTCCAGCAATTTCCTGAGATACAGAGGGGTGGGGCAGATATCACTGGGCTCTGGCAAAACTTGGTGGATACAACAGAAATCCAAAATGTGAGGGAATGGCTGGCTAAGGACATTTATTGTAAAGAAAAAGAGTTCTGCAAAACATAAATTTGAATCTGAATACACACAGTAATAAATAGCTGAAGAACGTGGCTGAGATTTGAGAGCAAGTGGAAAAAAATGAAGGGGAACAAACCGCACAAGAGGGACAATTGCAAAAATCTCATCTAGCAGATGTCCATGAAACCTTCAGCCACAGGTCACAGCAGAAATGAGAGATCTACAAAAGCAAGCAGGCTGAACCCAGATCTGAAAGGGAGCATGTGAGGATTTCCAAAGATCAGTGGGAAATGTACACAAGTGAGAGCCAAGGAAATTACACACAATCACAGGAACAGCCTCCTCTCCTCACACACCACCGTGGCCAGGGCCCCTGGAGCACTTCTCTCCGTATTTTCATCCCATTTTCCAAATGGAGTCATTCATTCTGAGTTCTTACCAGCAGCTGTGGGGATGAGGAGCATGGCCAGGAGCCACTCACCATATGTAGCCTCATAATAATCAAAGAAATTAAAGCAGCAGAAATGTCTGCAGAAGGAAGCCTTCTGCAAGAAGTTGCTCACATAATTATTATTGGATTATTTATGTATTCCCTCCCATTAATTAGCTGCCAATGTCCATTTTATGCCTCCAGTGTTATCTGACAGCTGAGGATTTTTAATGGGCAGTTCCTAGAAAGGAGCTGAATAAATAACAACACCAACAATAACAATAATGCTGTAATGTATTTGCCTTATTGTTTCCATTCTCAAATTCCCTGTGAAATGAAAGCTCGTTCAACCTGAGGCTCTTCTAAGATATCAAACACCCCTGGTTTGAAATTGCTCACACCACCAGTCTGAAAACAATAATATTAACAGTGCAGGGAATCCCATACGATTCTTGAGGATGAGGAATTTGTTTCCATGACTACTTTGATGCAGCCTGGAAAAAATTTTCCTACAGCTAGAGGAAATTTCTAGAGATCCTTGATCCTGCTGGAGGACTCGATAGCACTGGATCCTGAGAAAGGGGCACAGCAGGTTGCAGGGAGTGCAGACATCCTTGGAGGGCATTGAGATAAAATCCTTATCCAGGGGACAGACACCCATTGCTCTCTAATATTGGACAGGTCAAGACTGGTGGTGGAATTCATGACCTCAAGGGATATAGGACAGGAAAAATGTTTAGTAAAACCCCTAAAACTTAGGAAAGTGAATTTTCATTTTTTTAAGGAACTTTTTTNTCACAAAACTGGTGACAGGGCAGCAGAATTGCCACTGCCACAGTTCAGTGGCAAAGAGCACACCAAAATGTCAGAGGAATTTTGGGTGGTGAGGCAAATTGGTGAATTTTAGATTAAATTTAAATACAACCCCTTAGGTAGCCTCAAAGGCAAATAAACAGTAGTAAGAAGTTGTCACCGTGATATCCAAAGTGTACCCAGCATTCTGAGAAGAGAGTCTAGTGGGGATGAAAGCTGCAGATGAACCAAACAGCAGGCTGGGAAGGTTGGGTTCTTTTCCTAGACTGGGAAATCAGTACAGAACTCATGTGCTACAGCTGTTATTTATAATGTCAAGATTTACAAGGTGCTTGCATTTGAAATACCAGCCAGTGATATCAGAATAAAGTAGAAGCTGCACTATCAGAGGTTTGCAGTGACACAGAACGTACAGCAGCCTCCAGTGCCCTGCACACAGGGAAAGCTCTGACGTGCTCCAAGGGATGGGAGCAGCACCTGAATAAAGCAGTGCAGTTTGTAGCTGCTGGAATAGGTTTATCAGGAATAAGAACACTCTATGCCCCGATTCATAGCAGCTTTTTAAAAGCATGCTGAGAAGAAAAAACAAAAGAGCTTACTTTACATCTTCTTTTAAATTAAAGCCCTGGATTGCAGCCAGCAATTCAAGGTACAGAGGTAGATTTGTGAAATAAAGGTGTGAGGATTCATCTTATCAGGGAAGAAATTGAAAAATTCAGTGTATACGTTGTTCAATTTGAAATACATTTGTGGACTGGAAATTCCTGACGTGGCATGGCAGTGTTCCTGAAATGTCACATTATTCTGGAGTTACTCGTCACATGTAGAAGGGTTTGGTAATTATTTCTGATAGGTTTGGTGTCATGCTGGCCCTCATCAGTTCATTAGACTCTTTCACATCAGATCATCATCATAGTTAAGTCATTTAAGAAAGTAAATTGAAAATATATTATGCATAAAATGTCAATCTACTGCCGTGCTCATTTACAATCATTAAAGATGTGCATATCTCCACACAGATATGTGTATTTATATAGCAGTAGTAGATTGCAGGAGATTTTATAAAGCATAATGATCAGTATCCCTGTTTTATCAATGGAGAAATAGCAAAAGCCAAATTAAACAGCAATATTCATATGAGATTCATTGTCATCCAGTCTAGGAGAAAATGCATTTCAAATTAAACTGTGATTTTTCTTTCCAGCCTGCTCACCTAATCCTGTCCCGACCATAGTGTTGTCCATGCACATTTATATATTTGAGTTTTCTGCTTCTTCTCCCTTCATTTCCCTCTAGCACATCCAAGGCACCTCCAGGAACAGCCAGACAATGAAACTAATGTGGTCTAATTAAAGTACTGATTGTGGCGTTCTCCAAAATAATTCAGTTACCACAAAAACCTGCTGAAGAGTCCAGAGGAAGCACCAGGATGGGCAGAGGGCTGGAGCAGCTCTGCTGGGAGAGCTGGGATTGTTCACCTGCAGAGGAGAAGCTTTGGGGTCACCTCACTGTGACCTTGCAGGGCCTGAAGGAGCCGACAGGAAACATGGAGAGAGACAATTTCCATGGGATGGAGGGACAGGACACTGGGAATGGCTTCCCACTGCCAGAGAGTAGGTTTAGATGGGATATTGGGAAGGAATTCCTCCCACCTCAAACACAAACACAGACACCTCCTTTTTTAACAGATGAGGCTGAAAGTATTTCAACAAGAGATCTTTAGCAAGTACTGAAAAGATTATGGGGCTTTCCATGAGAAAAGTGTCCCCAATGCTCAATGTAAACCTCTCCTGCATAATTGAGGCTGTTTCCTCTTCTTCTGTCCCTTGTTTCCTGGGAGAAGAGCCCAACCTCGACCTGGTCCCACCCTCCTGTGAGGGAACTCCTCCAGGAGCCAGGTGGGTGTGAGACAAGGAGAGGGGAAAAGCAGGGGTGGATTTGGCCATTCCAACCCATATCACCACCAAACAAAAACGTCACAGCAAGAGCAGAAAAAATTTAAAAATTTCAAGCATCCCATTGCATAAATTACTCAATTTTTTTCTCTGTCTTCTCTGGGAGAGGGAGCATTTGTAATTCCCATTTTTCACCAAAATTTCAGAGAATGAAAAAATGAAAAAAACCACATGTTCAGAACCATTTTTTTTCCCCAAAGTAACTTCACATAAAATGCTCTAGGAACTTCCTCAAGCTAAATCTCATTTTTGCAGTAGTAAGAAAAATATTTAATTTCTCAAGTCTCAAAGTGTTTGTTTGGATGGAATTGGAAGGAAATTTGTGAGCATTTCAATAAATCTGGTGCCACAGCTCCATCTCTGCATCACTGCTGAATCAGCACCAGTGGATTTAAAAATATTCCAGTTTGGGCTAAAGAAATGGGGAAATCTTTTTTTCCTGAAAACTTTGGTGTGCAGAGCTCTCAATCTCCTCCAGCTCCATATGAAAGCACCTCAGCTGAGCTCTGACAGCAATGCCTTTTTTACGGGCAGACGTTAATCCACAGAAAAATAAATGCAGGAAAGGTTGAGGTGCCCTCAGGAATGATTGAGTGCCAAGACTGGGAAAGGTGTCCCAAGCCTGCAGATCTGTAGTGGACATCACTCAGTTACTGAGCTGGGAGTGTCAGCTCAGCAGCCACGTGGTGCCTGCTCCCAGCTGGAAGTTTAACAGAAATGTTCCCAGAATTACCTCGCGGAGTTATATGAGACACGTAAGGGAGAAACGTAGGAGGGATCAGTAAGTGTGGAGATAGAGACTAAAATTTCATCTCTAAACTCAGAAAGTTTTTGTTCATGTTCTCTTGAATGATATTGAGGATGCAAACCCATTTTTTTATCAAATCTGGTTAAAATCCTCCATGGAAATGTCCCCTAAATATTGGGTGAAAAGGATACCCTGAAGCAGGCTCCAGTGCTCAGAGTTTTAATATCATTCCTTTCCTCCTTCTATTCATATTATTTTCTAAAAAATATACTGTGAAACGAATAAATTAAAACTTCAAGGACTGATAATGGCATTGATCCCAAACCCCAAACTAAATAAGGAATAAATCCAAGTATCCCTGTCTGAGGGACATTGCAGCTGTTTCTAGTCTCGTGAATCTGCAGCTTTCCAGACCAAAACCACCGAGCTGATCAAGTAGGAAGTTCCATTTTAATCTTGCCCTCTTGTTTTCTTGTATTTCTTCTCTGCCTGTGCCAGGTGTAAAAACAGGTAACTGTGCAAGAGGCTTTCCTAAAAATAGGACAGCCCAAGCCACAGAATTCCAAAGATGTACCAGATCCATCACCAGAAGATTTAGAACTGGAATTAAAGCTACTTGAGTGGATCTGCTCTTCAGATAAGTATGACGAATGTCAGTGTTAAACTTTTAGGTTGCTAAAATGGAGTTTATTCTCCATTTTAGTCCATTTTTTAAAATTGGGGATCTCATTTTCAGATGCTGCTTACAAAGGAATTTTTGAATTAGTTCTGCTTTTTATTTTTAATGGCAAACACAGTAAGTGCAATTTAGGAAGGATGGATGAAATTCATCAATTTGTCACTCTCAAATAGTGGGATCTGAACTCTCAAAACTTCCCAGGTAGCATTCCTGCTGATTGTTATTCACCTGGACTAGAGTGAAATCAAGATTTTAACTTGTTCAGAGGGAGACTCAGGAGAAGTAATGCTGTAAAAAGCACGGGGGTTGTGCCGTTAGAAATATTATCCAGTTTTGAGAAATTGGATCATATAAGCCAAAAGGAAAACATATTTTCCATTGCTTCTCCCACTCCTCAAATTTCCAGTAAAGTGTCTATTAAGACAGTTTTTTATGACCTTTTTATGCAGCTTTGGTAACATTTTCTGCACTTAACTTCATCACATTCCCTAATTTTACTGCAGCAACATCAAAGTGTAATGATCTTGTTGCCATAAAGCAAAGTATTGTCATAAAGGCAACTTTTCCCGATCTGGAAATGTTTAAGGAGGGCAAGCAAGCCAAAAGAAAGTTGGCACAAATGTTAAACCCACAAGAAATGCCGACAGCTTAAGCAAGAATAACAAAAAATGGTGAAAAAAATAAAAATGCTTGATTTTATTTTCCCCCTTTTCTTTACTGCCTCCCCCATTTTCCTAGAGATGCAGGACACCTCTGTTTCCATAATAATGAGTTATAATTCACAATTTAGCCTTACGATTCACATTTCTCTTTCCCACACTGACATGTACCTCGCAGTAAATACAAAATAAAACCCTAGGACAAAAATCTGAATGTATTGAATATTTGGAGTGTGAGTCAGATTAAAAAAAAAAACAACAGCAGCCTTCTCAGCATCGTCATCATGAAAATAATACAGATAAAGAACATGAATCTATTAAATTCCACTTGCAACTGGGAGAAAGTGCTGTTACTGTGAAAGAAAGAACCTTTCTTCCTACTGTGGCACCATGCAAAGCATAACAAATATATGGAAAAAATGTGGCACATTCAGTGTTTGTTTTTTTTCCTGTTTCTTAAGGAAAGAAAAATTAAGTAGGTAGATGTCAAGAGAAAACATAAAGGATAAGAAAGAACCCAGAATATGTCCCAATTTAACTCCATCTTGCACTGTTTCAAAGTCTTGATAATAGACTAGAATTCAAATTATCTCATTATTGAGCCATGTAGAGGCAACTTTCTGATGCACTTGAATCAGGATTCCAGCCTGGATGGACAGGAAATTCCCCCTGTTCTGCTGGGCAAGGTGTGGATGGAGCGAGGGCTCAGGGAAGGGCAGGAAATCTGCACCTCCAAGAGACCCAGTGGGAGCTGATTCCCACCCGGAGCACACAAGGAGCGGAAATTTAACTCACTCTAAGGACTTTAGAGGTGTCCCTGCAGGGAAGGGATTTATTTCTTGGAAATTTGTGTATTCCTGATTTGTGGTGTTAGATTTTAACAATCTGATACTGGTGAATCACCTACCAGTTTGTTGCACCTGATTCCTAGAGCTCGTTGTTCATTTTTCCACAGATTTGTTGCACAGCTGATGTGGAAGAAATACATCTCTGATGCAAAGACAGGAAGGGTTTCTTTGGTTCTGTTCTGCAGATTTTTTCTTCATTGCTATCAGAGAAACAAAACCAAAGTGTTTACATCAAATCTGTCTCGTGTTGTGGGGTTTTGGAGATAAGGGCTGCAATCAGAAGTGTCTAAGGTTTTTAAACAAGAATGTGAAAAATTCTTTGTTCCCGTCCTGCCCTTTCCCTGCTGTGATTTGTCAGGCTGGGCAGGACTTTGCATTCCTTCCTTCCATCAGGAAATGTCTTTTACATTTATTTGTACCAATTACAACACAGTTCCTTAGAGCTGGGGGAACTCCTTCCTTTCTCCTGCGGGATGATCTTTGGCTGATATTCTGAAAGGAAGGACACGGCTCTTCCAAGGCTCTGTCTCACATTGCAGCATTTTGAAAATTGTTAAATTAATTAGCGTATTTAAATAGCTTGTTGACTTAATGGCTGATGTTTATTTTTTATTATATATATATATGGAAAATTTTATTTTTTTTCTTTTTTCTGAATTTCCCGAGATCCTCAAAATCACAGAATCATAGAATGGTTTGGAACATGATGTCAGAGGGTGGGGAGGCCCTGGCACAGGGTGCCCAGAGAAGCTGTGGCTGCCCCTGGATGCCTGGCAGTGTCCAAGGCCAGGCTGGATGGGGTTTGGAGCACCCTGGGACAGTGGAAGGTGTCCCTGCCCATGGCAGTAGGGGTGGGATGGGTTGATCTTCAAGGTCCCTTCCAACCCAAACCATGCCATGATTCAGTTTCATTCTCATATTCTGCTAAAAAGCTCAGCACTGTATCTGATTTCCAGTCCCGGCTGGAAAATGTGGAGATGCTTTCAGAGGTAACCTCACAAAGGATTGTCCTGACTCCCTCCTGAGTTCAGTCTCCAAACGCGTGCTCAGTGCCCTGAGTTTCATATCAGAGACATTTATCTCAGGGCAAAGAACAAATATAGAAGCTACAAGATACATTTTCCGTTTCCCGAGCACAGCGAAGGAGCTGTGGGTGAGGGTTTCGGACATGGATAAGGATCTTAATTAACCAGGGAAGTCTGTAACTGGCCGGGAAACACAAACAGTTTCCTGTTGTCTGGCAATAGGGCCATTTGCTAGGAAGGAGTTTCACCTCCTTTCAGGCTCAAGTGTCACTAATTGGTGCAGTTGAGATGGGCAGAGATATCTCCAGGATAATTACTGCTGTTATCCTCAGTGGGAACCTCTGGAAAGGCAGCAGTGCTCCCCACCTGGCTTTTCTGAACTGTAGATCCTGCTGGGATGGAGATTATAGCTTGACTAAACTATAGCCTCACAAAACCACCTTCTATTCTGACTTTAAAAATGAGGATTTGTTCCAAAAGAATCACTAAATCCAGGAATTGTCAGATTATTATTTTTGGGCAAAGTCCAGCTGTATTAATTTCCACTACTCAGACAAAGACTTGGTAAGAATGACTGAGGTGATAATATCCACCTCTTTTAAAACATCATTATTCTTATTAATAAGAGCAATAATAATAAAATTTTATGCTGATAGATGTCCAAGCAGTTTTCTGCCTAAATTCTTTCTCCTTTTGAACATTTCCGGGGATGGTGACTCCGCCATTGACCTGGACAGCCGGTTCCAATGCCTGTCCACCGTTTGCATGAAGACGTTTTCCCGAATATCCAACCTAAACCTCCCCTGGCACAGTTTGAGACCGTTTCTTTTCATCTTGTCACTTGCTCCCTGGGACACCAGCCCCACATCAGTGCCACCTCACTCACCTGACTTCCGCAATTCCCAATTATTAAATTCTTCCATAAGAGATCTGAAAACATAAAGATACGTGAAAGTAGTGGTTGTTTGGGGAGTTTTGCCAAACGGTCCCTTACTCTGCATGTCAAGAAACAACTCCTCCATTCCACCTTGCAGGAAAGCAGACTTTCCACACGTTTGAACATATATGACCCAGCACAATTAGTTGCAATTAAAGGTCCAAAAATAAAACACACATAATCTCATATTCACCACTTAACACAAAGCAGCGCATTAATACCGATTCCCTACACTTAATTGTCCATTCCCACCACATCGTGCATTTAGCTGTAAACTCTTTGAAGTGCACTGAATTCTCGCAGGAGCTTTACTGCAATTCAATTTTAATTTGCCTTTTTATGTAGCATCTTTGATACAATGGATCTTGGAATGGTGTGATAGGAAGGTGAAAGAAATGAGAACACTTTCCAGAGCTGCACATTTGTAGGAGCGAGGCAAAATGATGTATGGACATGGGCAAGAAGTAAAAAGAAAATGAATGTCTATTTTAAACCAGAAAAAAAGCAGCATTCAGCTACTACTCCTTTGGTTTTCATCCTGCCTTCATTAAAAGCTTTTGGAAAGGCATCTTATAAAGGAGTAGCACTCAGAAATGCGTGTAACGCTCAGAAAAGGGAAGACACTTCATATTTCATGCAGCTAATTATTTTTTCCTGGTTTCACTCCTTGCAGGAGTCAGCAAGGAAGGAATTGCTCACTTCAGACCGTTCAGGAGAGGAGAGCAGAGCACATTCCTCGGATGGGCTGCAAACTGCAGGGCTCTGTGCCTGCGATGGAGCTGCAATTCTCCATGTGCATGGAATAAGAACGATCCTTGTTAGGCCAGCCCAGGTCATGGAGCCGTGTCAGGAGTCCAGCGGGCTCCGTGTTCCGAGCAGGAGTGAAGCCTTTGAGACCCGCTGGCAGAAACTCCAGCGAGGAGCAAGCCACGGGAAGTGCAGGGAAAGGATCACAGCAAACGCTGCTGCTCCTTCCACTCAGAAAGCACGAGGGAGGGAATCCAGGGGAGCGAACGAGGTGTTCAAAGGAAACACAGCTTGTTTATGAGCAAATCCAGGGGGTGAAAGTCACCCCTGTGATTTAAAACTTTCCTAAATATGTGACTCTGCTTGGTTTGAGTAGAATTAGAAATCGAGAGGATACCCAGGATGTCAAAAACCTTGTAAAAAAATATCTTTCCTTTCACCTTTCTGACAAGTATGATTTTTAAAAAAAAAATAATTCTGAGGAGCTGATCAGCTTCCACCCTGGCAAATCCATTGCTGCTGGCACCATGGGCCCCCAAAATTCAGAACAGAAGGAGGAGGAAAAGAACACAGAGAAGCAGCTGAGTTCCAATGCAGTCCCGAGTTACCAGAAGTGTCACTTAGCAAACAATGGACGGTAAAGCTGCTTTTAAACATTCTGGAAGCTCCTCGAGGTCAAGGAATGCCAACTGGAAAGAAGCAGGTAAACTTTTGATTGCAGTTTGTTAGTGAGACTCAAAAACAGCACCTGGCATACCCCACACATCAGCTGCTGGAGTTATAAATGAGCAACAAATCCATGAAAAAACCCAATTAACAACAACATCAAATAATCACCTTTCTGCCTTGGTAAAACAGCAAATGTATCCACAATTCCCTGTAATTCCTGTACAATGTATCTTTCTTCTCATCTCTCCCAAACCTGGGACTTGTTGATCAGTCAGTCCCCAAAAATGTATGTATATATGTATGTAATAAAATTTATTCTGAACCTCCTACCAACCATCTTCTGGTACTGAAACTGAGTACAAGAAGGAGGAAACCCAAACCCACAGCAAATCAACATAGAAATTCATGGGTGTTTATAATTATTTACAATTAATAATAAAATTAGTTAATGACTATGACCATTCCCATTAGTAATGAAGGCACTACTATTGCTTCCATGTTTTTAGTCAGCTTCAGAAAGATGATACAAATCTGTCATCTGGATGGACTGAAGGGCTTCAGTTCTCTTGATGTGAAGTATCACATTAGTAAAATCTGATTGGAAATCCTGCTGCAGTGGGTAGAAGTGTAGAAACACAGATTTCTTCATCTTTGAAGAAAGGTAAAGTGCAATAAAATCATGTATTTCACCACAATATGGTGGTGGGATAAAAAATAAAAAGTTGTAATTATCTTTATAGTGTTGGAATAAAAAATTCAGCTGGAGGATGAAACTTCTAGAAAAATATAAAATATATGTACATATGTGTATTTATGTATATAGAATTTAGGTTTTTTTCAGAAGTGGTGGTCAACTCCTTATTCCTTGCAGGTGCTGTTCCTTGTGGAGTCCTCGTGCAGCCTCCTGGGATGGATTCCTGAGCCACAGTTGCTGACCACAAAGGAATCGTGTGGAGTCTGCAAGGAAAGCAAAATCCTGCTAAAGCCTAAGAAGAGAAAAAAACCCTTAGTCTGTCACCACCACCACCACCATCAAGATCCTCCCCAAAAGCCGCCTGTCCAAAAGGAGCTGTTTTTTCCAATACTTTACCTCAGGATTACTAAACTCTGCTTCATTTTGGCTCCCTCACTGCTTGGGAATTCCCAGTGACTGCAATTCCAGCAGAATTTGGCTGGGAATTGGTGCCTGGGAATACCCAGTATCTGATTGCCTCTTTTACAATCTCTGTTGATAGAGTGACACTGTTCCCGAGGCAGAGCCACTAATCCCATTACTCCCATCTCTAATCCCATTAACTCTCGGGCTTTCTGGGTGGTTTAGAATCCTGGTTTTGGTTTTGGGGGGGATAATTTTTAAAACCCCTTCAACACGACTGGCTTGATTACTGTTATTGTTATTGTTATTGTTCTGAGCTGGGTTTCTCAGGAGCTTTGTGACCTTGGCTGTAGAGTGACTTCAAATACAGATAAAAAGTTTTCCTGTTTTTCTGAATGAATCCTCAAAAACGGGCTTTATTCATCTTGTTGCTCTTACTTTCTTTAATTAGTGACTTTACTCCAGCTAAACAATATGTTTTTAATTGCCACAGCCCCACGCAATTACAGCCATGAAGATTTTCCCCATTAATTCAGCTCCAAGGGCTGCACGAAGCAGCACTTTGATCTCATTAGCATAGAAAATAAATCAGAGAGCACAGCTCCTGCCAGTTATTTTCTGTTATGCCTGAGAAACTCGTCTCAAGATGGATGATTATTGGTCAGCTGCTCTGCCCCCTTCAGCCCTTTGGCACAGCCCTGCTTTGTGCACCACAGAGCCCTGAAAAAGTCCTTGCACGAGGAAAACCAGGTGGAAGAGCAACGGGATAAACTCATCCTGACCAAGCTGGGCTCACTCAGAGAGAAATGGTGATGGAATTTACACTGAGCTTGTCCTAGCAGAGAATCTTTTTGCCTCAAACCATTCTTGGTGGGGATGCTGCCCACCAATCGCTGTTTCTTTTCCAGCTGATGGTAGATCTTGCTGATGCTGACAACAAAGCTTTGGGGAGATCACTTTGAGGCTGAGGTTTCTCTGATGAAATGCAGAATGCACCGTAGTAATATTTGTTCATAAAGCCAAACACACCTTGCTTGAATACTCAAATTAAAAAGCACCAACCAAACAAACTGGCAAGAGTTCTTCCATCCCTGGAACTGAAATACAATTTTTCTACTCCTGTGACCAACATTAGTGAAATGTTGAATTCCTGGATTGTTCATGGCTTGCTTTGGGCTAGGGGTTTCTTGTGACAAAGTGGAGGAAAGCACATCAATATCCCAGCTAATCTGAGTTTCTGCAGGCAGTTATCTTTTTCTACATAATTTTCATTTTCACAGAATCATGGAATTATTTTGGTTGGAAGAGGTCTTAAGGATCACTTTGTTCCCTGATCCTAGATTGCTCCAAGCCCCATCCAGCCTGGCCTTGGACACTGCCAGGGATCCAGGGGCAGCCACAGCTTTTCTGGGCACCCTGTGCCAGGGCCTGCCCACCCTCACAGGGAACAATTCCTTCCCAATATCCCATCTGACCCTGCCTCTGGCAGTGGGAAGCCATTCCCTGTGCCCTGCCCCTCCATCCCTTGTACACCGTCTCTCTCCGTGTTTCCTGTCATCTCCTTCAGGCACTGGAAGGCCACAATGAGAGCACCCCAGAGTTTTTCTTGCCCAGCTGAACAATCCCAACTCCCTCAGCCTTTCCTCCCTCCATCCCTCTGCTCATCCTGGTGCCTCCTCTGGACCAGTATCAAAAGCGGGACTTTCTCTTGATAATGCATACAGCAGACTAACAAAAAAAAAGAGAAAGAAACAACTAAAAAGTCAAAACCAAAAGAACTGCAAATGAACAAGAACATCCCCAACAACGACAACAAAACCACAAACCACCCCTAAAATCCATTGCAGCTAGATACAACTTGTATCAGAACAAAGGAACAATTTGTAATCAGAATTTTTTCCTGGGCTGAATTTTTGCTGTGTTACTCCAGGAAGTGAAAAGTTTCCAGTTTGTTTAAGTTGAATATTAAAGCAATCTAGGAAAGCACACTACCAGAGAGACATCATAGATGATGATAACCCATAAAGCAAGCTAATTTCTTCCCTTTATTTTTAATTCCACCCAGCCAGGAGCCATCCACCGTTCAGTGCAAGATTAATGAATCCCACTCCATATGATTTTCACTTGTCAAGCTCTACCCCAAGACTTAAGTTTTCTGGAATCTAATGTCAAAACATTTTTTCTTCTGGGTAAATGACAGGGAGCTGAGTCTATCAAAGGAGAGGATTCACTAGGAGTGATATTAATGACAGAGTTTAGGATGATTTCAATCTGTGCTGTGGTTTGAGTGGATTACAATGCTCACCCATCTGAGAAATGGATCCAGTAGGTGTGGTCAGCGTGGTCATCTTCTAATTAACACATCAGGCAGCTTTTTGCATTAATCACCTTGGTTTAGCAGACAGGCATTGCTCAGGCTCTCTATGTTGGGTCCCTGCACGCACAGGACCTCAGAGAGGTTTTTTTATGGAGTTGGATTAAATTTAACAACTTCACTGTTGCTAATCCAAAGTTATTTCTGTTCCTCCTCCATCCTGACAAGGAGACATGGCAGGAAGGACGACAGGCAGGAGTTATCTTTATCACACTGATACCAACAGAGGGGTTTGACACTTGGCAGATGACAGCAAATATTTTAAACCAAAGAAGGTTTTTAGATCCTTTTGCATCCTTGCTTTAGGCATTTCAGCCCAAAGAAGAGAAGGCTCTGGGGAGACCTCAGAGCACCTTCCAGTGCCTAAAAGGACTTCAAGAGAGCTGGAGAGGGGCTTTGGAAAGGGCCTGGAGTGGCAGGACAAGAGGCTTGACGCTGATAGAGCTCATGGTTAATTGGGATTTTGGGAGGGAATTGTTCCCTGTGAGGGTGGGCAGGCCCTGGCACAGGGTGCCCAGAGAAGCTGTGGCTGCCCCTGGATCCCTGGCAGTGTCCAAGGCCAGGCTGGATTGGGCTTGGATCAGCCTGGGCTGGTGGGAACCTGGTGTGGCCCATGGCAGGGCTGGCACTGGATGGGCTTTAGGGTCTCTCCCAGGCCACACCAGTCTGGGATCCTGTGGGTTTCAAACTGAAAGGCTGAGCTCAGTTCCACACCAGCACAGACCCTTCCCTGTTCCTCATGTCCTTTGTATTCCATATCTGTTCTGGCCACAAGCTTTCCAAACAGGAAATATGAAGCTAATATGGAAGGGGAAGGTGATTTAAAATCCTCTTCCATTTCACAGATGTGCCCATGTAGTACAGCCGCATTCTAATGGTCACATTTTGTCTTATAGGTAAACGCTATAGAAGTGACAGAAATATGACAAAGGGATTCCTGGCCTGTGGTGCATTGATTCCATTAATTTGACCACAAGGCTCTGGAGAGGGAATTGCACTGCCTACTCATCAATATTTTGCTCTTTTTTTTTGCTGGAGCCTAGAATCAAACAAGGCCCTTAAAGAGCTTGTAATAAATGCAGCTCTGGCCTCTGGAGACTCATTCCTGCCCAGGAGTTTGAGAATAACTATCTTCCACAGAATTAAAAATTTCTCCAAATCCATCATGACATTCCAAAATATTGAGCTAGTTCAGATATGCTTCTGGATTTACACGGCCCTGAATAGCTCTTTCTGTCTAGAGGGTCTTCTAAGTTTATTGCAGGCTAATCATTAAAGTATTAGAAGTATTTTTTAATACAGAAAAAGGAACACAGACTGACCGAACACCCTATTGGTATTTTTGCTGTGGGGAAAATGGATCCATCAGCTCCAGGTGGAGCTGGCTGGCAAGGATGTGGTGCTGCCACAGGTCCAGCTTTGTCAGCACAAAGCAGACGTGGGTGAGACACATCAAGAGCCTGAGAGAGCCCCCAGAATGTGTTGTCTTCCTTGCAATCTAATTACTTCAGAAAGGAGTGAAAATCGGGAAGATAATCCCACCATTCTTCCATAAACCCGGGGTTTGTGCTTTCCAGGATGCAGTGGAAGAGCAGGTGAGCTCCCTGTAAGGTGCTGGAAGTGCTGCACTTCACACAAGAAAACATTGCTCGAGCTCAGGGGCCAAAATTTTCTCTTATTTGGACTGTCCAGGACAACCTTCCAAGTGAGAGGGTCAACTGCCAGGACCTGGTGAAGGAATGACAAATTTGGAGGAAGCAAGAGCTGGAAGGTTCCGCAACCACTTAAAACATGAAACAAAATAAATTTCAACAACCATTTGAAGCATGAGACAAAATAAACAATCATTAAATCAATAAAGCCAATATTAATGAATTTTCTTCTGTGGCCTTCAATGTGTGATTGCACAGAAACAGCAATGAATTTTATGTAGTGAGAGGCAATCAGAAATTTCTGGAATTCCTAGTGTGATATTCCTAGTGATAAAGACAGACTATGTTATCTGTGTACTTGCTTTCCTATTATTAAATCAGCATTCATCAACAATACTTGGATAAAATATGTTATACTGCATATATATGATATAAACCAAATAAATACATATGATATATGTACATATATGTGCCCCATTATTATGGGTCTGAGGACCACAGTCTGAAAACCAATGGCCTTAAATATGAATATGCAAGGGCTGATATTGGCCAAGAAGCACAAGATTTAGGCTTCCAGCTCACACCATTATTTATTAGCAATTGCACAAATCATAATTAGGCCTTTTTTTAAAAGCCCACACTGGAGGTTTCATTGCCGCTTCTTTACAGCAGCCCTTTATAAATCATTCATCTGGAGGTTTCTCTCTCATGTGCCATGCAAACATTCCAGTAAAATCCTCTTAATGGAGTCTATGAATCAATGCACAGTGAGGTGTCACAGGTGGGATCGATGCTCCAGAAGCAAGAGGACCTTTTTAGAGGCAGGTGCCGAAAACCCTGACTGAATTAGAAACTCTGCTCTGTGGCAGGCACTGAAATTTATGCTCCAAAGTGATAGTTTGAAAGCCCTCCCTTTTTTCACTGCTACAGGTATAAATTCCTGTCAACGGGTAAAAGAAGGAATGAGAATTTTTCAGTCTAGAAATAAGACTGAAGGGATATGCAACTGTAAAATTATACTGATCCTCAAATACATGAAAGGCAACTGAAAAAAAAAGAAAAAGAAAAAAAAATGGAATTCACAGCACTCTGGAGCTTAAAATGCAGAAAGGGAAACAGAGGGTGGATCCTGGGGACACTTTTTGGTAGTGAAGGCAGGAACCCTAACCCAAAATTCAGTTATTAAATAGAAGTGACCTCATCATCCGTAATTCCAGTATTGTGAGTTCCAGCCCTGCTAGGAAGGACAAGGATTCAGTGATAAAAAAGAGGCCTCACTTGGTTCTCCCTGGCCTTCAGAGATGCTGCTCCCCTCACAACCCCACATGAAAGCAGCCCCCAAAGTCTCACTTTGGCTGTTCCTGACTGAAATTCCTCCTTATCCCAAATAACTTCGGTTTGCATCCCATATGCCCTAATTTATGCTCTTCCTACTGTCTTCACTAATTTTATCTCTTTGGTTTTTCAGTAAATGACAAAATAGAGATTGGGGAAATATTCCACCACTTTTATTTTTTGCCAAGAGTTTATCCTCACCTGTTTTTTCAGACAATGAGAAAACATGTTATATATGGAAAAAAATGTTTTTTGAAGTGTAAAGGTACAAAATCTGGTCTGTATTTTATTTTAGTTATTTCTACCAAATCAAAAATTCTCAGATAAATCAGCATAATTTCATAGGTTTCTTAGGAGGTTTATCATCACATAGTCTTAAATAAAACCCTACAATAAATCTATCCACTGCTTTATATTTATTTTTAAAAAACAAGACCTTTTGAAGTCTTGATTGCACTAAACAGTCCATCATTTCCATATTCAGGTCACTTGTTTGGGTCCAGGAAGTCCTGGAAATAAATAAGTTTGGAGGTGAAAGGGAAAAAAAAAACAGTAAAAAAAACCAGAAAAGCGACTTTATTTGTACTTCAGCTTTTTAGAAAAAACCCACAGTGTTGTCTATTTGCTCATTTTTATTCATTAATTAAAGCTGACACTTCCAAAAGCAGTATTAAATTTAACTAGGATTTAAGAACTCATCTGCTCTGCTCATCTATTTTAAGTTAAGGTGACCAGACACCAAAGCAGCTGCTGCCTCTAAAGGATAATGGAGTTTAGGACCACGTATCCCATGCAAAATGTCATCTTTATCCAGGAGTGGAGAAACCTTTAACCCTCAAAAGAACACATTTGAATCAAACAACAGGAAATCTTTCCAGCAGCTTTTTCAACCTGTTTGAAGAGGAATGGGGAGAGGGAAAGGTTTTGAGGATTCGTTTCAGGGTTTTTTTTGTTATTTTTGAGTGTCTGATCACCTGGGAAGCAAATCCAAAAGAAACTGGAATTGTTTCCCAGGGTGATAACGCTATGCTTCGGGAAATGTCTGATAAGGAGACGCTGAGGGAGCTGGAAAGGGGCTCAGCCTGGAGAAAAGGAGGCTCAGGGGGGCCCTTGTGGCTCTGCACAACTCCCTGACAGGAGGGGACAGCCGGGGGGTCGGACTCTGCTGCCAGGGAACAGGGACAGGAGGAGAGGGAACGGCTTCAGGCTGGGAAAGGGGAGGCTCAGGGTGGATTTTGGAAAAAACCCAATCACTGAAAGGGCTGTCAGACCCTGCACAGGCTGCACAGGGCAGTGGTGGAGTCCCCCTCCCTGGCATATTCGAAAATTGTGTGGATGTGGCGCCTGGGGACAGGGGTTAGTGCTGAACACATGGGTGGTGCTGGGTTGGTGGTTGGACTTGGTGATCTTAAAAATATTTCCCAACCTTAACGATTCTCTGATTCCATAAATCTTCTTAGGAAATGATTCGTGTTGCAGCACAGGTCTAATTTTAGCAGGCTGGAGGAATTAAAAATAATCCACTTGTTTTGGAAGTCATTTAAGTTGAGGTTGTTATGTAAGCACTTTTATGGTAAAAAATACATGGGACATAAACCATGACAGAAACTATCACTGCCTAGAAACCGGCTAATTTTTTTTAATCACCACACAGATACATATATGGATATATGTTTGGACACAAATGTGTGCATGGTGTACAGGGCAGAACAAGAAAAACCAGGCAAGTAAAGGCCAGAGATAGCTCTTTCTCCCTAATTAAGTTTTCAATCAACAAGGCAATCAGCACAGAGCTCCCATCAGCGCTGCTCTGAGACCATCCCGAGTTCCGGAGCATTGCCGGCACCGGGCATTCCAGGCTGAATGCCTTAGGATAACGCTCTCCTACACCCCAGTGGCAAAGCAGGGACACGGCTCCCAGCAAAGCCTTTCCCTCCGTCGGGATAAGCAAACAAACCGCTCTGGTGAGCACACCCAGGCCCGGGATTTTCCTCTGAGCATCCCGTCAAACCAAAAGGCACATTTTGCAAACGATCAGGTGTTTATTTCCCAACATCGGGCTGCCGATCAGGGGAGGTTTCCTCAGGGAAAGAGGACGGCAAAGCCCTCCTTAGGAAGGCAGTCGGAATGCGGAAAAGCCAAGTGCCCCGTGCTAGGCGGGGTCGCAGCAGTTCAGGTGCTTCCTAATTAATGAGAGGGCCGCCGCTAAATGCCGTCACACGTTTGCGATGTCCTGGGGCCTCATTCAATTCCCCTGGGAACAGGAGGGATCAGATGGTTCAATTAACTCCGGTGGCCTCTGGATTGCACTGAAGATTCAGTGCAATGAGATGAGTTCTCCATGGAGAGGCTGAGCTCTCCCAGCTCCCGTGGACTCCTCCTCACTGAGCCTCAGCATCCAGAAGAGTGCAGGGGAGCTTGTCTTTCTGCACTTGAAATCCAGCTGGGGGCTTTGAAAGGAGTCCAGGGGGTCGGTTCACCTAAATGCAATCATTGCCTCTGAAATTCTTGGTTAAATTGTGGGAGCCATAAAATAAATCGCATTCTTTCTTAGGATGCAAAAAATTAAAGATTGTTATCACGGAATACTTTGGGTTGGAAGGGACCTTAAACATCATCTTATCCAACCCCTTCCGTGGGCAGGAACATCTTCCACTACAGACAGAACACAACACATCCAGGTTTGATTTAAATTTTGCCTTTTTTAATGAAGCATCTTAGCAAAAATTAACAGAGAGGTGTCCTTTCCTGTGGTTATATTATACAGAACAATGATACGACAGCTTAATTGCTGTAATCCACAAACTTTCTCAGCAGCAGTGGGTTTGTCCCTACATTTAATGCTTGTTTATAGTTTTGTAGTTAGTCCTGAAAAGGACACAATTGTGCTGTCATTTTCAGAGTATCAGAAAATACATATATTCTACAAATCTCCAAAATGCAGCAGCAGAGTAATTGACAGCCATGATTATTGTGCCCTCTAGAAACATTCCAGATGACAGATGATGGTAATTTCCTCATAAATCATGTCTAAACCATGAAAAATGCAATGGAATCTCATTTAAAAAGTTTGATCTTACCAGGACTAATGGAGGAGGTAGAATTTGGGTCTGCAGTGTTTATTTGAGTTTTCGGGGATAGAATCTTCCAGAAGTTGCAAGCATGTACGTATAGAGAAAAAAAAATTCCCATTTTAGCTGAGCAGCACCATCTCTTTTGCGTCTCCTGTGTAGCTGTGGTACTTTTCCTGATCCCAGCTGACTGACAGGAGGGAAGAGCTGCTGCTCCTATTTCAGAAAAAGTTCCTAAGATAGCAGTGAAGGGGTTTTTGTTCAGGACTAGAGGAATAAAAGGAAAGAGAGAATGTTTTAGACTCTGAGAATCCAAGTGAATAATTCTACATTTTCTACATGCTTTCAAGCTGGAATGTTTTCATTATTTTTAATATAAAGGAATTTTTTTTCTATTTTTGACTGGATTCATTGAGTGAGAATAAGGCTGTCCCCCTTCACACTATATTTATATTCGGTGAAAAGCTCACAAATTGAAGTTCCAGTAACTTTTTATTTAACATCATTATCTCCCCCATTCCACCTGTGTCTTTTAACATTTTCTATTCATTATAGAATGTGGTGCCCAGTTGACTCCATAGCTCAGAAATGTTTGATTTACAGGGAGCAGTTTGGGGTTTTATGGAATATCAGAATGGTTTGGGTCGGAAGGGTCCCCAAAGCCCATCCAGTGCCACCCCTGCCACCTCCCACTGTCTCAGGCTGCTCCAAGCCCCATCCAGCCTGGCCTTGGGCACTTCCAGGGATCCAAGAACAGCCTCAGCTTCTCTGGGGACCCTGTGCCAGTGCCTGCCCACCCTCACAGGCAAGAATTGCTTCCCAATTTCCAAGCTAAACTCACTTTTGAGTCCGTTCCCCCTTATCCTGCTCCTCCATCCCTTGTAAACCGTCTCTCTCCATCTTTCCTGTTGGCCCCTTCAGGCACTGCAAGGCCACAATGAGGGCACCTGAAGCTTCTCTTCTCCAGGCTGAACAATCCCAGCTCTCCCAGCCTTTCCCCCCAGGACAGCTGCTCCATCCCTCTGATCATCCTGGGAATAGGTTAGAAGTCGGAGCCTGTTTGGTGGCACACACAGGTTCAGGGCCACGAGACAGAGGCAAGGAGATCACTTAGGAGATCACAAATGTGCTGTCATCGGCACCATGAACTGAGGGAAAATCAAATTATTTTCCAATAAGAATAGACTTAAATCATGAGAAACAAAACCACCCCTTTCCCACCGCTTCTCCCCAGGCTCCACATCACCCCTGAGTGGTGCTGGGGATGGGGAGTGTGGGCTGACAGGTCCACTACAGCTCCTCTCTGCTGCTCCTTTCCTCACACTCTTCCCTTGCTCTGCCAGAGTTCCTCTCCATGGGACACAAATCCTTTGGAAGCAACCTGCTCCTGCGTGAGTCCTTCCCATGGGCTGCAGGGCAATCCTCCTCCCTCTCTTCTTCACTGGCAAAAAATAAATTAAAAAAAAAAATAGAGACAATAGTGTTTTATTTTAAAATTAAAAGCCTTTGAGGACAAACTGCTGATCACTTTACTTTACTTTCCTCATCCAAATTAAGAGCAAAAGGACCAAGGCCTTCGGGCAGGAATTGCTGCTTGCATTTGTGATGTCCCAAAAAGGCTCAGAGGGTTTATCATCAGTAAATCATTTCCATCCCTGGAGCTCCTTCTCTCATCCCACATTCTCGTTTGTCAGCATCTTCCAGGCTGAACACCTCCTTTGCCTCCAAGTTATGGCACTGGAGAAAGGGAAGGGAAGGCAAGAAAAGCTTTTAAGCAGGAATTGCAGCATTCCCCATTGTTTCTGCAAAAGCCAATTGTTTTTATCTCCAGATATGCTGCAAGGAAAACCTCTTTGTAAGGATTTCTGCAAAGATCACAAGGCTTGCAGTGCCTTTTAGGAAGAAAACAGATTCTTTCTCTGGGATAACTCAATCAGCGTGGCAGCTAGACACAGAACCTCGACTCAGCAGAAGTTTAATGGCATTTAGTCGCCTTCAGAGCTCCATTAGTATCCCACATCCTGGAACTGCACCTTAAACAGTGCAATGTTCCCTGCACCGCTCAGAGAAGAGGCCTGAATAAATCATAGTTCAGCCTAAGCAGGTGAAAGCAGGTAAAACACCAGTTAAACCTATTTTTTTCCAAAATCTAATCAAATTACAGGCATCAGATAAGTACTATGAGACTAAAATTGCAATAATTGATAGCAATACACCTTCCCCCCAACACACAGAGTAAAATGTAAGAGTTTCTGTTTCAGGTAAGAACTCAGTGACTTTACCGTTATGTTGTAAACACTTAATTTTGTATGTTATGACTACAGGAATTCCATTTCTAGATGTTTGCTTTTCTGTAAGCACTGGCTTTGCATGATGACAAAATAATAAAGCAACTGAAGGTATTCCAGAGTTCACAAAACCATGGAATCATGGAATGACTTGAGTTGGAAGGGATGTTAAGGCTCACCCATTTCCTATGGATGGGGACATCTCCCAGCAGAACCCCCAGCTGGAACTGAAGTTGCCTTTATTTGGTGAAACCATCTGAATCTCCACACTTCAGACATAAAATGTCATGATTTAGGAGATGGCTTAGTGAGGGTTTGGCAGTGCTGGGTTAACCCTTGGGCCTGATGATTCCAGAGGTCTTTTCCAACCGAAATGATTCTATGAAAATTCCAATTATTGGTCAAATAATTAACAGCAAAATTGGCTTACTGCAAATTGCTGGGCTATGTATCACTACAGAAAAACTTCAATGAACTTTAGCAACAGAACTATAGAATTGTTCTTTGAGAACTGGCCCTGAAGGAAAAATCAGCTTTGTGACCTTGGCTCCAAAGAAATATAATTTTACCCTTGACTTCCAAAGGACTTCAGTTCTATCTGTGATGCACTCGGGCTCTGTGTTTGGGTTCAATGTGAATCATTCCTTTGTCTTTGAGAAATCCATTGGATTCTTAAAGATATTTAGGGACCTTATTTCAGCAGCTGTTTCATCGATAATTGTGCAGCTTCAACTGCTTGAATTCTGTCTGCATCTCTTCCTAAATACTTTCTCAATTTTTATTTTCCTCCAGATTGAGAAAAAAAAACACTTAAATTGTTAAAATTACTGCAAAAATTGGATTGAGGATACCAGAATGTACAAAAGTCTAGAAAATCTAGGCCAGGCCTAAAATAAAATGCCACCATAGTCCATGCAGCAGTGTGTGACATATTTCTCTCTCTCTCTGCTTTTGTAACATTGGCATTTATGCAATATCTGCAATAAATATATGATCTATATATTTAATACATACAGTAAATAGATGCAATAAATGTAGAATATGGCTCCAGCCAGGATTTCTACAGAAACATCTGAGAACATTATGCTGTCCATATGCCAATAAGAGCACAGATCTTTTTGCATTATTATTTAATGTCAAATTTTACTTTCAAAGAGAAATTAGTATTGGAATTTATGTCATATTAAAAACAATCTTTCTAACTGCACTTAGACACCTGAATATTAAACCATCCATTTCTTATCACAGTGCAATTCTGTTGATCACTTTTGGGCTGGAAATGTCTTTTCTTCCCTTACAGCCACAAGCAAAATATTTAAAATAATCAGCAAAACTTCCACGAGACAAAAGCCAAGAAGAAACCCTTCTGTACACACTTCCTCTCATTTCCAAGTTGAAATCGGGGCCTTTAATGTTACTTTTACATGTGTTAATCATATCATTAATGTTATGACTGACAGACAGAAATTAGTTTAATGGAGAGTTCAGGGTTCTTAAATCACGACAGGCTTTTGGGTGCTCATGATTAATAGAGCAATACCCCGGCCGCATGTGCTCGAGCTGCAAAGGAAGATGGATAATGAGCTCCTGCATCCGCTGGAGGAATTTTAAAATCTGTGGTGGACTACATTCCAGTGAGAGCACATTACACTGGAGTTAATGCAGGATCATTTGTCTGTCATAGCCAATGTTCAAAGGAAAAGTGCAGAGACTGAGCAGGGATATTCACAATTCCAGCTGTGGGAGGGCTAATGAGATATGGGAGGAGAAAAGAGAAAGGAGCACTTGATAGACATTGAGATTTCCTTCCAGGCCCAAAGGGGTGTTTGATGACTGGAGAGACTTTGCTGGCTTGTGCAGTGTCCACCTAACAAATCCCAGCTCCTCACTGGAAGGAGCATGTCTGCATACTCCTGCTCAATTCTTGCCAGAAATTCAGGATCAGAAAGACCCTGGTCTCACAGAACCCAAGCTGGTTTGGGTTGGAAAGGACTTCAAAGCTCATCCAGTGCCACCCCTGCCATGACAGGGACACCTTCCAGCAGCCCAGATTGTTTAAACCTGGCCTTGGGCACTTCCAGGGATCCAGGGGCACCCAGAGCTCCTCTGGGCACCCTGTGCCAGGGCCTCTCCACACTCACAGGAGGAATTGCTGTCCATTATCCCATCTAGCCCTGCCCTTCTGGCTTTGGAAATAATGCACTATTTTCCTTCTACCACCATTTCTCCAATTTCTCCTGTAATTTGCTTAATTCTTTGTCAAATTACACAGTCTTTACAGAATTTATGGTGTTGGTGATGCAGGAATCCTCCAGGGAAACAGCAAGATCAGTAATCTTTGCTTTCCAGAGAGAAAACAAGGCCTGGCAATGGTTTTGAGCAGCTCTGGAGCGATGTACTACCAATGACCTGGGGGAATTACAGGTGTAATGTGGTCTGTATGACCTGAGCTGAGTTAGGAAACATTAATTACAGGCATTGAGGCAGTAAATTAGTTTATACACCTTGCTGGTTTTGCACAAAGAGTAATTGTTCTCTGTGTATGTTGCAAAGATAAAAGTCTGAAATGTACTTGATATTTTTGGCAATATGAATCGTGTATTTGCGCAAAACCGAATCAATATGTGAAGTGTTTATTTTCTAAAGATAAAGTAATTTTCTCCTATTCTTCCTCATTTTCTTATTTTTTCTTAGTGATCTTAAGATTCTCATGCTGTTCCCTTTAGCTGGAAATCATGTGATTCTTATCCTATATACTTTTGCCTCATTCAGACAAAAAGCAGAGTGCTTTAATTATTTTCTTGAGTCATAAGCTTAAGACGAAATCTTTAGCTTGTAATATGTTACATAATTATTGTGAAGCCGGTAAAGAACAGAAATGATAGACTGTATTTCAACAGATAAGCATGTAGTGAAATGAAATGAAATGAAATGAAATGAAATGAAATGAAATGAAATGAAATGAAATGAAAAGAATCAAGTAAAATGGCTTGGTTCCAGTAAACTAACTTAAAATGTAACGTGACCCAAGAAAGTCCTGGTTTTGTGTGAAAAGGAAATGCAGCCAAGTAGTTTCTTTCAGATGCAACACTGATTGTGTAGTGGAAAGTTATACAGAATGTGCCAAACTCAAAAATTCAGGATTTTTTAAGAATTCATCTTAATAGCATATAATTAACTCAGAAAAAAAAAAAAAAAGAAAAAAAAAAAGAATCCTCCATTAAAAGTAATCATTAATGAAGGTTTTTGTCTTGAAAAAAAGAGCGTGAAGAGGGAAGGAAAACTTGAGGACAAGTCAGTTACTTCCTACACCAACTCCCAGAAAAGAGATATTATTGCTGGAATTACGGTAACAGCATGCAGGGAAGCTCCCTGTGAGTCACCAGGCTCAGTTGCAATGCTTTTGGCTCCCCAGTAATGAAATTTGGGTGCAATGATTACCACATTTGGTGAGTTTTGCATGTTACATGAAGGGTGTTGGTACATCCAGTGTGTAACTCCCACCCTCAGCATTAGGCTGTGGCTCAGGTGTCACTGAGCAAAGCTGGTGACAAAATGACAGTGACACTGCTCAGTTTGTCTGATCTCTATTAGTTTTTGAAAGCACCAAACCCTTCATCCTGTTAAGAATTTAGATAGAAAGGGGAAAAGTCCCTGACAACTGCAATAAGACAATTACAGACCAACTCACCTCCAGGGAAAGTGTTTTTGTAACTTCTAATTGGAGATTTAGTTAAGATCTGAATAAAGAGGGTTTAAATTCCTTCTGCATATTCTATTTTAATTGCTTTTTACAGGCTGGCTGGAAGTGCCACAAGGTATAGAGTTATAATTTGAAGATATTATAAATTTTCCTTTGGGAAGTGAAAAAATCCAGCAGCAGGCAGGAGCAGAGAGAAGGCAGTGCTCCAAAGGAACTGCCTCTGGGAATTCAGTGCATTGCTGCCGTTTTAAACTCATCCCTTTGTTCAATTAGTGGAAGGTGCATTTTCCCTTCTTTTCCCTCATTCTGTGTGATCAGCCGAAGGACAGCACCTAAAGAACTGTTAAGGGCAAAAATGCACCTTGGGCTTCATGCAAATGAGAACTGGGCTCTGCATTTTAATGAGTGAAGCCTGTAAACTTTGTTCTTGCTCATTAGCTGGAAGATGTGTCAAGATGTGGAAGTGCAATGGACACGGACAGTAAATGAGGTCCAGGGGGCTTGGGGCTGCATCTCAATTTCCCAGTGTTTTAGTTACTCCTTGCAGCCTGTGCTGTGATACAGCAGTGATGATACCAGCCAGGCTTGGCAGAAATTACTGTAAAAGCTATAACTTTTTATAATGAATCCCAAGTTCTTACCAGAGGTTGTAATCGTACCCTTAGTACTTCCACAGCCCCTCATAAAGAAACATTGTGCGCCGAGTTGTTCTCTATTAAATTGTTAGACAATCTTTTATTAAAACAGCCTGAAAGCTTCCTGGAAAGATTAAAATGAAATAGCGAGATAAGTTTTAATCCTGGGCTGTTGGTAAGGTCACCATTTGGGAGGCTAACCCGTTTTACAGGCAGGTGCAGTGCTGAGGGAGGGGGCCGGTAACAGCGTTAGCGCCACGCAACGCGCAGGGCCTCATAAGAGAGTTTGGTGTGCCTCAGCAAAAATTCATTCCAGAAGAATTCAATCACTTCTTGGGAGAACTTTCTGATGTGAGAAAATAATTGAGTGCTTGACATCCAGCTCCAGAGGTCAACCACTGAAAAGGCAATATCTTGGCAATAAATTGGGATGAAATTGTCGAATTTGAGTGGCGAGGCGAGCTTGCGGTTTTGTGGAGCAGATGGTTTAGATGATGTGGGGTTCAGGGAGTGCTTTCCACTCAGACACACCAAAAGCAACGTGTTTGGGGGGGTTTTCCTATCCTGGTAGGTTTTAAATTAACCATTTCATACTGAGTTGAGCACTGCAGAAGGAGGCTGACCTGAAGCATAACTCAAGACAGGACAGATGTGTTTTTTAAATCAATTCCGTCAGACCACAACTTTGAGGGTTTTTTCTATAGCGGAAAAAATGGGTCTAATGAAAAACATTATCTCCTTCTCAGTGTGCCCTTTTATGCACTCAGAAATGATTATGGCTATGGAATCCTAGAATCAGTAAATTTGGAAAAGACCTCCGAGGTCATCAAGTCCAACAGATCTCAACGTGCCCAGTAAATCATGTTGTAAAGTCCCACATTTACTCAGTTTTAGAACACTTCCATGGATGACAATTCCACTCCTTCCCTGGACAGTTTCTTCCAGTGCTTGGTCAGCCTTTCAGTGAGGAAATTCCCCTAATATCCATCCTGAACCTCCCCTAGTGCAACATGAGGCCTTTCCCCTCGTCCTACCTGGGAAAAGAGCCCGACTCCCTCCTGGCCATAGAGAGCTGGAAAAGAACCTGCACTAATTCAATTGCAGGTGTTATCAATTCTAATTACTGGTGTTATCTTGATTGAGGAGTTGGCAAAAAATATCTTAGCAATCAGGTATTTTATAGGATTTCTCCAGCGACTTTTTTAAACAAAATGGTATTGCAGACCCTTGCAGACACAAATAGCAGCTTTAGCATCTTCCTTTGCTTCCAAATGTTTTTTACTTTGTTCCTTCTTTGGAAAGGGAGCAATTAAAATTTTTAGCAATTTTTCTTCACCAGTTTAAATAGGATTTCTACCCACCCATCTAGTTACAATCCTAGAGCAAACCAACATTCTCCAGTTCACCCAATGCCCTGTTGCCCAACCGAATTGTGGACCAGAGATAATATCCCCTTCTATAAGTGAAGCATCACATTTGTCCTGCTCTACAGAAGTCCAGAAGGTAGAAAAGCATGTTTGTGTCTGCATCCCACCACAGGGGAGGTATTCAGATGTATTTGACACTGCTATTGGGAAGCCAGGAAAAGCAACAGTATGTTCTTTTTTCTATATTCTAAAAGCCCTGGAGGTAAGGAATGAAGGAATTTGTTTTTGCAGAGTGATGTTTAACATCTGCCAGTCATGACGGTGAAGGGGGGAGCAGTTTAAAACTAAGAGAGGGAAGATTTAGATGGGATATTGGGAAGGAATAATTCCCTGTGAGGGTGGGCAGGCCCTGGCACAGGGTGCCCAGAGAAGCTGTGGCTGCCCCTGGATCCCTGGCAGTGTCCAAGGTCAGGCTGGATGGGGCTTGGAGCAACCTGGGACAGTGGAAGGTGTCCCTGCCCATGGCAGGGGTGGAACTGGGTGGGCTTTAAGGTCCCTCCTGACCCAAACCATTCCATTATTCCATGATGTAGCCAAAACAGCACAGATTCTGAATTATGAAAGGCCATAATCCCATAGACCAGGGAATATTCTTAAAAATATCATCTGGGATATGAAGAATGTTTAATCAATTGAAGTATTTCACAGGTCAAGAAAGGTGATCCTTTTGTTTCAGGAAAAAATATGTTTATGCTTCTTTTGAGTACAAATTTTCTGGATTTTTTAGACCCTAGAGGATAATCTGACAGGAAATTTGGGCATTAGCTATTTGCTATTCCAACATTGCAGCTTTGATTTTCTGGTGAATGTGAGATTATAATTTCACTTTTTTTTTTTTTCTATTACTGCTTTCCTGTGCCTGTTGTGAAGTCCCTCATTAATCCTTACCCAGGTTTGAATGTGAATTTAGACTGGATGGCTGCAGTAATTCCATTTGTGCTTCGTTTTTTTTTGTCTACTCCTAGTGTCTATTCCACTACTTAAAGCAAATCCTTTGCCTTTTCTGGAAAAGATCATAAATTTCATTTTCTTAACCTTAACAAGAAAAGGCTGTTTCTTCTTCTTTGGGATTAGAATAACATTCAGTGTTGACACCTGTGACTTTTTTCTTGCAACTCCCACTGTGAAAACAGCCACAGAGAAAAATGTGAAAAGCTCATTTTTTTTTGGTAAGAGCCCTCAATTATTTTCCATGGCATTTCAAGAACCCTGCTATTCAACTTTCAAAGCTTGTTGTAGAATCCAAACCCAGAAACTGTCAGTGCAAATACTACATCTAATTTTCCTATCACATTCTCCCCAGCACAGGAAATGAATCCATCAGGAAGGGGAAGATCTGAAAATATTTCCAAGGTGGAAATCCAATAAAAACCATAAATAAATGGGGAAAACACCGTTTATCAAATGCAGATTTTCAGATTTACTAAACATATATAAACAAACCTGCATTGTGATTTGGGTGGCACTGAGATCACAACTTCAGGGGTTTCAGAGCATATAAATTCAAAGCTAGGAAGAGAAAAGAGAAAAAAACTGTACCAAAAAAATTACCCAAAATTCTTGAAATCACTGGTTGTAATAATAATAATCACTGTGATTTTATCAGGCTGGTAAATTTTAAAGACCTAATTAATAAAAATATCATGGCAACTACATTTTGAATTTTTTTTTTTTTCCCAAAGGATTTTTGAGTAGCAGAGTTGCTGGGGGCTTTTCTGTTTGTCTGCTTTTTGCTCAAGAAATCCACAGTATCCAAAAGAGTCCTCCCAGGATTCAATAATGCAGACAGTTTCTGCTCCAAGTACTTCCAGCAATTGTTGGCATCTTTTAGGAGTGTCTGGCTGGAATTTATTAACATATATAGCCAGAGCTCTCTCCTCTATTGAAAGGCAATATAACACACGTTCCCTGACAGATTAAAGCAAGCTGCACTATAAATTGTGCAGATTGAGCCCTCTTACACGGCTTATCCTAATCATAGCTCTGCCATTTGCTTCTCATGACAGGATAAAAATAAAAGTACCATAAAACTAAAATAAAATAGACAGTCTGCCATTCCTCCTTTAGAAAACATTTGTCAGAATCTCTTCAAAAATAATTGGGAAGAAAATGTGCTGAATTCTACAATCTATTGAGTCATTTTTAAAGCTTGTCCAGGCATGTTAAAAGGCTGCATTCTTTATATCAGCTAGCTTGGGAGAGGATGTATTTTACATTGTCAAAACCCTTTCAGAGTTTGCTTTTTTCACCCTTAAGAATAAGTTTCCCCTGACTTTAAACTCAAATATTTATCCAGTGAGCAAGAAACAGTGAAACATTTAGGTTCACTCCCTGTGCCAGCCTTAGGTGATCTAAACCCTGCTTTTCTCTGCAATTTTTCTATTGTCTCACAATTTACTTCTTTTTTTTCCCTTTCTGCAGTGTCTGCACTTGAACTGTTGCTGCTAAGGAAGGCAGTGTGAAAGTCTTCTTTTGCCAGATACATATATATTAAAAAGTTTATGGCATATTCTTCAGCCTTTTTTAAAGAGAACTCTGAAACTCCTGAACTCTTCTGGCACCTTCAGCAAGGGCAGTTGCTTCCCTTCTTGGTAAGGAAATGGTCACTCTGCAAAGGATGAATTCCTGAAAGTCAGTGTTCAGCTGTAATCACAAAGATTGACACCTGGGAGGTGGTGTGACAGTCCAGAGACAGGGGCAGACAGGAATATTTAAAACAAGGATTGGTTTAAACATCTCTTCGTAGAGCTGGAGTGGCAGGGAAACAGGCCAGCTCCAAACCCGTGTGTTTGCTGCAGCAGTAGAAAAGGCACAGAGCTCCCCCTCAGCTCTGAGCACACCACATGGGATAAGGAGTGGAGGCTGTCCCATCTCAGCCCAGGTCTGTGCAGCAGGGCCATGGAGTGGGGACACGACCGTTCCTGGGCTGAACATCCTCCTTTGTGTTTTTCCTCACCAAGATGAAATAAAGGTGTTTTAACAAAGGACAAAAAGCACAAAGTGTGAGATATTATCCCTGCAAAGGACAGATTGTGACATCTGCTTTATCAAATGGACATTTAGATAGAATATTGGGAAGGAATTGTTTCCTGTGAGGTTGGTGAAGCCCTGGCACAGGGTGCCCAGAGAAGCTGTGGCTGCCCCTGGATCCCTGGAAGGGTCCAAGGCCAGGCTGGATGGGGCTTGGGGCTGGTGGAAGGTGTCCCTGGCCATGGCACAGGATGAGCTTTAAGGTTCTTTCCACCCCAAACCAATCCATGACAGCTACAGTTCAGTTACTCTGTGTCTGACACAGAAAGCAACAAATTAAACAGCTTTGTTTTGCATATACAGGGACTTTCCAAGGGCCGAGTGGCTCAGTACTTGAGTGCTCATGGACAGGTGTCCTCCTTCAAAACTGCAGACTACATCCATTCATCCTGGTTTTGGAAAAACTTAAGCTCTACCAGCAATTTTGTAAGGTTTTGTGATCAAAAAGGTTTTGTCAGCTACACAGGATCCATCTAAAACAATAATTTACATCAATCTAAACTGCTTGAGCCACTTCTGTGGAACTTCAGTTCCTTCTCTGTTCTGTTCCTGTGTTCAGGAATCTGCACTGGCAGCCTTCCTTACACACCTCACGCCTTGCACACAAACCGCTCCAGAGAAACCCAGCAGAAAGGTTGGTGCCAAGCAGGGCCCGGCAGCGCTGCAAGCCTGCAATGACACCAAAACAGCAAAAGAATTGAAGCAGAGGGGAATAAAGGCAGCCCCACTGGTGCTTGGCTTCCCTAGAGTTTGTCCCAGCTGATTGGGTGAACGGCTCAGGCTCCAGGCAGGGCGAGAGTTGAAAAGGAGGAGCAGTGGTGAGAGTGAACAGGAATCTCTGCCTCAGATGCAGAAACTCTGGTGGCGTGGAGGAGATTGAGAGGATAAATGCAGGAGCTGTGGTTAGGACTGGAAATTGGGCACCCGGAGCAGGCTGGGAAATGCATGGCAATGAAGGATTGGTGCTGGAGGAGCTCAGCAGCCGCCTCAGGGGGCTGCAGGTCCCCTTTGCCCGAGTTCAGGAGGAGTTTCCCTTTTCCTTTTGAACAGCCTGGCAAACAGGGAGCCTCTCAGCCCCCACCATCCCCTCAGTGGCAGCACCTAGAGATTCAGAGCCTGCCCAGGCTGGGCCGGCACCGCACGTGCTGCAGCTCCTGCCAGGCTGCTCAGGGAGCCGGGGCAGCTCTGCACACATCTCCTGGCAATGGCTCAGCTGGGAGCAAGCAGGAGCCTGAGCCTGCACGGACAAACCAAGCAGCTGCTTTGCCAGGAACCCCAAGGACAGGCAGTGTCCAGCGGGCACACTCTGGATCCTGCAGGTTTTAGCTGCAGAATGGCTGTTGCCAAGCGCGTGTCCTCTCAGGCTCGGTGCCTCAGGAGATTTTCAGCGAGGCAGCGAGAGCCGCATTTGCAAATGTATTTTAGTGCTGCAGCACCTCTGGGGGCTCCTGACACAGCCAGTGGGATCCAATCTCCTGGCAGGAAAATCCCTGTGGGCCTTACAACCATTGTATTGCTTATCAATTCCTGTGGCTCTAGAGAGCTCCCAGAAAAGTAAACTACATCTTTGTAATGCTGTTAAACATTCTTTATTCTTCTTTCTTTGCACTTCTGGGAACTCAAATGTAAATGTTCTAGCACAAACTTAATTGTGATTTTATAAAGAAACTGACTTCTAAGTCCTTCCTCCCGTGCATCATGATACATGATTTTTTCTTCCACCATATGTGATTTGACCTAGGAGTCAGCCCCACTAATTATTAGCAAAGGATTACACAGGTTAATCATCTTCTTAGAAGACTTTTGGGACCTTAACTGGTGTTTACTGCAGGGCCTTTTGAAATGCAAATCACTTTTGCAAACTTCAGAAAGCCCCAAACTCTATTTGGATTCATTTGTAAGTAGTTAAAGATCAAAGTCACTCCAACCCAGAAAGAAGATACAACATCTTTTTGTTCCAAAATGCTGATTTATTTTCCCCACAAACTTTCACAGCAGTGTTTGGTCTCATACTTTTTCGTACCTGCAAACAGCAGTCAGAAATCCTTCTGGCTGTTTCTCCAAAGATTAATGAGTTGCAAGATGCATTTCTTTATTTCATAACCTTTACTATCACAAGAGGTCACTCAATCTGTGAAGGTGACAGCTTTGGATATAACTTTACAACATTAAAAATGTGTGACCCACAGCAAATTACACAACTTGTTCTTTTTGTGGGCAGTGCTGTCAGTGTTTTTCATCTGTGGCTTGTCTGCAGACCAGGAGAGCTCTTGCAGCCCCATTTGTCATGTAGAGAGAGCTCCATGGTGGAGCCCGTTAAAAAATTCTCATGGACCACTTTGTCAGAAGTGAAGTGTCTGAACTTATCCATTACACAAACTCAGGAGGAACTGTGGCTGCTTGAAAATACATCAAGCCATTTTTATCCAGACCCCAATTTGAAGCTATTTCTCTAATTCCTAATATGCATTAGAGAAATTATTCCAGCCTGTGAGTTCTGGTGCCATCTGGATGAATTAATTTCAACATGCTACCCCTGTTATAGTTTCAGACATAATGACTCAGGTACATTGATTTTTCCAGCCTCTTTTTCACTCTTTACTGAGAAGAAATGGTGGTGGAGGTCTATATATACACTATGAATTATTTAAAGTACTGTAAACATCTGAAGTTGTTATTTGTAACTCTTGTAACACACAAAGGTACTTCCTGCTGCACCTTGGAGAATGGTCTGGGTTGGAAGGGAACTTAAAGCCCACCCAGTTCCACCCCTGCCATCCCCAGCCCAGGCTGCTCCAAGCCCCATCCAGCCTGGCCTTGGACACTTCCAGGGATCCAGGGGCAGCCACAGGGCAGTATTATAGGATGACTGAATCATTAAGGTTGGAAGAAAGACCATCAAGTCCAAGCTGTGCCTGATCCCCACCTTGTCCCCAGCCCAGAGCCCTGAGTGCCACCTCCAGCCCTTCCTGGGACACCTCCAGGGATGGGCACTCCAACACCTCCCTGGGCAGCCCCTGCCAAGGCCTGAGCACCCTTTCCATGCAGAAATTCCTCCTGATGCCCAACTTGAGTCTCCCCTTTCCCAGCCTGAGGCCGTTCCCTCTCCTCCTGTCCCTGTTCCCTGGCAGCAGAGCCCGACCCCCCAGCTGTCCCCTCCTGTCAGGGAGTTGTGCAGAGCCATAAGGGCCCCCCTGAGCCTCCTTTTCTCCAGGCTGAGCCCCTTTCCAGCTCCCTCAGCCTCTCCTGGTGCTCCAGCCCCTTCCCCAGCTCTGTTCCCTTCCCTGGACCTGCTCCAGCCCCTCCAGGTCTCTCCGGCCATGAGGGCCCAGAACTGGACACAGCACTCGAGGTCCCTCAGCTGTGCCAGCACAGAGGGACAGTCATGAGAGGAGTGCAGCATTTCTACATATCAAAACACCATTGAAGTGGAATAAAAAAGTTTTATCAAACTTCAGCACATGACAGTTTTCTTTTTTCACTTTTCTTAGAGCTTAATTTAAAAAGTAAGTGTAAAATGTCAGTAATAAAAAAAAGGACAAAAATGCATTTTAAAGCCCAATTTATCCTAACTAGAACTCAGTTACTCAAATACTGAGTAGAGAGATGTTTTTTTTGTCCTGTCCAAGTCACAGATGCCAAACTCAGTAGATTAAGCCGGCAAGTATTTCAGGAGGCATTACAAAAGTCGGGTCAGAGAGCAGAGAAGAAAAGAAGAGGATATAAACCCTGGGTCATTCCCATGCATGGCTAGGAGCCTGAGGTACCAGCTATAATTAGCTGGGACCAGAAAGCACAGCTAACTCTCCTGCTGGAAGAAATGGGCACAGATCTAGCAAAGCCAGCACACCTATGACATTTACACTGGCAGAATATCTGACCCACATTCCCCCTTCCTTTTGCCCTGCTAACTCCACCATTTCCATCCATCCTGCTGCCATCCTTACTCCTGCCTCTCCATCCTCCCACCTCCCAGCTTTTGTCACAGTAACCCCATTTACAATCCATATTTACCTTCCTTACTGGGGGAGAGAGCAGATGGATTAGCATGATTCCGAATAGATGATTTTAGGGACATGTCTCCTTCAAAGCGGATATGAAAAATGGTGCAGTAGAGCTGGAAAGATACTTCTAAAAAAGCCAGAAAAGACAGTTAGTGCTCAGCATGGGGGGAAGGAGGGAGGGTGGAAAGGTTAATACACTCCACAGAGCCATTGCTTAAATTAAACCTGGCCTTTGAATGCTATCTCACTCCAAGATACACTGGATACTATCTCAAATTGCCTCGGCCTTGCTTTTTTCTTCTCTCCCTTTCATCCATTCAGGGAGTCCTGACTCCTGTCAAAGGCACCTGGCAGAAAGATTGAACTCCAAAGCATTCCCAGAAAAGAGCTTAGATGAGCTTTCTCACTCTCCACCCCTCTCTCTTTCCCCTCTCCCACACATTTTTACTCTCACACCTTGGCTGCAAGCTGCCAGTTCCTGAGCAGGAACGCTCAGCCACAGCTCTGTCTGGAGAAAGCAAAACACTGGCAGGCACCTGGAAAACTTGAGGAGCAGGGAAAGACCAAAGCAGGAAAAGTGAGCAAAGCCTGCTCAGATTGCACAGGTAATAATATATATTCATCTGACCCTTGGTGTTGGGGCACATGAAAAATCTAGGGAACATAAAGAGTTTTATTTACAGGGAAACACTGCACAGCATCTAAATAATTACTCTGGGGAGGAATTAATTCAACACCGTCATTGCCTGCTGAAACTGCAGAGCTCAGCTTGGGCGCCAGCAAATTCTCTGGGTGTGTCTTGTCTTCTCCTTCTTCTCACTTCCCTTTCTCCCAGAGGCCACAGAATCACAGAATATCCTGAGTGGAAAATCCAGCCCAGACCCTTTCCCTGCACAGACACCCCAGCAATCCCACCCTGTGCATCCCTGGGAGCGCTGTCCAAACCCTCCTGGAGCTCTGGCAGCCTCGGGGCCGTGCCCATTCCCTGGTCACCCTCTGGTGGAAGAACCTTTTCCTGACCCACCTGACCCTGCCCTGGCACAGCTCCAGGTGAGGCAATCAGGAGCTTGCAAAAAGTTGTAAATAAACTTTGTAAATAAACTTCCTGGGCCCAGTCTTCCCATGGGCGTCCAGGAGGCCTCGTGAGCCACAAGAGGCTCCTCAAAATGTAGGATTTCCAAGGATTTCCAAACTTCCTAATACCCACATCGTCGCTAGCAATTCCAAGATAATTATGAACTGACAAACATCATAAAGTCCAATTGCTGGGATGTGAATGGAATAATCCATCTCTAATTCAAGAAAATTGCCACACTTACTCACAATAATTAAATATTATGTGCATGTATAATTAATAGATGTCTAAACCATCCAGAACAACAAATCCATCTTCATTGCAATTTAACAACAGAGGGCGTTTAAATGGAAGCTGATTGATGCAATGGAAACTGATGGATGCAATCACAGTGTTTACCTTTTTTTTTTTTTTCCCCAGTTCTTGAAAGGAATTCTTTACAAGCTGATGGCACTGAGAAACTCCACTTCCACGGAATTTAATGGCAAAATTCCACATGGGATTACCATGACAGTGGATACTGACAGCACATACCTGGGGCTTTGAAAACTCCACCCTCATGGTTTTTCCAGGATGTGTACAGGCTCTCACAGTGAGAGTTTTCACATCCAGTGGCTTAGTTATATGGAATTTTATACTCAGATTATTGCCAGCTTTCCAATGGCTACAAGCTTTGGACAGAGATTCCTGGGAAACACACCTGATCCAGATTACAGCTGAAATTAATGCAGGAAGCAGGCTGCCTTCCATTCACACTGATTACATTTCAAATGGGCCTTCAGTGCATAGTGATTAATATTTCACTATAATTATTTGCTCCAATTAAATGTAGCATGATTAAGTGACATTTTCCCCTGTGAAGCTGAACTGCATTTTTTCTTAAAAAAAAAAAAAAGCAATGATAAAATTAATTAAGGGAGGTTTGACTTGCTTATTTTGTCATTTAAACTGCTCTTCTTTTTCCATTGCTAATTGAGAAATTTAATTTCTCCAGGATAGTTCTGTTGTACACAAAAGAGGCTGAAATCTGGTAATTAAAAGAAAAAAAAAGGAATATTGCTCCCCAGAAACATTAAAAATGGAGAAGAGTCATTCAGAATTATAAGACCAATAACAGCTCCTGTCGATTTGGTCACCAGCTCTAGATTTGACAGTAAGTTCTGAATACTTGGATTATGAAAGATATCAGATACACCGGCATGAAGAAACAGACTCTTTATGCCATTATTTGAAATCACCATGAAATAAAAATTGAGTAACATGAAAGGTGCTTAAAAACCCCTACGTTTTCTCAGTAATTTTCACAGACAGGAACTTCTGAGCAACTATCAGAGCCATGTGGTTTTTTTTTCTGGAAGAACCTCAATTGTTACTCCTGACCACACAAAGCAGCAAAGTGGCTCTTCAGCAGAACTTTCACAGCAGAGAAGTTCCAGCTTGCTCTGGAACTCCATTCCCTTGGATATTCATTATCTTCTGGCTGATATTTTTAAACCTGCCTATGGGATTTGGATACCCAATTCCCATTAAAATTAAAACAGGAAATGAGTAACCAAATTAATTAATTGAATTAAAATTAGTAAGTGCTGGGCATCCATATCCTTAAGGCAAGTTTGAAAATTCCAGCCAGTCGAGTTTTAGGACAATGCATACATTTCAGGACATGTCGATGATGTGCATTGACCTACAGCAAACAGGGAGAGGTGAGACAGGGGAAAACACTTCTCTCAGTGCAGAAAAATATCTCCAAACACTGACCAACGCTTAAAAAGGACAGAATTAATCCCTATGTATATCTACATCCCCATCCTAGGCAATGGCTGTTCATAATTCAGATAATAAGAGCTATCAGAGCATGATTTAGAGCTGCAGTTTGATTTTTAAAGAGGGGTTGTCATAATATATTTAAACACTAGTATATACTATTATTCAGAGCTTCCCTCAGATTTTCCTGTCACTTCAGACATTATTATTTTATATTTCTAGAAGAGATCAATCACTTCCATTTAATATATTTAAAATTACTGATTTTCCCCCTCCCCACCAATACTCTGCATAGCTCTCCTGACATAAAAAACAGTCCACAAAGTTTATGGGTCAGCAAGAAGCCAGCTAATAACACAAATCATAGATTTATATTAGCACTGGAAGTAGGACTTGTGTCTCCCAAACGTATTTATGCTTTTGCTGACAACTAAAATCACACAGCAGTAGAAACAGCAATGTATCTGTGGCAGCCTAATGGACTTGGGCTTACTTTGTTTCGCAGTTTTTAGAGTGAGCTCTCATTTACCAGAAGACTTTAAATGGAGTTTTTAACTACCCCACTCTCATTTTTTGCTACAGTGACGAATATCATGGATGTTCAGGAATCTCACTACCAGCCAATTCTTAAAACAAATTCCCTTCATGTCAAAGCAAAGATGTCATATTTCACTGACACAAACAGAATTCTTCTGAGAGTTGAAGGCATGGCAAACGTAAAACCTGTGTTTTCTCAAAGAAAATAACTTTCTATTAAATAATCCAAATATTGATGGAAATATAATCATTGGCCAAGCAATATATAGTTAATGTCTTAGCACTGACAGCTCTCCCTCTAAATAGAGGTTCAGGTTTCCTTCACGCCTTTCAAAGAGTCTCTTAATCTTCTATAACTCAAAGTACACATTGGCAGCTCCAGGTGAACCACTGCATATCCCAAAATCCTGGCTGTGCCCACACCTTGTGCTGCCCCTGGAAGGGGTGACCAAGGCCAGCTTGGAGGGGGCTTGGGGCAATCTGGTCTGGGGCATAAAGGTCATCCAGTTCCACTGGATGGAACTGGAAGGGTCATTTTCCACTACTCCAGGTTGCTCCAAGCCCCACCCAGCCTGGCTTTGAACACTTTCAGGGCATGGCTTATAGGTACTCTCCTCCCTAATGCATTCAGATGCAAACCCAAAAAATGCTGGTGGAAAAAAAAAACCTTAACAAAATTAGGAGAGTTTAGGAAATATCCTGTAAAAACACAAAGGTTATTCACTGTCCTGTGGTCACCTGTGATATACACCATTATTGTCCACATCTCTCTGTTCAATGCCCTAAAACTTCTCCAGATTTCTCTCCTTCTGCTCCATGTTTTATTAGTTTCTTTCTAATTTATCACCACATGCATCCAAACAAGAAGCTGTGTCTTATTAAGCACTTTACAGGATTTGCATTATACAGCCATTACTGGAAATGTTGAGTGTCATTAATAAAACTGCTGCTAATTTTAAATAAACTCCACTGTTTCACAGAGGAACATGAGCAGATATAAAACTCAGGAAAAAAAATCAGATTTATAATGTCATAAAGGATAATTGCCGAGAACATTATCAAGGCAAAATTTCTCCTCTTCTCCCTGTAATTAGTGTCCAAGGATCTATTTAGAACTTCTGCTTCCTCTAGGTAACATAACAGTGGTTCGGAGGATACACAGCTCAACTCACTGATGCCAATCTGGAGTACAGGAATTTGTATGAGGAGTAGCTGAGGGCACTTGGCTCGTTCAGCCTGGACAGGAGGAGACCAAGGGGAGACTCCTTGAGGGCTGCAGGACACAAAAGAAAGACCGGAGCTGTGCCAGGGCAGGGTCAGGCTGGATTTTGGGAAAGGTTCTTCCCCAGAGGGTGCTGGCACTGCCCAGGCTCCCCAGGGAATGGGCACGGCTCCGAGGCTGCCAGAGCTCCAGCAGTGTTTGGACAATGCTGCCAGGGATGCACAGGGTGGGATTGCTGGGGTGTCTGGGCAGGGACAGGGGTTGGATCCATGATCCCTGTGGGTCCATTCCCATTCAGGATATTCTGTGGTTCTAAGATTTTTTCAGTGCTAGAGAGTTAGAAAATGAATAGTCTCCCAAATATCTTCCACTTCAGTTTTCAGCAGGTCCAAAGGTGATTTGGGGTTTTATTTAAGAAATGTTGACACCCACCAACTGCAAACCCCAAACAAAGCCTGGCAGTTGTCAGACACAATAGTCTAAGAAGAAAGCTGTGAAAATTTCTCCTTTAGAATTCTGCATTGTGCTCCCAAGTGGCTCTAAGTTGTTGCAGATGTTCTTTGCAGTGCCTGTGTTAATTCTTCACACTGCCTGGGCCGGGCACTGCCATGAGTTTTATGTGTGATGGGAAGAAGAAGGGAAAATTACATTCTCAGCCAATTCACATCACCACTTCCCTAAATTCCTGGGAGACACTGGCAGGGTAGGATCTGCAACAACAAGAGCCTCTCCTGGGAGAGCAGCAGTTAAATGTCCATAGATGTTATAGTGTTCCAATCCAGGCTGATCCGTAGGGATGACACTGGCACTCACTAAGCTGTTACAAGCCTGCAACAAACCTCCAGAGACCTTTATTTACTGCACTGTTATTCTTCCTGGAGCCCAGATAATTGGAGCAATCCAATTTACAGTCTGTCTGACAACAGTCAGACGTGTTGGGGTGTTAGAGGGGACCTTTGACGTGACCCATCCATGAACTGTATCTGTATTTGAAGAGAGGTTAAAGCCAAGTCCAATCTGCATTTTCCCTAGGGAATTTTATGGTACTTTCCAAACCACAGACGTGCCCCATATTTCACCCTTGCTGCAAACACCAGCTGATTTATTCACTATACTTGCTGCTTAACTATTTCTTTCCAGCTGTTTCACACGTTGCCTGTTGCTTTTCCACTAGCAAATCCCGAGGCACTGTCCTTAGGAAACCAGCACAGAATCATTGCAGTGCCTGTGGCGGAAAGCCTTTCCTTATTGCTTGCACACTGGCTCTCTAGTCCTGGGCACTGAGGGCACTTCCAATTGAATTTGGGAATATTGGGCAGAATATTGGGAGCTTTGGACAAGGTTTAGTAGGGTGACCCTGCTGCTGGGTCACAAGGTGCAGCAAGGAACCCCTGGCTTTCCTCAGTCTTTCCCAGAGGGGACTCTGGATGTGGCTGGATCCAATCCCAGGCGTGGTTTGCCTCGAGGATTGTACATGTGTAACCGAGCCTTTGAAACTCAAACATATTTATATGAATAACAAAATCATTTATTTAAATTTAGGATGATAATAAATATCTTAATCAGAACTATTTACTGCAAAGTGTAGACAGCTCTAACTATGAGCACAGTGCACTATTTATTAAAGCTAGAAAAATAATTATTAAGTGGGAATTGATGTCACTCACCCATCCCAGTGACAAAATCTCTTTCCTCAGCCTCAAGGAGTGACCCTGAGGGTGTCCCCACTCCAGGGAGGAATCTCCACACACTCCTAGAAAGGGGGTGTTACAAGATCCTCCTTTTAAAAAGTGGAACTGAGCTTTTATGGCCTTAAGTGACTGATTTCAGTGTTTCCCATAAATTCCTTTGATAGACAATGCTGAGTATTTCAAAATGCTAAGCAAACTATTCAATAGGAGAAGGGCTCAGTCTGGATTTTAGCTTTACATCAGTGGATTATTTTCCCAAGCGTGTGCACACAAGACCAACAAAACAGCCTCACACTGACTAATATTTATTAATCAGCAGTGCCTGAAACCAGTTAAAAGCTGAAAAAAAAGGCCTCTGAAAGAGCTTCTCTGTCTCAATAAAAACATCTAATAACTAATAATTTTCCCAACAGGGAGCCTGTTTAAAAAAGCTTGCATCCTCTTCCATCAACTCTGTGTTCTTCAAAGGTTTCTTTCCATACTTCTCCCAGAGTTTTTAAACAAAAAGAAGAAGAAAGACAATCAGGTTCTGGTAAGAATAATTTTTGTAGGCCCAGAAAATGAGAGGTCAGGTGAAATCATGCCTGAACTGATCTTACACACCTTGACCATGCCTTTGAAGATCAGGGCATTCATTAGCTCTTCATCTGTGTGGATGCTTTGTTAATGATGTGATTTGTTTAACGAAGTCGAACACATCCCAGCAGCATCTCAGCAGAACATGCCTCAATTTTCCCATCCTATTTCTGTGTTTTGGTCAAAACAGAAACAGATTTATGTAAAATTTATAGAGAATATGGAAAAATATAATAGAATCATTCAGTCAGAAGGAACCAGCAGCTCATCTTTTCCAACTTTCTCACCTTTCAGGGTGGTTGATAGATTTGTGGACCAGATCAGGGCTGACTGACAGATCTGTGAACCAGTAGAGGAAGTTTTATGCCAGATAAGGACATTTGAATGTCAGGGTAAGTCTTTCTTGGTCCAGCTCTTCCTACGTCACAATAAGAAACAAAGTGTTCCAATGTCTTATTTCACTCATTATGAGATCATAGAAAGAGTTCTTCCAGCATTTTTCTTTTTATGGCTACAAGCTTATCCAGCAGTCAGTCCCTTCCCCTTCATCTCCTTACACTGTCACCTAAATTTGGAGTGAGCAAAATAGCTCTATACATTTATTTTTGTTACCCAAAACCTTGAAGGCTCAGGAAATACAGCACTCGCTGTGGAAATGCTGGAGGTTTTCATACTGGCATAGTCACTGTCTCTAAAAACTTACAAGCCTGACATAATGAAGAGTGTAATGAAATGCTCTGTATAAAAGAATGGCATTGAAACTGTGATTTTTTATTAGAAAAATAGTACTTCAGGAAGCAGTCAGATTTGAAGTTACAGTTAATTAGATTATTCAAGTCAAATTGCTTGTTCTAGGAAGCATGAGTAATGAAAACACTCTTGTTATATTTCAATTTTTATACAAGTCAAATATTTGTTTCAGAAATTTCCCAGATATAATAAAAAGGCATAAAGCCAGAGAGGAAATTTAAGAGTAAAACTCAATTGTTGAGCTGAACCTATTTCTTCTCCAGCTTTCTGTTTGCTTGCTTTTCCTGTTTTACCAACAATTCTCACCTCACTATTGCATGATATTTCACTTTAGCCAATGAACCAGAACAATCAATCAGCTTTATTGTCCTTCTAAAATCTTTGTAGTCTCAGAAAATTCCAGCCACAGATACTGAGCAACTTGCTCAAGGTCACAGAAGGAGCTAGGAAATTATTTGAGTCACAGTCCAATGGCTTGGACCTCCTCCCTCAATAGACCTCATTAATAAGAACTGGCTGAATTATATTAATAGGAATTAATTTTTTCCAGGCTGGAGCTGCATTTGATAGGAGTAGGATACAACTGGCTCTCTGTGGCATTCCTAACCCTTAACTATAATTTGTGTGTGTAAGGCTGTGGCAAATGTAAGGACTCATGTGAGCATCGTTCTGAGAGGAAAATTAAATATGTAGGTCAGGAGGCAAGCAAAGACAAGTCTCGTGCATTTGGACCACATAGAAGTTTTATTTGTTTATTTTGAATTGTTTTAATTGCTGTGCCACGACAGGGCTTTTATACAGGCTCTCCCTCGTGCCTAATAATTAATGAGTTTATGGCAACCGTGGTGTGACAGATGAACATCACTCAGCATCCTTTGACAAAGCATCATAATGGTCCCATTTGTTTCATTTTACAGCTTGAAGCTTCTGTTTCAGTTTCCCTGCTCCTTTTTCTGCCAGCCTTTTCTACTCAGCAATATGCACTCTGTGACAATTAATAAGCAAATTAATGCCATGACAAAAGTTCCTCTGCTTTAGTTTAGAGATTTTCCCCTCTGGATTTCCTTTACCTTCCTCTCTGAGCTGATGACAACCCTTATCAGATTTATCACCTTTGTCAATCAGTAGATTATGAGCATTCATCTGAGACAAGAGTTACTCAACAAAGCAGACAGGAACTTGCATGTAAACAACCTGCTTAATTTCTCCTGGTACAAGCCTGGCTGGAAATGCCCATTCATTAAACTGGAAGTTACAGAACTGATGCCTGTTTCCATCCAAAATATCAAAACTCTCCCCATTTCTCATCCTTCTCCCCACCGTTAGTGCAAAATCCCAGAGCACACAATGTGCTGGCCAGAGATTTTTGTCGATAAAAAACTGCACACCGAGTCTTGTTCTAAATTTCCTCCAAAGTTAAAATGACTTCCTAAAGATTTTAATAAAGTCAGCTTAAAACACCCCAAAAACTAAACCAGGCAAACCCAAAGATCACCTAGACATGACTGAAGTAGCAGGGCTACTAAAAGTGCCCAAAATTAAGTAAAATCAGATTCCTCTAAGGTTGCCACCTTCAGTGAAAGCTGGCATTCCCAAAGATTCCTGCTCTGATGGTGGGATCTCCATCATCACCACAGCTCCCCCAAACACGTAGGCTACAGTTAATCACTGCCAACCTCCAAGTTAAGAGTCTGTCTTTCACTGTGGGGAACTGCAAGGAGATCTTTCAAAAGCAGGTGGTCTAGGACGAAATTAAGCCAACCAAGACAACCTTGTAGCTGAAAACCATTTATTGGTAACGAGAAAGCAAAGAAAAAAAGGAGTTGCTCTATGAAGAGCACCAGAAAAGACAGAAAAGGAGGCAGGAAAATGGAAAAGGGTGTGGGCTGGATCACAGGCAGCAAGGTTGGACACGGGTGGTTCAGGCAGGAATGGAGGGACAAAGCAGGCAGGGCGTTGGTCAAGGACACGGAGCAGGATGGACACGAGGACAAGCAAGAGCCAGAGAGGGCATAAGAGCCAAAAGTCAGGCTGGATCCAGGACAAAAAGGGCAAAAACAGGCTCGAGCCAGGGCAAGAACCTCCAGGACCTCAGCAGGCTCGAGCCGAAGCAAAAACACAAGACCCAAAAGGCCCTGACAGACAAAAAGCCCAAAAGACAAGACACTAAAAAACTCCAGTCACCAAGCCCCAGAGCTTCTGGTAACTTTGAGAAAGTTATTATTTGACCCTACCCATTTCAAATACTTGGGAATTTGAATGCCTCTGCCCATCCATATCCATAATTCTGGCTCTTTGCTCTCTGTTGCACACTGGGCTAATGGACAAACAATATCAGAAACAGAAAACCTGCTCCAGTTTTCTTTAAATGTATCCCAATGCCTTCCTCTGAAGGTCTTATTCTGCTGCATAAACAAGAAGGGAATTATTTGAGGTTTATCCACTCCAGAGCATCCATTCTGCCCCCAGAACAAGGTTTTCATGTCATTGTTTCTGTCCTAAAGTAACTCATGCTCTAGAGTGACTAACAATTTCTCATTTCTATCTCTGCAAGATGAGTTTATTCAATAAGAAGGGAGATTTTTGAGACAGGCGTGATTATACTGATGAGATAAACTCCTGCCCGTGTTGTCTCAGGCATTAGCCCATAATTTTTAGCACGTTGTCACTCACACCCTAGCTACAATAAAACATTGGGAATAATAATAATAAAATACTAAAAGGTTGGGAAAGGCCTACAGGATCATCAAGTTCAACCTTCAAAGTTAGCTGGAGTCACTCCTGCCACAATGCCTGGCTGTGTTAGGACTCTTCAGACATGGGAGAAGGCAGGAATGTCTGGGATTCAACATGGCTTTCAAAATTACTTCTTTTTTAATTAAAAAGGGCTCTTCTGTAATGTCTTCTAAAAGGAAAGGGTTTCATTAAAAAGAAAAACAAAACAACACTTTCTTCCTTTTGCCTCTACCTAACAATTTATTTCCAACACTTACTGCACCATGAACCTCCTGTTTGGAATGACTTGGCTGTTAGGAACAGGTAAAACTGCATGTTTTCATATAAATACACACCCAGAGTGCAGGTAACATGGAAATAACTTCCTTAATAATTGCCATATCAATTTCTTCCTCCCCAGATAATTCATTATTGAAAGACATGCCTTACCTTGTGCTACAACAGAGCAGGGCCTTGTTTCCTCTTGTAAATCACTGATTTGGTTAAGACTTTTAATCTTAAAACCTGCTAAATTGTGATAACAATTAGGTTGATTTCCTTTCCTCTGCAAGTGCTATTCAAAACCCCATCAATCAAGGTGTATCTAATTATGAAACTAAGTTAGGAGGTGTTTGAACAAGATGGCTCAGGTTCTCAAGGGACCCGAGAATTGAATTGCTACTCGAGACATATCAAATTAGTTAATGATTTGGGGACCTTTATTCTGCAAGAGCTTGGAAATTAAAAAAGAATAATGAAATTCATTAAAGCTTGGGAACATGCAGAAAGGAGGACATTTGGGCCTCGCCGCATGTGAAGTTTAGGACCTGCTTTCTCTTGGTAGAATGACAAGTGGTGGTGAGGGGAGCACTCCTGGTTTCGTGAGTCACCTTACAGGTGACCACAGCATTGCTCATCCAATTAATTATCAAACACAAATCAGCCCTGAACTATTTCAACCATGGCTTGGTGCTGGGGGGGCTTTTCCCCCTTTTTAGAGGAGGAAGAAATACAAATCCAGGAAGCCCCCTGCCTCTGGACACAGGGAAAGCCTGCCAGGGTACATGAGCAGTGTTGGTGCCTGCCCTGACAGCAGCTGCAGGACACCACACCTGAGGAGAAGCTGATTTCAGCCAGATGGTTCCAAGCAGGGCTTGTGCTAATCTGCCATTCCTCACTGCTGTATCCAGTTCCTGGTTCATAAATCGAGCTCACTCTGCGTGTTCATTTTCTGTTCTCCAGGTCTGCACAGCCCCTCTGAAATCAGCACACAGAAAGCAGAGACATTCCTGGCATTAAGGAGCAAAGAGCTTGACCACACCACCTTTGGACAGGGTTGGAAATCTCTGCATAATTCAGCTTTAAGTGACAGTGAGTTTGGTGGAACATTTTACCCCACAATCTGCACTGAGTCCATTTAAAATATCCCCAATTCCTAATTAATTCCTTCAGTCTGGGGAATTTTACCTGATCAACACCTACTTTAGCAATACAGAATTGTGCATTCCCAGAATGGTTTGGGTTGGAAGGGACCTCAAAGCCCATCCAGTGCCACCCCCTGCCATGGGCAGGGACACCTTCCACTGTCCCAGGCTGCTCCAAGCCCCATCCAGGCTGGCCTTGGACACTGCCAGGGATCCAGGGCCTGCCCACCCTCACAGGGAACAATCCCTCACCAATATCACATCTAAATGTTCCCTCCCTCAGCTTAAGGCCATTCTCCCTTGTCCTGTCACTCTTGTGCTATTCCTGAATTGTAGTATTATAAAAATGGATAAAAAGAATGTCCTATTGCCTATTTATTTTTTTTTTAAGTAGAAAATACAGCATATAAAGTTTAGTCAGAACTCAGACGTTGCTTTTAGATGAGGGAAAAGCAATCAGGTAAAAAAATTCCTTGGATAGTCCTACCTGCTGTAATAGAGTGGTGCAGTAACACTGTTGGTATCATTTGATACAGCTCCTCTGAGTAAAGTAGAACAATTCCAAACTACAGGAGTTTTAGAACTTGGTCTTTTTAAGGGCCTGTTGTGACTGTTTTGGGCTTAAAATTGTGCTTTTACTTATTTTCCTTCTGCAGAATCCTGAAATGTTGAAAAAAAAAATCCCTGTCTGAGAGACAGATTCCTCCAGCCTGGCAAACCAAAATCAGATTTCAAACGGTAACAACCACATTCCTCTTTTTCAGATCCTTCAGAAGAGTTGTCATAACAATCATCTTGTAAATGACATGTTTACAATCTACTGAGCTAAAGCTGAAGGTTCAGGAGGGTTTTCAGGAGATCTTGGGGTCGTCCTGAAAAGCCCAGACAGATTTGGCAGAATGGAATGCAACAGTGTAACACAAATTTCAGTTTTGGGGATCCTTCACTTCAGTCAGACACATTTGCAATACACAGTTTCCTACGGTTACCAAAAACATCACAAGATTTATTTCCCAATAATTTTTTTTTTTTTAGAAAATTAAAGGCAATTATTTAAGTGCTTTTTAGGAAGACATTAAATCCAGATATTTCATAAACAGAGATTTAGAGCATGGGCAAGGAAGTGCTCACGCAACTGAACAGTCACTGCTTGAAAAATAAGGATTAGAGAACCAGCAAAAAATAACCAGGCTAATTAAATCTGCTAAAAAACAGGAGAACACAGGAGAAAATTCATGCAGCCAACAGAATTGACTTTCACACAGGGTTTTTAAGATTGATGAGGTATTTGTTGAGAGTGGCTTGAATGGTTTTAGCCAAAGCAAGGGGTTTGGGGGTTGCGGCAGCTTCAGTTTTAAACATCTGCTATTTCCTTAATTAAATATGTTTAAGAAAATTATTACAAAAGTCCATTTCTGGTAGCTTTGGAACTCATCCAGAAAGAGCCTGCTGAGTAAACATGCTGTTAATCTACAATAGCTGAAAAGTGCTTTTTAGTCCCCAAGCATGCTGTCCTCCACCACCTTGCCTTTCTGAGGAAAACTGACTCAGGTGGCTTGAAAACCCCCTTTCAACCTCAAACCTGGTGCAAGGCTGGCAAAGATGAACCGAGTAATGTCAAGGGATCAGTAACAAAATTAATTGAGATCATTCCCCTAGGAGTGTGTGTCAGATTTTACTGCGTTGTTTGTTCTTCAGTTACCCAACGGCTTTAACTCCCTGGGTGCACAGTGGTGGTTTGATCTGGTGTGTCCCCTCACTCTGAGCTTTCCCAGAAGTTTCCTTACAGAATCAGTAAGGCTGGAGAGAGCTCCAAGGTCATCAAATCCAGCCTTTAACTGAACATCCCTGTGCTCACTTTTTGAACGCTTCCACGGATGGAGACTCCACCGCCTTCCAGTGCCTGACAGCCTTTCTATGAAGGAGTTTTTCCCCAGTACTCGACCTGAACCTCCCTTGGTGCAATTTGTGGCCATGTCACCTTATCCTGTTCCTTGTTCCCTGGGAACAGAGCCCAGTCCCCACCTGGCTGCCCCCTCCTGTCAGGAGCTGTGGAGAGGGATCCAAGTCTCCCCTGAGCCTCCTTTTCTCCAGGCTGAACTCCTTGAGTACTCCCAGGCACTGCTTAGAGGATTTAGGTTCCAGACCCTTCCCAGCTTTGTCGTTCTGTTTAATGCCATTTTCTAATTTCATGGATTCTTTTTTTCCTTTTTTTCAGGATGACCTGACAAGAACTATTCTGGTTAGGATGGATGTTGGCATTACTCAGCTGTGTTAAGATGTTAAATTGTAAAAATTCTGCCATCTTCCCTTCTCTAGATCTCTTTTTGCTCAATACTTGAAAAAGGTATTGTTTTTTTCCAATGAAAAACCCCAAAGCCCAGCATTTTGTTCAAAACTCCTGGAAGGAGGAGAAGATTGGGAAAGCACAGAATCCTGGAATAGAACCACCACAACCACTGGGAGGTACTCCATTTTCTTTGCGTAAAGAGCTTGAGGACAGAGATATAATTTTCCCTGGCATTAATCAGACCCCTCAAACAAAAGTTTCAGTAAGAAGAAATTCTATCTTTTCCCCACTTTTTGATGTTTTGTTATTTCTTTTTGTGGAGACAAATCATGCACAAGAAAAAAGTTGAATTCCCTTATAGTAACTGAGACTAAGGGGATAAAGATACCTCACATTTGTTTTTATCTTTAATGTTCTCTTTAGCCTAAAGGGATATAGTATTTGTATAATATTTGTAGTTTTAAGATAACACATTCTGGGGCTTAGAGGAATTTTAAGGGAATCTTAGCATACATGAGTAGAAACTAACATTGTGCAGTTTTATTAAAATTCCTCTCATTTCATAGTTTTATAAACTTCTGTATGAAATGCATTCTGATAAAATGTTCCAATAATGCTGCACTGAATGTCTTTCTTTGTCCCAATTTATTAATATTTATTTGGGGGTCAAGCAAATCATTGAGTTTGCTACACCTGTGGAGATCTATTAAATATTCAAGTCCAGGCTGGATGGGGCTTAGAGCACCCTGGGCTAGTGGAAGGTGTCCCTGCCCAGGGCAGGGGGTGGCACTGGATGGGCTGTAAGGTCTCTTCTCACCAAAACCATGCTGGGATTCTGTAGTTCACTAACATTTAAAACAGTTTTGTAAAAGGTATCTTTTTTATAGGCATAATTCCCTTTCATTCGCTCACTGACAGCTATCAAGACAGGAAGTGAATTTGTGTAGTGAAAGCCTTATCAGCTGAAATATATACAAAATTACATAAATTAAAATATGTATTATAGGTAGAAGTACATAAATTGAAACTAATTGCATATTTCATAAAATAAATACATGTTTTCACAGGACTCCATGCGCTGGCCCTGGTGCTGCTGAGACTCAGCACAGTGAGTCAGGAAGGGAGTGTTGCCAAAGGACAGCCCTGCTGCGGAATTTAGGAGTGCAGCTTGTCCTGAGGTGCAGCTCCTGGCAAAGCCTGGAAAAATCCTTCTAGCCAATATTTCACTCTGTCAAAGAGGAAAACAAATAATGAATTTTTAAGCACTATTGCCAAAGTTGGCAACACAATGTTGAGTGCCAGAAAGGCTTAATTTTGTTAATTAATTCTATTTTACACTACTGTGCTAGGCACTGCTTTGTAGGGTAAAGGCTTCCCTAAATTTCATGACTACTGGAAATGGATTCTCTTCTAATGGTATTTGTCTAGGAGGAAAAGATAGAAATATAATATAGCCCTCTTTTATTATTATAAAATAAAGATATAATTCAGCATCATTTTTAGTAGTAGTAATAGTACTATCATTATTAGTATTAGTATTAGTATTAGTATTAGTATCAGTATTATTAGTATTATCTACGCATGTTGCTGTTTGGAATTTGGAACTGAAAAGAACACACACATTGTTTCTGAATTGGTTCTTCATGCAAACACTTCCATGGAAAGAGAATCTGCTTTTTGAGCTAAATAAAAAGACAGGTTGATGAGTCATCCTAAAATTGGCAGAACCTTTTGAAAAGAGTCTGTGGAGGAAAACCCTTCTTCAGTTTGTTCTGAAAAGCACATTTTGTTTCATGGCCAGTCTGAAAGGTGCAGAACAAGATGGGAAACTGCAATTCCAGAAAAAGAAATCAATTTTCATATGCAAATATAAACAATAAAAGATCCCATTTTGCTTTATTTCCTTGGATCCCCATCACTCAGAGGTTTTTCCTTTGTTTCTCTCTGTGCACACTTGAAAAGCAGGAAGTTTTGTACTGGGACATCTGACAGATGTGAAGGATTCCGGGTGCCCTGTGCTGTTTATAAACATTATTGTATCAAAATTAGTTTTGCCAAGGGCAAACATTACCTTTGGAAAGAATTCAGCTTTCATGAGGAGGAAGGTAGTATTTCAGGAACTATCTGCAGAATTTCCATTATCCAGGGGCACATCCCATGGATCTCCAAGGTTACCTGCTCTCCAAGGCACATTGCTGAATATGTGCAAGGTTTCCATTTTCCTGACAGGAACAATTACAAACGCCATGCAAGAATAATTCCATACAAAGAACTGAAACAGGAACTCTCTGAGGTGGCACTTACAAATGCTGATGCTAATGCTGCAAAACCAAAAGAGAGACTGGGAATAAACAGGTATTTATGGTTTTCTTAAAACTTAACTGGAGGATTTTATAATAGTCCGTGGAATAGGTTGTTTGACACAGAAACACAAAATTATTTAGATTGGAAAAACCCTGCAGGATTATGGAGTCCATGAACCCAGCACTGCCAAGCCCACCAGAAATACATTGCTTGGCACCAGAAGCACAGGTTTTTTGAACCACTGGCAATGGTGACTGTTGCTCTGGGCATCCCATTCCAAGGCCTGGCCCCCCTTTCCAGGAAAAAAATCCCCTCAGCCTGTGTGTCCGTGGAGTGAGGAATAGCCAAGCAGAACTCTCCTTTAATAAAGGACAGAACTGGAGCACAGAAGATGGATAGGTCAGTGCTGACATAACTTACCTGAGCCAGCCTGGGCATGCTCTGGAGGTTACCAGCATTCCAAGATGGGGTGGGAAAGGGGCACTGAGGGCTGGGAAAGGTGCTCCAGCACATGGTCTAAGGACAAGGTTAATGGAACAGCCTCTCCCACCACATAGGACAAGGGGGAATGGCCTTAAGCTGAAGGAGGGAACATTTAGATGGGCATTTGGGAAGGAACTGCTCCCTGTGAGGGTGGGGAGGCCTTGGCACAGGGTGCCAAGAGAAGCTGTGGCTGTCCCTGGATCCCTGGAAGTATCCAAGGCCAGGCTGGGCTTGGAGTAACTGGTGTCCCTGCCCAAGGCAGGAATGGGACTGGATGGGCTTTAAGGTCCTTTCCCAGTCCATTCCATGGATCTATGAATTTAGCCTGTTTTCAGTCATGCTCTCCTGCATTTTGTAGTCTTTAAGGTTCACCTATTTGTAGATGCACCCACTAACTACTTGGTGCAGCAGAATTTTCCCAGGGAAAATGCAATCCCATCATGAAAGTGCTGGCTTTTAGAAGCTGTGCAAGTCCACAGAAAGGCTCTGTGGGATCAGGGGGGTTTGGGATCCATAGGGAGGAGAGAAACTTAACTGCACTGTAACTGGAAAATCAGAGATCTCATTCCAAGTCTATCTTCATCCTCACTCTAGAGAGGGCCATGAAGCCGCACATAGTGATGAGTGCTGAGTTCCTGACACAGGTGGAAGTAAACCCTTCTGTACTTAGGGGGTTTTTTTTCTTTTTTAATTTTTTGTGCCATTACCTCTACTCTAGCAGCTCTCCTCCCTCATTCACTGCAGGCAAGTGGACGGGATGTTCACATTTTCAGTGTTCCTCAATTTTGGTTGTTTTTTTCTTTTTTGGGGGAAGGAGCTTATGTGTGAAGCCTCCCACACATGAGCTACACAAGCTCCCCAAACACAAAGCAGCATTTCTCAAACACTGTATTAAAATCCCAGCTCTATTCAAAAGGACATGATAGTAACCCTTCCATCTCAGCATAACAAACCAATGGCAGCTCTATTTTGTTAAGAATTCTACTTTCTGCAAGGAATGTAGATTTGGTGGAGAGGGGGGTTGTGAGTCAGCCACTGGGAACTCAAAGCCAGTTTTGAGCTGAAGCATTTTTTAACAACTTAAAGCCTCTCCTGGAACTTTAAAATTTTTAAACCTCAAAATCTTTTCTTCTTTTGCCATTTTTACACGCCAATATTCATTAATTGCCACTTTTAAGTGCAGCAGCATAAACTTTATATACATTGGCATGGTAATCTGGGAAGAAGCTGTCAGGTCAGATGATTTTCCCGAGGGAAATTCACAAACCTCGGTTGTTTGTCATGACCTTGGAAGCCCCTGAGGAGGATTTGTTCATCAGCACTCCCACAAACTGAGGTGAGCTGACTCGGCCACATCCTGTTCTTGCCCATCTTCTGAAGAATTAACAAATGACTTAAAATTTCATAGGATCATAGAATCATTAAAGTTGGAAAAGACCTCCAAGATTCATCAAGTCCAACCTTCAGCCCAGCAACATGTTCACCAATAAAACTTGTCCCCAAGTGCCACATCCACATGTTTTTTGAACACTTCCAAGGTTGATGATTCCACCACTTCCCGTGGCATCTCCTTCCAATTCTTGATAACCCATTTTACAGAGGAAATAGCAGTCAAGGAGAGGAGTAGACAGCAAAACTTAAGACCCCTACACAGTATCTTTATCCTCTAATTTACCATGTAAATAAGAGTTTGGACTCTTCTCTGTCCATTCTCTAGTTCTCACAGGATTGCAAACACAAGATATTCTCCAGTCTCACAGTACCACCCCTAAAGCTTCTGTTTTCAGCAAACACACCACTCAGGCAACAAGAACACTGAGCAACTCCTCCTCTAACCATGTTTTCCACAGCCAGACACAGCATGAGCTTCCCAGCCTTTTCCAACCCTTCCGGATGTACCCCTCGGATGGGGCTCCACCTCCCCCAGCTGGATGGGACCATCTGGGAATTGTTTCTGGCCAATAGTCCCAGTTATGGTTTAATGTAACCCCCATTAATCCACTCACTGCAGAGATCTCTGAAGGACAAACCAATTGAGTTAATTCCAACATCACCTGCAAAGCTTTACTCATCCACCTACAGTGGCCAAAAGAAAAAAAGAAAAAAAGGATAAAAAATCAATAAAAATAATAAATATGTTGCTGACCTAACCTTTAGTCCCTCTTCACAGAGCTGCCCAGCCTGTTTACCTGGGAGGGCTCAGGCTGAGCTGCTGCTGCTGCTGAGAGCTGAAAGTTCAGTCCATGAGTAGGCAGCAGCTTCCTGCCAAACTCCCTCTTGTCTCAAGTTCTGGAAGCTAATAGTTTAATATCGCTCTTATTTTTCCCAGGGAGTAACTTGGGATGAATAAACTGTTCTAACCCAGACTGAAGGAACTATCTCCATTTCCAGTAGTCAGACTTCTGAACCGTTTTTTCCCCAGGAGCATTCCCTGTGCTTCTTTCTGCACTTTCTCTGGTTTAATGCTGTTCATTCAAGCAGGATTTGAGAGGGCTTGAAATGTAAGTACAGGAACAAAAACCTCCTGCTTGTTTCACAGTTTGGTTACAGAGCGTTGACATCTACATTGAAATTTATTCCAATGACTTAATTAGTTTTGAACTAGGAAGATTTCAGATAAAGGCAGCCCATTGTCATTATAAGTAGCCAAGAGACATTTTAGTGGTGCAGGAAAGTTTCTAAAGACTGTCTCGCTTGTTAATTTGGGATTACTGTATAATTTTAGTGTCTAAGTACAGCGAGTAATCCGCTGATTTGTCAGATACTGAGAGAGCACTGCTTTTGAGCAACTCACACGACACAAAAACCTGCTCTGTGAGTCTTCCATGAAAGGAATAAAAAGCCAGCAGCAAAAATCTGTTTATTAAATGCCTAGAGGTGTTCCCAAAGGTGGTGTTTCAGAAAACTCTCTTGTTTACACTGACGTCCTGAAGCATTGTTTTGATGACCCTGGCAAAGATATTAATCATTTACGGGTGGTACTGCAGAGAGAGAGGAAGGATTTGCTGCAGTAAATAATTCCTCTTCCTTTCCTTTTCTTTTTACATTTTTTTCAAAACATACCACATCAACTCCTTATTCCACACAAAGTCTCAATGCAGAGGATGTGGAGCTGGTGGAGCCTGCCCAGAGCAGGCACCAGGATGATCAGAAGGACGGAGCAGCTCTGCCATGAGGAAAGGCTGGGAGAGCCGGGATTGTTCAGCCTGGAGGGGAGAAGTTTCAGGGTGACCTCATTGTGACCTTTCTGTGTTTGAGGGGAAACTACAGAAAACATGGGGAGGGATTCTTTACAAGGGCCTGGCAAGGGGGAAGGGCTTAAAACTGATGGAGTAGGTTTAGATGGGATTTTGGGAAGAACTCCTTCCCTGGGAGGATGGTGAGGCCCTGGCACAGGGTCCCCAGAGAAGCTGTGGCTGCCCCTGAATCCCTGGAAGTGTCCAAGGCCAGGCTGGACAGAGCTTGGATTAAACCAGGATAGTGGAAGGTGCCCCTGCCCATGGCAGACGATGAGCTCTGAGGTCTCCTCCAAGCAAGTCTGGGATTCCAGCATTATTAAATGCAATGTATTTCCTGTAAAACCAGCAATTTTCCATGGATTTATGGACTATTCTGTGTTTTTCCTAGACACTGATAAGCATTCGGAAAATTTGTCATAGGACAATGTATTTTAGGGACAGATTTTTTCCCCAGTCTTTACACTCAAGAATCCACTGTGCCTTTAGGATCCCTTAAGTTTGTTGCTGCTGGATATCTGTATTGACCTCCAGGTGCAGTGAGATTTTCTTTATTTCTTCACTAGTGAGAGCTAGTGTTTGATGCCCACCCTGCTCTCGGATATTAAAAACCATCTTGCTTTTCATTACCTGTTTTCTTATCTAAAACTACAGCTGCTCATTCCCTGCCCCTCACCCTCGGCCTGACAGGAGCTGGAGGCTGCAGTACCAGGGTTCCTCTCCTGGAAGGTTCGCAGGCCCCAGCCAGATGGAAAAGAGAGCAAGAATTAGACAGAACAAGCCAAATTCCCCTTGAGACTGATCCAAAAATTGGAGCCTAATCACACTGCAGTGATAGATCTGAATTAGGATAGATCTGAAAACAGTTAGGAACAACTCTTTTCCTTTGACGTGCTGATCAATTGCAAGAGCATTCAGCATTCACTTTAATATCACCCTGCTGAAAGGAACAGAAGTCTCAGGCAAAAAGGGGAAAAAAAAAAAAAGGATTTCACAGTTTGCACTCGAGTCACATCTTGAAAAAAAGCAATGATTTTGTCTTTGGAGATAAAAGCTTTGACTTGAGAGTTCCAGTGCAGAAAAGACCATGAAAGCAGCACTTAACACGACAGTACAAGCCAGACCAATCTGACTGAGATGGGACAAGCTGAGCAAGGGAAAAGGCATTATCTACAAATGGGACCCCGGCTCTTAATTTTATTTATGTCTATTTAATTAATGGACAGAGCTGTGCTGACCCCCCAGCTGTGACTCCCAAGCCAAACCCCACATTTCCCCTGCATCTTGCCCCAGGTCTAACAGCCTTTCTCACGTGTGCATGGCCTGCCAACCCAGCCAGCTCCTCAGCACCACACTGACCAAAGGGCAGCTACCAGCATCTCCAAGAAACTGGAATTTCCATTCTCTAAAGGTTTAAAATCCAATTAAATCCAGTTTTAAAATGTAGGATCCTTTCTGACCTGGTGTTTCACAGTGAAATAAATGTCACCCATTTATCGGTGTCCTTGATGTGTGAGAAGCCAGCCCTGTTTCCCCTGGGCCCTTCAGGATGGGTTGGGAGCTGCTTGTGTTTAATCTGTAGAACCCAAATCCACGTTCTGCACAGCCATGCTGGTGATAGACAATTAAACCAAGAAGTGTTTTTTAATTTAACAGCCTGTCTCTTGCAGATAAGTATTGTAACCATGGTGCAAAAGAAATAACAACCAAATTCCAGACAAAACCCAACAACCCTGAAAGGCAGAAAAAGATGAGCTGTTAAGAGCCACAATTAAGAGTTTTAAACTTCATTTTAAATGTTTTGTCTATAGAATGTTTTTATCAGGATTCAGAGGGATGAGACATGCTGTCTGCTCCCTTGCAAGAAATGCCACAGAAGAGAGAGGAAAGTTGTGAACAAACCCTAAGTTATGTCACTTTATCATATTTAGATTAATAAAGTGCTCAGCCCAGCAGGATATCTGGTACAGCATTATATAAAATCCTCAGTTCCACGAGGTGAATTCAGGGGTCACCACTGAGAGTTTGCCACATTCATCCGTGACAACAGCAGGAAAAAGGAACAGAAAACCAGTGAAAACCACTGGAAAAATGATGGAGCTTAAGGCCTGTACTGGAGCAGTCATGAAATGGGTTGTAAATGAGTTATGGCACAATGCAAGAAGATTTAGGGAGATATAAAGGGAATTTTCCATACAGTGGACAAGGCCATGCAGCCTTTTCAGTGTCTTTGGCCTATTATTAATACAGTTGTGTGTTTTTTGAACACTGTCACTCCAGGATGGAATTTCCAGAACTACCTTGTTTTTCACTTGGGAAATGCAGTGATAACTTAGAACAGGGATACAGATGGGAAAACTGAGACTTTTTCTCACCTTTCCTTCTCCCTTTCCTTTCCAATCTAAAGATCTGCAATCCACAAAGCATCAGAAACATCTGGTGCATCTGTGAACACCTTCACAGCCCCAGGATTTGTAAGAGAGACATCTGCTGTGCCATGCTGCCTGCTCACATGACCTGCCAGTCTCAGGAATTTTTTTCCAGAGGTAGCATTTTTTCCTCTCCAGGATGGTGTGGGGCTCTGCTCCGTGCAAGTGCTGCACATCTGCTGGCAAACCAAAGCAGAAGGGCTCTGGGCAAGCAGGATTTTAAATACTGGTATTTTTGGAAACAGAAGAAAAGAGCACAAACAGATTTCCGAAACAAAGCCCTCACAGGCCTCTTAAAGGGGCTGTGGCAGAGGGAAGGGGTTTTATGCTCATGTCCCTCTACATTACACCAGAATTCCTGTAAGGCAGTGTTGAGACTAATGACTCAAATGTATAAACTTAATTTTCCTCCAGGAAAACCGATTTAATAAAAAAACCAACAAGCACTTAAAAAAATATAATCACTGCATGAATTTCCATGTACAATCTATGATTTAAAAAAGCGCCTTAATTCTATCTACAATACAACTGCTCCGTAAATATCTGTGGTGGGTTGACCCTGGACAGCTGCTGGGCCCTTACCCAGGCACTGTCTCTTTCTCCCTCACAAAAGGCTAAAAAGGGTTGGGGTAAAGACAGGGACATCACTTGCTGAATACCTTCATGGGCAAAACAGGCTTGACTTGGGGAAAATTAATTTATTTGACTGCTAGTGAAACCACCTTTAGGTAGTAAGAAGCAAAGAGAAACTAAAACACCTTTCTCCTAAAGCACCTTATTAGAGACTCAGTTTCATTCCCAAATCCTCTTTCTTCACCCCAATCCCAGTTTCAGTTTTAGGCCCCTAGGCTTCAGAAAGCAAAACCTTTCTGAGTTGTGAAACCCATACCAAAGGAACTCCTCTATGAATTAAAGTTGATCAAATCAATCTGTAGATTTAGATTACAGGGATTTTCAAGTTTGTTTTCCCCAATCCCTCCCTTCCCACAGCCATGAGAATCAGTGTAAGATTGCAAAATAATCCTGGTAATGCTGCCCTGCTCAAATATGAAATACTGGTTGCACGTGACCTTCCATTAAACCTGACATTTCCTGAGAAAACGCTGGGTTTCCTGCACGGAGCTGAGCAGGAAAAGAATACCCAGGGAGAATTACAACTGCGAGGCTTCCTCCAGCTATTAGGGATAAACCAATATTAGCTGATTTTAGCTCAGGGGGCTTGCTGCATGCGCTGCCTGGTTTGTGTTTCTGCGGTGCCAGATGGGCAGAGGCAGCCGGGACACGCGGGGCTCGCAGTGCCAGGGAGGCTGCGGGCAGCCTGGATTCCCTGGAACAATCCCTGGAACACAACTGCCCCTCCACACTGCTGCCAACACGGCCACACAGCCACACGGCCACTTGGCCACATGGTCACACAGCCACACAGCCACACGGCCACTTGGGCCACTTGGGCCACACAGCCACACGGCCACACAGGCACACAGCCACACGGCCACACGGCCACACGGCCACACAGGCACACAGCCACACGGCCACACGGCCACACGGTCACACGGCCACACAGCGACACGGCCACACGGTCACACGGTCACATGGTCACACAGCTCACATGGCTCTCCCCTTCCCTCAACAAACTCAGCTCAAGTGTGTCCCACTGGAGCCAGCAGATAAGGAGAGGAAAAAACAGGAGGTTGAGACTGGATGGGAAAATGCCCAAAGAGAAAATGTTCTAAACTTCCACTCCAGTCTGGCAGCACTTCCCATGTGGAGAAGGATCCATCCTGCTGCATCTGCTCCATTGTCTTTGAGAAACCAAAGACTTGGAGTGCTTTGCTTGCCTCTAAAGTCATCAGGATAAATTTTTCAGCATGTGTTTCTAAGAAAACTGACATCTCCAACTGTTGAGCTGAGGCTTTTGTCCTTGGCCTGTCCTTAGTCACCTTACATGGATTTTTTTTCTGCTTTGCTGATCCTGTCCCACAGATCTGGATTTCTGGCTCTGCCTCAACACCATGGGCTCATTCCTGAATGCCACTGCCAGGAGACCCCCCTGCTCTCCTCCCTGGGTGCTGCAGGATGGGGGCCCTGGGTGGGAAGGGCACTGCCAGTCCCTCTGGCACCCCTGGCTCTCTTCACCTCACACAGCAGCCAGCTCTCACTGCTCACTCCCATGGCATTTCCCAAAGTTTACAGGCTGTATCCTCACATCATCTTCACTTTAAAAGTGGGTGACAGGTATCAAGAAGGACAGGGAATTTATTCACTGTTTCAATCCCTAATGCTAGCCATGCTAGTAAAGTTTCCCATTTCTAAAATTTGTCTCCCTGTTCCACTGAAGCCATTTCTCAGCAAACTGGTCTAGAAAAAGAAATCTCTGATTCTGGGAAAATTCTACTCCAACCCCTGTCCCTGCCCAGACACCCCAGCAATCCCACCCTGTGCATCCCTGGCAGCGTTGCCCAAACACTGCTGGAGCTCTGGCAGCCTCGGGGCCGTGCCCATTCCCTGGGGAGCCTGGGCAGTGCCAGCACCCTCTGGGGCAGAACCTTTCCCAAAATCCAGCCAGACCCTGCCCTGGCACAGCTCCAGCTCTTCCCTGGGGTGAGCAATGCATGGCACACAGCACCAAGCTGTTTCTGGAATATGCTGAGCCTGCAAACAGCCATTATGGGAAATGAACAAAAATTGGATACTGTGCCAAATTTATTTTTGTTTTGTTTTCAAATGCTTTCAGTGATCATTTATGGGCAAGTACATGTGCCTGCCACACTGACTTCCAAGGGACATTGATAGCAGCAGTGGCCAGGGAAAGGCACCTGAGGTGTCAGCAAAGTCCCCCTCATTTGGTTTTCTCATTCCTATATTATTTGCTTTTTAACTTGTTTGTGACCCCAACACCAAAACATACAAGAAAAAGAAAGTGAAACTGTGAAACTAATAGATCTATAAACTCTCCAAGCTTATGGGTGTCCTCTTCTAGTCCTCCCAGTGTGTCTTAAATCCATGTTTGCTCCACTCGCACAAAGCCCTTTCCTCTCTGATCCCCTGTTCTTCCCCTTAGTAGTAGCACAATACTTGTTCAGTGTCCCCTTGGGGAATTTGCAGGATTCACTTTCCTTCCATGCTTTTATCCATTGCTCCCAATGAGTTTGCTTGCTGCAATGATTATTTTTTTATTAGATATAAAGTGCCTGCAAATCCCACACCAGCCTGTCACATCTGTAACACTGTCACAGATGTCATGAGGTCACTGTAGGTTTTATTTACAAGGGTGTGCTGTTAGAGGACAAAGAGAACTGCTTCAAACTGAAATAGAGGAGGTTTAGATTGGATAATGGGAAGGAATTGTTCCCTGGGAGAGTGGGGAGGCCCTGGCACAGGGTGCCCAGAGAATCTGTGGCTGTCCCTGGATCCCTGGCAGTGTCCAAGGCCAGGCTGGACAGGGCTTGGAGCAGCCTGGGCTGGTGGAAGGTGTCCTGAGCTCTTGTGCTGCAGCTGCTCCGTAATCCCAAAGGAAGAAGCTGCATCTGGGGCTGGATTAATCCCACAGTTCTGGGGACAATCTCCTGTGCAAAGGAAGTATGTCAATTATATTAATTGCCAGCCACAGCAATTAGAAGCCCTCAGAAGTTAGTGGTAGTCCAACCCATAAATCTGAATGATGTCCTTTCCCTTGAACATTAAGGATGCCAGCCCCTCTCAGGGCTCTGTGCTATCTAACAGGGATTAATTGCTCCACAAAAATGACAGCAGGACAAGGCCCATAAACTGCAGTACATATCCCCAAAAAAATAAAGAGAATTAATAAAACCCAGAGCAACAAATCATTCCTCCTCTCACAAACAGGAAAAAAAGCACAAAACAAACAGGAATACAGGCAGGACATGTTTTATTCTATCAAGATTTAATTGCACCATTACTTTGGCCCTTTATGGGCCAAGATAATAATCTTTTTAGGTGCTTATGGCAGGTGAAATCAATCATTAATTTATAATATGTGTTTTGTAACCTGCTTCTCTTTTCTTAAATATCAGTTACCTGAATTACTGCCCAATGTTAAATACATAAATATTATATTGCATCTCCTCAGGGTGCCAGGGATATTCTTAGCTGTTAATCAAGCTGCCTCATTTCTTGATTTTATTTGTTCAGTAATTGTTTGTTTGGCATTGGGATGAGGTGAGGTGACACTGGTGGCAGCAGCAATGCCTGCTAAACACACGGATCCAAACAGCCTCTCATTTCTGACATGAGAGAAAACACCTCCTGCTATAATTTTAAACTCTTTCATGGAAAATAGAGTTTTGGGGAGATGTTTGTCTCTTTTCCTTGAACCTCAGACATTTCCATTCATACAGTTCTGGTATCAGGGGGACAGGCAGTGAATTACAGTCCCATACTCATGTTCTTAATCCCATTCATGATTTAGAAATCTTAATCCTACCCCCTACCCCAAGCCTGGAATGTCATTCCTTGCCTTTGATGATCCTTTCTGCCCTCCTCTGCTCCATTTCCACCTCTCTTTCTTTTATTTTGAGGCAGGAGATCAAAAACCAAATAATACTTGAAGTGCAGGGACAGTAGAGTTACACACAGTGCAGCAATTACATATTTTGGGAAGCTTTTCTCCATCTGTTCCTTTCCTAAAAATTCATAACGTTGTTTGATTTTGTCTGTCATTTGTGAAAAAAGGTTGTGAGGATTTCATAAACATACACGTTAGAACCTCTCATGGTTATATTTTGGAGCTCAGCATTGATGCCTGGACTGTTTCTCTTGTGTTCCTCACATAATTTTAATAATTTTAATTGTTTCTGGATTATCTCTACTCCCTTGGAGAAGTGCACACATGTCTCGAGTACAGGACAGCTCTATAAGAGCCACTTGGACTGTAATATTTTTAATTTACACATGAAGTCCCTAAATTTTTCATGACTCTAGAGGCAGAAACCCAAGTTTTTGACATACAGTCGTGGGCTGAGAGAGTTAATGTTTAAATCTCATCCTCACTGGAGCTCCTGCTTTTCTTTCAGCATAACAAACAACACAGGGAAAAAGTTTCTAAAGTGCAAATTGAAAAAGTTGGGTTTTCTTCCATAAAGGAACTTCTAGCATTAATATGAAGCCTGTTAATTTATCTCCAACAAGGAGTAGTCACACTTACCTAAGATCACTCTTCATCAACCACTATTTAAAGACTTTTAAAAACATTGTGGTAAATACCTCAAAACACTTTTTCTTCCCAAACACTCGATTTCCTCTACTGTAAAACAGCTATGTATTTCCCCAGATATTTCTCTTTCTATTAAGACATTAAAAACATCTTTTAAATGGGCATGAAGCAGTGAATTGCTGATTTTTCATTTTGCTTCGTTTCAATAGAGCTTTGAAAGTAATGCCTGGATCAGGTTTGTGTGAAGAACTGAAAGGCTGTGGAAATAACAAAGGTGTCTGGAGAACCAATTAAACCTTCCATAAGGTTATTATGCTGAAAGGAAGTGTTGTTCCGCACTTTTTTTTTTTTTCAAATTTACAAAAAAAGCCCTGAGGACTGATATTTAAATGCCTTAATACCACCTGCTGGGCAACATCAATTGCAAAGTGAAATGTTGAAAAGAGTGTCCTGGTGGTTTTGGGACTGTTTGATATTTGAAGACGGGATGTATTTACTTTTTTCTAACAGGATAAATGTAACAGAGTTGATCACTTCAAATTAGAACTGAGTTGCTATTTACACAGGACTGAAAGAGCTACAGGCAAAAAAACTTTGTGAGATACAAGTTGGGAACTTGAGATTTCTCCTCTTCTCTTCTCTTCTCTTCTCTTCTCTTCTCTTCTCTTCTCTTCTCTTCTCTTCTCTTCTCTTCTCTTCTCTTCTCTTCTCTTCTCTTCTCTTCTCTTCTCTTCTCTTCTCTTCTCTTCTCTTCTCTTCTCTTCTCTTCTCTTCTCTTCTCTTCTCTTCTCTTCTCTTCTCTTCTCTTCTCTTCTCTTCTCTTCTCTTCTCTTCTCTTCTCTTCTCTTCTCTTCTCTTCTCTTCTCTTCTCTTCTCTTCTCTTCTCTTCTCTTCTCTTCTCTTCTCTTCTCTTCTCTTCTCTTCTCTTCTCTTCTCTTCTCTTCTCTTCTCTTCTCTTCTCTTCTCTTCTCTTCTCTTCTCTTCTCTTCTCTTCTCTTCTCTTCTCTTCTCTTCTCTTCTCTTCTCTTCTCTTCTCTTCTCTTCTCTTCTCTTCTCTTCTCTTCTCTTCTCTTCTCTTCTCTTCTCTTCTCTTCTCTTCTCTTCTCTTCTCTTCTCTTCTCTTCTCTTCTCTTCTCTTCTCTTCTCTTCTCTTCTCTTCTCTTCTCTTCTCTTCTCTTCTCTTCTCTTCTCTTCTCTTCTCTTCTCTTCTCTTCTCTTCTCTTCTCTTCTCTTCTCTTCTCTTCTCTTCTCTTCTCTTCTCTTCTCTTCTCTTCTCTTCTCTCCTCTCCTCTCCTCTCCTCTCCTCTCCTTTCCTCTTCGCTTCCCTCTGGCCTTTTCAGACCTTCAAAAAGGAGGCTCCTTTCTCTTGCTCAGTCACTTATCACAGAATCATTAAGTTTGGAAACAGTTTCCAAGATCAGCAATCCCAACCTCTGACAGAGTCCCAACAGGTCAATAAATCATATCCCAAATAATCTACCTGCTCACTTGCTTTCTGTATGGGAACAGCCTCCAGGGCAGAGGCACGTTTTCCCCGTCTGGATAAATCAGGCCACACTGGGTCTGGGCTGCAGGTTGAGACTCCCACCAGGATACGCCAAGGAGCTGATGGAAAGCTCCCTGAGGTACCTGTGCAGCCCTGCAGCTTCACTGCCTGACCTCTCACAGCTGCTGGAGTGACAGGACACTCTTGCTTCATACTGAATATAATATTTATTTTTTTATATGTAGCTTCACACGCAAAAATATTCATTATACAAAATAGAAATGTACCTTTGTTTTTACCCTTTAAGAGGAGAACAACCAAGTAAAGAACCAAAACACCCCTCCCTTCCTCCCTAATACCCCCAGATTATTGCTGCTTCCAGTTTTGATGGGAAAGCTCATCAGCCTTATAAAAGTTAGGATGTTATTTACCACACTAAAGGGACTCTTGTCAAAGAAGCCTGAAATGGTTTAGGTTGGAAGGGACCTTAAAGCCCATCCAGTGTCGCCTCTGCCAGGGGTAGGGACACCTTCCACTAGCCCAGGTTCCTCCAAGCCCCATCCAACCTGGCCCTGGACACTTCCAGGAGGAAGATGCAGCTTGATCTGAAGAGGCAACTGCTGATCCCATTGTAACCAGCAGAGAAAATCACCAATCTCATTATAATACAAGGCAATAAGTAATTCCAGGCAATAATTCCAGTGTCTTTCTCTCCCCTGAGCCAGTTAGACCCACTGGGTAGCCCTGGCAGGGGCACGGGGTTCCTCACAAGGAGCACAAGGAACACGTGCAGCAAGTGGGGCACGGCAACGGCTCTGGCTGCTGCCTGGAAAGGCTGACCTGGAAACAGAGACTGGGCAGGATAAAAGGGATTTATTGAAAGGATCCACCTCGGGCAGTGCAGGAACCCCGCCGGGCCTACACCCAAGTGAAACCCACAAATGGGCACAAAATGGATCCCCAGTCACGAGGCCTCACACTTTAATAGGTCTTGGTCCATCAGCACCTTGAGTTAATTGTCCAATTACAGCTTCAGGTGATGAAGCTCCATCCTCCTTGTTCCCTCTCTTCCTTCACTGTTGTTTCCACTCTTGGGCCTAAAATTTGTCCTTGATGCCAAGCTAGAAAGGAATTGTTTTCTCTCCCTACTCTGTGAAGAGGACTTCCCAAACCTCAATATGAAGGCCAGAACTGCACAGTAAACCAGCACAAAATCTGAAAAATATAAAAGCTAAACCTTAAGGCACCATGGCAGCTTGCAAAGTTCTGTCCAATTACCTAAACTGATTTTTTTAAACCAGATGAATTGCTGTGCTAAGCCTTCCAAAGTGCACTTTGGTTATTCCCTGCATGGTTTTGTTGTAAGTGATATATTGTATGTTATATATATTGTATAATCAAAAGGAAGTAAATTTAATTAACTTGATTGTAAATCAGTTCATTGTTTAACTGATATTAAGAGATCCTATTTCTACATGCTCATCGTCATGAGTTTTTATAATTTCTTTGTAATTAATTTATTTAGGTAGATAGATATATATATATAGATATATATATATTATTTTTTTAAGACATGATAATTTGTAAGTTTTTTGCTCCCTGTAATCATGGTGGATATTGTAAAGAAACTGGAGCTGGCAGATCATCATCCCTTCTAGTTCCTGCTGGGCACTGTCTGCTTCCAGAGTTGTGTTTCCCTTTCCTTCCTGTTTGTTTATTTTCCAATCCAGCAGCCCCAATCTCACTCCTCTAAATCACATTCTTTCTGATGTCTGCTCATAGTTTTTCTCTTCTTTTAGCAACATAATTTTTTACTACTAATATTGCTACATTCTCCTAGAGAATACACAAAATGCTTTTAATAACATGTACCAGCACTTAGTGAATGCGGGAATACAGGACTCAGGGGAGGGATCCTCTCTTGCTGGTATCATTTTTAGGTAAGGTTGTTTTCTATAATGCAGCTGCAGCTACATCTACAAAAATGTAATGACCATGGAGACCCAGACTGGAGAGGTCAAAAACATCTGTTTTCTTATTTTCCTCACCCATCTGTAAACAGTGCTAGGCTTCTCTCTGTTCACCATCCTCAGGAATTTTAATTTTCCTCAGTGAAGAATCCCCAAAGACCCCCTAAAATATCTATGTGCAGTTAGGTCAGTTCCAGCAATATGTTAGGACTTACTGTAAATGAGAAAGGGGCCCTTGGAGGATCGGAGATATTGAAGTGTTGTCTTTCGGGCTTATTGTAGCCAAATAAAATTCAGTAGTTTTCTCTGACTGACTGCTCTTAATCCACCAGAATGAAAAAGCATCTTATTAGAAGGTATTAGCCCTCTATTGAGCACATGATGCACTGGTTGGGGGATTCCAGCTGAGTAAAAACTGCTGAACAAACCCTTTATTGAGTTCTCACCTGGTACAGCAACTCTGGAATGTCAAACCTGGCAGAGACATCCCAACCTCCATTTCCACCCCAGAAACCACCACAGCAGATTTTGTCATGGTTTCCTGGGGACTCAGGCATAGAATTGCTGCTCCCTTGGCTCTTCCAGCCTCCAAGAGAGGGCAAAAAGAGCAGGGCACAGGGCAGGATCCTGCAGTGGTGAGCCCAGAGGTTCAGTGATTGTCAACAACACCGAAAAACACAGGAAATAAATCATCTTTCTTATCGTGGAGTCATCAAGGTTGGAGAAGACTTCTTGGATGGAGGCTGCACAGTCCCGGCCCTAAATTCTCCCATCCCCTTGGATGGAAGCTGCACAGTGCCACCCCTGCCACCAGCCCATGCTGCCACCTCCCTGCAGTGACTGCCGTCACCTCAGCTTTCACCAGGACAAGAGGACGATAAAGTCATTGTCTTCAAAGAACGTGATCATCATTTCAGCCTGAAATAGCCAACAAGTGATCTAAGTCTTGATGTGGCAGCTCTTGGAAAGTGTTATTTTCCACAATAAATGGATGGGCACAAAGCCCAGCAGTGGCTGAACCTTGCCAGCATTTGGAGATGGAAGGAAGCACTGGGCTGCTGTGGCTCTGACTAAACCTCACAGAACACATAGCAAAAATCCCAAAATAAGGTAGGAAATGACAGTCTCAGGGTGAAAAGCTCAGTGTTGGATGGCTGCAATTATTTTGGATATCAGGTGTCTAAATGTGCTCTGACAAACAGCCTTGACCTTCTGACCACGCTCACAAGGGGCAGCCCAAAACTGCAGTAACCAGAGACAGCTGAATGTAACAATTCTTTCTGAACTGAATTGCAGCACAACTTTCAAACCTCCATGAAGAAATGGCATGTTGGGTTAAATTTAAAATGTTCAGCTTGTCTTGCACGTGGCTGCCCCACAGTTTCAGGCATATGCACAATTAAAATAAAGATGATGCATTTAATTCAGTATAATTCAGTATATTTATGAAGCAGGAAAGACTTGTCATAGCAAATTCTCCTAATTTGACTTCTCTTGGTTCATGATTATGTCTGTTTGCACATACTCTGAGTAGGCTGTGGGTAACCTCCCTACACCCACAGCTGAGCCAGCTCTTGGTTTGGGTCTGGGCTATTTCTGCAGAGTGCTGCTGATTCTCTGCTAAATCGCTGTATTTTTTGAAAGCCCAGACAATGCAGCACTAATGAAAGCAGATGGTTCACATCAAACATCCAAGATGCCAACATTTCAGAGGAGAAGAATTCAAAGGAAAAATCCTATACCAATTAGTTATGGGATTAGGAAGAAATTAGGAAGAAATTCCTCCCTGTGAGGGTGGGCAGGCCCTGGCACAGGGTGCCCAGAGAAGCTGTGGCTGCCCCTGGATCCCTGGCAGTGTCCAAGGCCAGGCTGGATGGGGCTTGGAGCAGCCTGGGCTGGTGGAAGGTGTCCCCGCCCATGGCAGGGGTGGCACTGGATGGACTTTGAGGTCACTCCAACTCAAATCATTCAGGATTCTGGGATTCTATGAATTCCAGTGCAAAGAAAATAGGTCTTGGATACACATAGCATGACCTAAAATGTTACTAATATTTTTTGGTAGGCTATCAAGAGACTTTCTTTCTGACCATATGTAATTAAAAGAAATCTGCATCAACCACAGGAAAAAAAAAAGAGAGAAAATAAAATAAATAAAAAAAAAAAAACAGAAATCCATAGAATAAGAAAAGAAAGAGAAAAGGAAAAGGAAAAGGAGAAAAAGCGATAACAAAGGAAAGGCAAAAGACTGAGAATTCTCTTAGCTAAAATAAAAAAGCAGAAGGAGACTGGTTGTATGGGATTAAATGGATGCCACTGTTCTGCATTTGAAGGAAATTGTTCCTAAATCCTGAATCCAGACACATCAGACCACATGTCCTGCTGCTGCATTGGATAAATCTCTGTTCTAGGAAGCAGTGGAGGTGCACTCACTCTCAGAATTCATTCCAGACAGCTCCAGAAGGAGCGTAACGCAATTTGCAAACTCCTTACCTGACACTTCATCACATCCTGGCAGAAAGGCAAAGTTTTCCTTCTCTAACATGATTTAGAAAGGGTGACCAGTAATGAAAGAACACACACAGGCCCACGCACATCTCTCAAAGTGACAAATCTGTGTTAACCCCCTGCTTTAACAGCCATTGATCAGCAGAGAATTCCTTCCTTGGAAGGGCTCCGTGGGCTGGATAAGGTGTCCTTAGGCTGACACATTCTGTCATGCTTCAGATTAAATTGCAGAGAGACATAAAGATACCTCCTGTGAAAGTGATGTTTGTGCGGTGCCTTCCTCAGCTCAGGGGATGTCCTTGAAAAATTGATTTATCTGTGCAAAGAAACCTCAGTGGCTCACAGGTGTGTGGGGCTGAGATAAGGCATCAGCACTGCGTGGGGCTGACCTGCACATTATCCCTGAACACAAACACAGCCCCAGTTCTGCCCTCCTGCTCAATTCCCAACCTAAAGGCAGCCTGTAAAGGACAGGAACAATTTTAATATATCAACATATTACTCAGAGGACTGAACAGAGATCCCTGGATGGACTTTATCAACGCAGCGGGTTCTGGGCAGTTTATGGCAAGGAGCCACCAAGGTTTGCATTTGATTTATCATTTGTGTGGCACCAGAATTTCAAGATTGCTGAAAGCCATATTTTCAAGGACTCAGAAGCTTCCCTGAGCAGTGCAACCCTCCTATAAAAACCTCACAGGATGCAGTAGCTCCTATCATGACCAAAAAGGCTGAATTAACTTAAATAATTTGAGAAGCTGGTTTATAAGTTGAAACACAGACAATACAAACCTATGACACTGTTCTATGACTTGGGCTGCACAGCTTCTCTGTGGCTGCATTTTTGAGAGCTTATGGGGGGCTGAGGTCACCCAGTGCCTCTCACTCACAAGGGTCTCTCACTGTCGCTGACCTTCCCAAGACTTGCAGAAATTCAGCACGTTGTGGTCTGTGCCCTGCTCTTTGTTTGGTTGCACTTTGAGTCTGAAGTGGGACCTTCCACTCAGTACTGGGATCTCTTTGCCCTTGGGCTGAAGAGTGTGATCACAGTTTTGGGTAAAACCCCTCTTACTTGAGTTGTGAAGAACATTCCTTCCCAAATGTCCTTCCTGTGGGCACCCTCATAAGTGCCCAGAGTCTTTCCCCTTTCAAAAACCAACCTTTCCTACCAGTGCCAGCGCCTTAAAAATAAATCAATGCATGACACGTGTTGAAGTGGGAAGTGTTGGTTCTTTCCAGTCAAGCACAAAAGTGGTTGGGTGATTTCAAATTACTTAACAGCACTCTCAGACTCTCACTGCTCCTTTTCAAGATGAGCAAACACAGATTTACAATAACTTGTCATAACATCTCAGGCTAATGAGAAGAGAGCAGGATCACCTGAATATAAACAGAGTTACAACCCAGCTCACCTGAGTGTGGAATAGAATTCTGTACCAGTTGTGTCAAAGAAGACAAAAAATATTGAACATGAAAATGTGTATCTTACTTTCTGGAACGGCACTTTCCTTTAAATGCTGTTGGAATACAGTGAAACTGAATTTAACTCTTGGAAAGCCCCTCTTGCAGCAGAAGCAACAAAGTAGCTGCACAGTAACTCAAACCTGTATTTAAAAATCATTGCAAGTGTAATTAAACAAAGGAGTATCCGGGCAAGAGGAAACATCTGCCATGTAGAGAAAATGTTGCACCCTTAAGTACCTTTATTGGAAATTTAGTTTTCCTTCATGGCACTGGAGCAACTGGAGCTATAAAAGCAGAATTTAACATGCCAGTAAAAATAAATTGTAATGCATTTATTCCATATCATATTTATTATGAATGGTGCTGCTCAGCAGGGTAGTTAAAAATTAACATCCTATAAGTCACAGAGGGGAAATTTAGGAGACAAGAGGTGAATGTGTCCTTTGCCAATAGATCTAAATTTTAACAGAAACCAGGCAGGCTGCTGAGATCTGACATTATTTCACCAGAAACAGACAAAAATGTGGAAGTGTCCAAGAACTCCAGCTCCTTGTGTGGCAGGCTACACAAACCGTGGTTTTCAGTGCACACATTGAGGTTTTTGGCTGATAGTAATGAAAAAAAGCTAGGAATGATGCAGCCAGAGCAGCTCCTGACATGACCTTTGCTGTCTATCCCGAGGAGAGCTGAGGGTGTTTTGTACCATCCCCAGGGTCAGTGGTGCCAGGATTTCATCTGGAACCCCTGTGGAGATGGAAAGAAATGCAAAATCATGGATGGCGACAGCTTGGGCTGTTAACAATGGGGACAGTGGGAGGATGAAGAGGAAGCACAAATGACAAATTCATCCTGTTCCCTCATCTCTGTGTCCGAAAAGGAAACTTCTCTGGTTGCCTCAGGAATCAGCTTCTGTTGGAGGGAACTGGGCATAACTCATTCAGTCAGAAAAGAGAGGGCGTTTTTTGTCGTTGTTGGTTTAGGTTTTGTTGAGGGGTTTTTTTTTTGTTTGTTTGAGTTTGGTTTGGTTTGGTTTGGTTTGCTTTGCTTTGCTTTGCTTTGCTTTGCTTTGCTTTGCTTTGGCTTGGCTTGGTTTGGCTTGGTTGGGTGTTTTTGTGGCCGTTGTTTCACCTCCTGGAAATTGGAGAGCCCCTCCTGGAATGCTGAATTCCCCAGCTCCAGCACAAGAAAGAATCACTGGGCAGGAGCTCCAGGCTCTTCTGGGGAGGCAGAGTTGTTGGCCAAGGGCTGACTGAAGTGTCTGGAGCTCTCCCTGCAGCCATCTTTCCATGTGCCAGGGAAATCCCTGATAAATAATGACGTGCAGACCAACATGATGCCAACACGCAATTCTGTCCCAGAATTACATTCAGTATCATAATCAGTAGCGTAATATTTATAGCCCTAGAGTAAAGGAATAAATAAAATAATGAATAGCATTATAATGATAATTATGTTCGTGATGATAGTGCAATAATAATAATGATAATAAAATTATATTTCCAACTCATTTTTACCACCCAGTTCTGCAAATTTCACTGCAAATGCAAACTTATGCCAGCTGGATGTTTGTTTGCAGCAGAACATCAGAGGAAGTGGGGTAGAATTTTTATGAAAAAGATTTTGATTTCCCATGAGCAGAACAAAGTTATCTTAAATCACCTTCTACCACTGCCTGTTCAGGAGGGTGCTGGAGAAAGTATCAATCATTTAAAAGCTGGATTGCTCAGAGCATTTGGTTTCTCATCATTTCTTCTAACTTTCGGGAAGAAAAAAATGCCTTAAATTACCTTCTGTTTTTCTGTAGTTCCAGGCATATCTTTTTGTGCTTGCTTTCTCTGCCTTTATTCATGAGTTGTCACAAAAGTAGGAAAACAAGCGGAAAACAAAGAAAAACAAAACAGGAGATAGCTCAGAGAGCTTGACAGTGAGCTCTGCCCCAGGGCCACCGGTTCAAACCCATCAGAAGTCAGCAGCAGCTCAAGTATCCGAGATTTAATGGTTGTTTGACGACCTCGGTAAAGTGTGGAGCCTGTTGGTTTCTCACACTGTCACAGCAAGGAAGTCTATGCAGAGAATTTGGAAAGAGCTCTTGCTGGGTAGGTGATGCTTCGGGTCAGTGATGAGGAATGTGTTGTGGAGAACAGGTTGGAAAAGTTGGTATTTCTTGGAAAATACACAAAAAGCACTGCTCAGAAGCCTGGAGCAGAGATAGGCTCACCCTAGAAGAGAAGGAATATGTAGAGAGGGAGGTCAGAAACCAAAATATATTAAAAAAAAAAAAACAAAAAAAAAAAAAAAAAACCAAACAAACCACCAAATTAAAAGACACAAGTCAGATTCTTAAATTGGTTTTTAATTACACTAAAGTTGCTGTACTCCACTATGGCTTTAAATGGCACTAAAAGTATGGGATTAGTGAGAAAGAATCAAAGTGCCAATGGAAACCAGAATAAAGGTTTTAAATCCCTGCTTCTAACTGCTCTTACAACAGAAGACAAGACAGAATGGGATAAGAAAGAAAAATATAAGGAATTTAAAAAAACAAGAGAGCCCAGTTCTTTCCTTCTTTACTGAAGTTGCCATCTCCATTCTGGTGCAAAGTGTCTCAGGGCAGGGGCTGGAATGAGATGACCTTTAAGATCTATCCAACACAAACCAGTCTGGGATTCTATGAGGGNATCTCATTGGTTTGAAGCCAAATATTGGTCAAGATTAGCCCCTAAAGAGAAGTTTAGAACTACTGTTGTTGTTGTTGTTTCTATTTTTTTTTTTTTTTGTTTGTTTTGTTTTGTTTTTTTTTTTGGTTTTTGTTTTTTTTTTTTTAACTGAAACAGCCTCTATGCTACAGTATAATCTTATTGATATAGAGCTTTATCCTGCTTTAAAAAATCCTGTACAGGAATATCAGTTCCTGCCATGGGCATAGCCATTATTTCTGTGGAATTAAAGCCTGGTTTCCATCTGTGTGCATGGGAATGGAGGCAAGAAGAGCCTCCCTCTGCACAGGCAAGTGTGAGTATGAAGCAAATCCTCACCTGGACTGTTCTTACTCTGTCCTGGAAGTTTTCTGGTGGAAATTGCTAGAGCTCAGCTGCGCTTCCCAAATGAGCTACTCCATCTCCAACCAAATGAGATGCTTGACAGAGGAATTATTCTGCGAGCTCCTTGTCCAGGTGATCTGGAGTGCAGATTAGTCATACAGGTGCTCTCTGGCCTGGAGATGGATGGCAATACTCTGGGCACAATTAAACTGCTTTATTGCTGTGTTACCCATGAGTTGATTACGGGGGCAACATTTGTTGGTGGTGTTGTTACAAGGAGGGGATTTTTATTAGAGCTCTTGATTTAAATAATCTGTCCATTTGTGGTCATTAAGGAAAAGCTATGTCCCCTCATTAAATCAATAGTCTGAAATGCCTTTCGCTGTCTGGCTCTGTTATGGTGTAGGGATAAAATTGGATCTGATTATTAATTAACCACTGATGAACCCGAGGAGACCGACAGCTCATGTCTAATGGCTGCTTCTAGGGCAGCACTACTCAAACACACCAGTTACAAATCAGTCCTACATCACCACAATCACGAGAAGCGGCAGGGGTGATGTCCCAATGACTCCACGGCTCCAGGGTGAGGTGTAGACACAGGGGTCCTTTCTCCTGGCCGTGATGATTGGTCTGTCTCCCTCACACTGTGGCCTTTTTCATGCTTTCCTCACAGAGGGAAGATTTTAGGATATAGGTCCTTTGAATTCCAAGGGGCTCATCTTTTGGATCTTATTGCACTGTACATGGTCACGGAAATATGTCCCTGGAAAAGAAAATAATTGTTCCTGGTACAAAAACCAGAAGGCTAATTTCCTTGCTCAGGCTCATTTCCTTGCTCTTCCCATCCATTTCATAATATCCACAAGGTGATTCAGTCTCCAGCTTGGTCACCCAGCCCCAAAGTTGTTTAGCTTTATGTCATGATCTTCTTTTGGGAAACTGTGCCTTTCACCCACCTGGGACGAGGTCCAGGGAAAGGCTGAAGGTGTTCTCCTTCTGGGAGAATAACACCAGTAAGTTGGGATGAAGAAGAGAAATTGGCAGTGAATTTTCTACCTCCACATTCATAGAATTATGGAATGGTTTGGGATGGAAGGATCATTAAAGCCCATCTCATTCCAACACAACTTCCACTGTCCCAGGGTGCTCCAAGCCCTGTCCAGCCTGACCTTGGACACTTCCAGGGATCCAGGGGCAGCCACAGCTTCTCTGGGCACCCTGTGCCAGGGCCTCCCCATCCTCATAGCCAAGAATTTCTTCCCAATATCCCATTTAAACCTTCCTTCTGACAGTTTGAAGCCATTCTCCCTTGCCTTGACACTCCAGGCCCTTGTCCACAGAATCCCAGAATCATTAAGGTTGGAAAAACCTTCCCAGACCATCAAGTCCAAGCTGTGCCTGATCCCCACCTTGTCCCCAGCCCAGAGCTCTGAGTGCCACCTCCAGCCCTTCCTGGGGCACCTCCAGGGATGGGCACTCCAACACCTCCCTGGGCAGCCCCTGCCAAGGCCTGAGCACCCTTTCCATGCAGAAATTCCTCCTGATGTCCAACCTGAGCCTCCCCTGGCCCAGCCTGAGGCCGTTCCCTCTCCTCCTGTCCCTGTTCCCTGGGAGCAGAGCCCGACTCCCCGGCTGTCCCCTCCTGTCAGGGAGTTGTGCAGAGCCACAAGGGCCCCCCTGAGCCTCCTTTTCTCCAGGCCAAACAAACCCAAATTCCCTCTCCAGTCCTCTTCTAGGCCCAAGAACCTTTCTCAGGAACCTTGTTACATGGATGGAAAGCAGCTCCAGATAAACAAGCTCCTTTTTTTGAGAATAATTGACTTTATCTTTTGCCCACCAGCTATAAGCCCTACTTTTAATTTTCTCTTTTTCTTATTCACTTTTTGATGTAACAGTTCAACGAGGGTTTAAATTCCTTTTCCCATGCAGCCCTTTCATCATGTGTCTAATTACCTCGCCTAATTGCTCTGAACTGGTACTAGCCCGTAATTTTTTTTAATTATTTTCTTTAATTACAATTCTTTACCAAAGAAAATGTCACATCTTACTAAAACAAAACAAAAACAAAACAAAAACAAAAAAATAAAAACCCAACACAACCAACCACCAACAACAACACCTAAAATACATCTTCCAGCCTTTTGAATGGTTTAACACACCGTATCTTCACTCTGAGTTTGTCCAAAGTCATGCAGCACCACATGCAAAAAAGGGCAAAAATGTATAAAATATTAAAATAAGAAGGAGGATGGAGAGGAGCGCATGTGGAATATTCTCTAAACCTCAGTGTCAATATTTTTCCTGTTTGAAGTGCAAATGCCATCCTCTGTGGGGGAACAATGTCTTCATTGTGCTAAAGCAAGTCTTTGAATAGGTTTGAGAATCAATGGATGTTAATTGTGTGTGAACAAAACACTTGACATTTCCAAAACAGGACCTGTGGATGAAAATTAGCAACTGCTTCTTTTGTAACAGCAGGAGAAAAGTTGTGGGGTTTTTAATCTATGGAATATTTTCATAATTCTGCAACCAAACTTCAGCAGTGAGAGATGCTCACATGGGGGTAAGAGAGCTGTTATCATAATTTAGGGTGACATTAGAGAAACTCCCTTGTAAGACACATACAGGTTACTGACAAAAATAAAAAAAAAAGAATGTTTAAAAACTCAACTTCAAATTGAATCACATACAATAGTGATGAAAAGAGGTGCCTTATTCAAAATTTCAACAGCCTTGTGCTCTGGAAATTTGATAATGCCAAAGTGGTTGATGTTTACATTTTAAAATGGAACCAAATAAATTTTTTATGGAAGTTTGTGAACAAACTGAAGTGTTTTTGTTTTTTTTTTCCATAACCCAACACATCGCCTGAGATTACTCCAATACAAATCCCCAGAAGGGAAAAATCATTTGTTTAATGACAGTGAAACTCTGAGGACTGAAGCATCTTTATGTACATGTATTGGCTCATTTATTGCCTTGCAAGGCTTAGCCTCAGCTTTTCCATTAGCCTCCAGCACAACAGATGACATCATTTCTATTTTCCAGGATATTTTGGCTGTCACTGATGTGCAGCACAGTCGCTCTATGAAAGATGAATGTCACCCCTCATCGATACGCTTCGCAATTTAATTAATTTCTCAGCAGTGTATTAATTAGGCTACAAGAGTAGCCTGGAACTTCCACAAATGAGATGAGAAATGGATAAAAACTGTCCTAACTCAGCAAAACAAGGCCGTGCATGAGGATGGTGCCAGTTTCTTCCAAGGAACACCCATTGTGGACCAGGAGAGGTGGCTCAGCAAATGCCCAGCGCTTGCTAAGTTGGACATCGGATTTTGTCCTAGCTAATGATGAGACTCCACCCTACAGATTGGACAATCTCTAAATGAGATATCTGCTAAATGAGGAAAATCTACTGCCGTGCTGAGATACAAGAGTCCAGCCTTCAGCACTGGGGAAAGAACAGAAGCCAGAAGGTGGGAAACCTTCCATGAAAGACAAATTCAACCCAATCCATGCCCCTCTGATGAGCAGAGACACTGAAAATATTCACTGTCCACCCTCAGGGCAATTCTTTCTAACACAAGTTTTATTTTTTAGAAGGGAAGGTCTGAAAACAACAGGTTGAAAGAGGGTCAAAGTTTTTATTGCCATGGCCATGCATTTCCTGCAATGCCTCCAATGCCTTGAAACCAAACTCCACCTCCCAAAGAGACTCAGAACAGTTTGGGGCAGGGAAAATTGGAGAAAGTGTCCTGGGTTAACGGGGCCAGGTCAAGCCAACAAAAACTGCAGAATTAGAGTGCTACAACACATGGGATACGCTCCAGTCCAAAATCCCCAACACTATGGAACTCCCAAAGGCAAATCACTGAATCACAAAACCACAAAATGGTTTGGCTTGGAAGGAATCTTAAAATCCATTTCATCACACCCCTGCCATGGGCAGGGACATCTTCTACTGTCCCAGGCTGCTCCAAGCCACTCCAGACTGACCTTGGACACTGCCAGGGATCCAGGGGCAGCCACAGCTTCTCTGGGCACCCTGTGCCAGGGCCTCCCCACCCTCACAGGGAAATATTTCTCCCTAATCACTCTTTTCTTACTTACATGGCTGGATTAATACGAATCCACAGGGATTAAAATGGCACAGCTCAAGTCAGTAACCCCTTTAGAGAAAAAATGAAATAATTAAAGAAAAATGAAAAAAAAAATCATTCCTGTGTATTTCGGATCAGTCTCATCAAAGTTTTCTTCTAGGGCTCAATTTGAGTGCCCCAATGATTTTCCTTCCTGGAGACTCTCAGCACAAAATAAATGTGTTTTTTGTCTGAGGCTGCAGTGAGCATTTTAGTGCTTCTTGCATGGTAGACTGCCCTCAAAGCTAGCAGAGAACAATTTTAGGAGTTGTTTTCTTTGCTTTAAGTAGGATGTAAATAAATATAAGCTGCTTGGACAATTGGTTATTGAGTTCTTAGGGAAATGAAAAATATTGTGCTCAAGTGAGAGGATCCTCTCATCACACTCAGAGTGTATCCTGCTAAAACAATAAACCCAGGAGGGGCTGCTGTGGAATCCCTGTTGCTCCACGATTACCACAGCCCTGCAGCACAGCCCAGGTTGGAACAACCACAGACGGAGCTTGCGGGATCTGGGAAGCAAAGCCAGTCAGACAGAAAGGCACAGCCACCGCAGCTGGGAGGGGAAACTGCAATCATTAGGAAATCACTCTGATGTGGAACGATTTCCTAATTGCTTCTACTGGTTTTGTCAGATTCCCTGGAGTGCTGGAAGTCTCAAAACTGAAAAAAAAAAAAAAATCTGAACCCAAAGAAGTTGGTATCAGAGCACACTGGCAGTGTGTGTTTGGGCTGCTGCACTGGTTCTGGCAGCCTATTGTCAGCTGGTAAGAACCTACTTTGGTGCTGTGCCTGCCTTCAGAAGAAACCCGTGAGGATACCTAGAAATGCCACACAAACCATTAATTCTGGTGTCAGGGGACCAGCAGAAAAATCACAGAATCATGGAATAGTTTTAGCTGAAGAAGACCTCAAATCTCATTTCATTCCATCCCTTGCCATGGCCAGGGATACTTCCCGCTAATCCAGGGTGCTCCAAGCCCTGTCCAGCCTGGCTTTGGATACTTCCAGAAACGCAGGGACAGCCACAGTTTCCCTGGGCACCCTGTGCCAGGGCCTCCCCACTCTCACAGGAAACAATTTCCTCCTAATACTCTGAACCTAAATCTGCCCTCTTAATCAGTGTTAATCAGAACAAGCAGAATTAGCAGAGCTATGACTTGTACCCAAGGCCTTTTAATAAACTAATAATACCTCAATGCTTCGCTTTGTTGGGGTAAGTGATGAACTTTCCTAAAACAACAGAGAAAGCCATCCCTGTGCCCCAAAACTTCCAATCTCAGCAAAACCTGGGTCATCATGAGGGCAAAGCCTTGTGGAGGAATCAGAGTCCTCTACTCTCTTAGCGTCCTTTGAGAATAGCAACCAATAATGGCTAAAATCAGTCCAAGTAATTTATTTGGATTTTCAAACGTCTTTTGTCAAGTCCCCTGGGGAACACTCAACTCAGCAGCCTTTCAAGAGGAGGTAAAATAGCAGAAAGGAATGATTTACTTTAATCACCCGAAAAAACAGAACTCTTGGGAGCTGCAGAATTTCCATAGTCAGACAGAAATGTACAGACTTAATTCTTTTTTTTTTTTTTTTTTCTGATGAGGGGAGGAGCAGCAAGGTAGCAAAGTCTGCCAATTATTTTGGTAAGTTCAGATGAAAGGAGACACATTAAAGCAATTCAAAGGGATCCAGGCAGTCTGGGTGAGCGGGAGGGGCACTGGCTCCTGGGCACATGCTGCTGATGGAACGAAGACTTGGAGCTCTTCAGACACATCCCTGTAAACACCACATAAAAAGGAAGCATTATTCAGGGGAAAGAAGATTAGGGAATTTATTAATTTTTATTTTTTATTTCGCTTGCTTGCCCATTTAGCTGAGCTGTCATGCTATGCACTTTACGTAGATGGTCAACACTTTCACAAACCTCATTTCAGCTATTGCCTGACTTTAAATATATTGTAAGATTTCCACTCAATGACCAACTTGTCACATCTTGTATTTCCTTGGATCCTTCTGCTCGGATCCTCTCCAGGTGAGTCGCACAGCACAGCAATGCAGCACCTTCCTGCAGGGAAGGGGCAGGGATTTATCTGCAAGGACCCCTCAGGAGAGCAGGCTGAGCTCCCAGCAGCTCCCAGTCGAGGGCTGTGTGAGGGCAGCACCGAAATTGTCCCAGTCCTGTTCACCGCTGGATTGATGCTGTGCTTTGTTGAATAAAATACACAGCACCAACTGCTCAGTTAGGGAAACCAGGATTGATGGACAGCATCAAAACACACCATACTTACAGAGCTGTTAAGCCCCAGCCTTCTAATATTTCTAAACAATCAAATTCCAGTGCTTAGCAAGGTTCAGGGCTTTGTAGTTTTCCATCAAAGTAGCCAGCTTTCAGCAGATGGGAGGAATTTCCTACACAAGGTACTCGGGAAAAATGTGTTTGCAATTCCTCTGCTGCCATCTACCCTCAGAAATGTCTTTGTGCAGCCAGTCTGGTCCTATCCACAAAGTTTGAAAGTCATTAACCAAACTCTAAATCCTACAAACAAAAGGTCTTAACAACAGGCAGCTGTGTTCATTTGCATTTTGTTAAGGATGTTTTTGAAAAAGCCTAAAACAACACAGAAATAAAAGATAGCATCATCCATCGCAAGGAAGCTCCCCAAATAAAAAACAATTGCAGGCATTTAACACAGAAAATGCTTTCTTTTTAAAAGCAGAGGCAATATGTTTGATTCTGAGGATGTGCAGAGAAATTGTGGTCTGATGAATGTTGGCAGTAACAAACAGGAGGTAAAAGGTTTGTTAATTTTCCCTGTGATTTCATTGCCTACTTCAATTTGTGCTTTATTTGTGCTGTGCTCAGGCTCCATGAGAAGACTGTATAAAAA
>VXBU01011914.1:9982-26012 GCA_013400315.1 Bombycilla garrulus | reverse complement strand
TTTGCTAGCACAAACTATGCGAACCCTTCCCTTCCCTTCCCTTCCCTTCCCTTCCCTTCCCTTCCCTTCCCTTCCCCTGAAGTCAGAATTATTGTTGGGAATTGTCCTGGAAATAAGAACATTTATTCTGTTTGTTATCTATAACCTTGAAATAAACTGCTGTAAACAACAGCCAGGTTGTTTCCAAAGTGACTTCCTCAAGTATCTTGCTCCATTATCCAAAAAGTGGATCTTATGCTGCATCTTCTGCTCAGCAGAGAGACTTATGGCATCTCATGGCTTTTGTTTCAGTTCAGACATTTGTTTCAGTGACACCTGCAGCAAAGTGTGGGTGAGAGATCTCTTATATCCAAAATACCGTGGAAAGGCTTGGGTTGGAAGGGTACTTAAAAATCATCTCATTCCAAAGGTGGAGGGGGAGGAGGAGGTGAGACAGGAGCTCTGGCAGACGCAGTGTTCTCCCAGCAGCTTTTTCTTCAGGGCAACCAAAGCTACCAAACCAAGCAACACCCCCACTGTGACACAAAAAAGCAAACCCAGGGTGCCAGCCTGTGTTTCTTGGCTCGCTTAAAATTGGAGCACAGACATCACAATGTATGGGTGAGATGAAACCTACGGTGTCTACCAAGTGCAAAATTAGAGAAGTGTTGTCTCCTGGGTAGGAAGAGGAGTGTCACAGCCTCCTCTCTCACAGAAAGGAGCCTCACTAAGTTCTCATGGGGAAAAAATCCAGCCTGGAGCTCCATCCCTGGCCACTGCAGGTGTTTCTTCCCAGCACACTGGTGCCTGCAAGTTGTACAGAAAGCTCAGCACCCCAAACCCAGCTCCTGCCACACAGGACTTTTCAGTATCCAAATCCTTTACAGCCTCCAGAGCCCACAGTCCAAGCTAAGAAAGGCTGCCCCATCCAACATCTTTCTCCACTTAGCTCAGGGGGAAAAGAGATGGATATCTCCTCATCTTGCTCCCCAAGTCATTAGGAGCTGTGAAGATCAGTTTTTAGCACATACTCATTTTGGAAAGTCATCGTGGACCCACTGGTGGGGTTATTACTCTGCACAACCACCCCTCGCTGCCGGGGCTGCTTTTCTTTCTCTCCACGAAGTTAAACAAATCTGCTCCCTGGGCACTTCAGCAAATACAGAGGGAACAATATTCCCCTCCCGCCATAATCTACCCTCTCGTTCCCAGCTGCCTATGGCAGTTAAAGTAAAAATCCGCAAGAGGAAATTCAGCGCAAACAGACCAAAGCTGAAAATCTGGAAAAGTAAATGTGACACCCACAAGCCAGAGGGGTTGGCAGGCAGGAGCAGCCCGGCTCTGTCACGTTAACGAGTCATTCACTCCAAATCCCTGCTCTGACAGGTGATCTCCTTTTCCTCCTGCTCCTCCTGTCCCTGGAAAAGCCCCTGAGCAGAGTGGCTGCCAATCTCCAACGCTCTCGTAATGCAATCAATGGAACGATTCTTCTCTTCGAGGAGGAGTGCTGGTGAAAATACACTGTTCTGCTCCTGTGTTTATTCAAGCATTCCCTGCTGGCTCTACCTCTGGCTCAGGAGACTAGGATGTGGTTCCCAGAGCCATTTCTTTTGGGATTGAGTACCCACAACAACCACGGGCACGGGAGGAGCTGCTGCTTCCTCCAGGAGAGAGAAAACCTCTCTGTGGCTGTGGATTCTTGCCTGTGATCACAGCAAAGCCCACCTGAGATCCTGTGCTATCATTGGACAAATATCCTCATCCCGACAGTCTTTGCATGGCAAATAAAACAGGTCTATCAAAGGCCAAAACTTCTAAAGCAGCAGCATGGATTTGAGACCTGCTTTATTTCCTTGCCTCAGGCCTTTTAATGAGGATTTCTCGTTAGAGGACATGGCTGGGCCTCCTTGTGCACAGTTTAAAGGAAAGTGAACATCACTGAAGCCACTGCAGTTTGTTATCTCTTCCCCAACCAGGGCTATTTTATTTATATTTAGGGCCATCACCTAAAAGCTTTGCAAGCTTAAAAAAAAAAAAATGTGGCTTGGAAGGAGTTGTGAGATTGCTGCGAAAAGGCAGCTTGAAAATAGATTCTGGCTGAAAGGAAAACCTCTCCTGGGGAACTTTCATGTCCTGATGTGAAACAAATCCAGAGGGTTTGCTTTCAGTGCCTGCTGAGCTCTCGCAGGCATCGTGGGTTTTAAAGATCCTGGTGTCACACAAACCGGCTGACAGTGGGAAAGGGGCCTGAGCCACTCCCTGAAAGATACCTTTCCACAGGAAAAAGAAAAGGTGACCAGAAGGGACAGTGCCTCACTAAAAGGAATTCCCAGTTGCAGCTCCCCAAGTCACAATGTGTCTTTTAATCAACGTGCCTTTAAAACCCTTCCCATCTGCTCCCCCCAGTGCCATAGCAAAATTTCAGGACTTCCCAGCTCAAAATTCCCATTTACTACCTCCAAAATCTGTCATGTACAATCCTCTTCCCAGATTTTTCCACCTTGGAGCTGCTTCTTGAGAGGTGCACTTTTTCCTTCTCACCCACTTAGCACTTCGTTTGTCCTTTCAGTGTTGCTCTTCCCATCCTGCTCCATTTTTCCCATGGATCATGTCCCTTCCACTTGAGCCAACCAACGTTCTCCTCTAAATCAGTGAGTTTACCTTCTTGTCTAAACCTTATCCTCAAAGCTTCTTTTCCTGCTGCAATCCCAGCTGTGCCACACTGGCTGCTGCTCCGTGATGTCCCCAGTGCTGCTGCTGGCCACCATCTCCCCTCAGCACCGGCCACAGAGCCCAGTCACCAGCTTGCATCTCCTTCTGAAAGGTCCAGGAGCATCCTGAAGGCTGAAAAAGAGCTTTGCTCAGAGCCTGCATGAGCGGAGGTCTGGGACAAGAGGGTATGGCAGCTCCTCCAAAATATCCATGAGCAGCAGGCACAGCAGGGGAAGTTTTAGTGCTGGGATGGCAGGAGGTGAAGCAGCATCACGAACTCTCACTCTGCCAGCAGCACCAGGTCTGTGTTTTGCTGCACACTTGCTCCCATCTCCCATCCCTCAGCTTTTCCATGTGCTGCACTGAGGGGACCTGAGCGGCACCGACAGATCCCATGTGGGAGCTTCCTGAGGAGCCCATATCAGGACAAAAGCCACCAAACCCCAGAAGAGCACAGAAGTTTGGAAGAGAAAACCACTTCTCGAGCAATTTTTTTCCCAATCCTTTCAAAGCCACCTCATTTCAGGTGCGCTTGACACCACCTTGTCCTCTGCAGAAGGTGCAAAGTGTGTCAGGAGAGAGAAAAAAGGGGAAAAAAGCAGTTTGCTCTAACTTCATTTCTGCAAGTGTCATTTACTGAGTGGAATATTATTGGAAAAGGCCCCGTTGGAAATGCAGACACGTGGGTCATTTACAAGTCATTTCACCCAAGCATGAAGTGCTGCTTCAGGTCACGGGTGGCTTCTGGGCACTGACTCCTACCATGACATTTTTCAGTCCTTTTCTAAAGAAATGTGAAAGCCAAACTGCTGACATTCAGAGCTTCCTACTCAGATATATTTTTGCCAGGAATTAAAAAAAAAAAAAAGTGTGTGGTTTAATCACTAATCAAAGACATTAAAAGTTACTTACACACCAGAGGATTGTTTTATCCCATTAGATCTGTGGAAATACATTCGGTTTTGTTTTTTTTCCCTATGTAAATCAACATGGAAAAGTTAATGTTTCAGTATTTGTTCAAAAGGGATGTTTTGCATGTTTTCCCTCTTATTCCCCAAATTTTTAATGTCTTAACATGAAAAGAAGCTATTTCTTAACAAAATCAAAATTTCCTTCAGGGAAGATCTTGTTTCCATAAGACATTTAAGACTTATTTCAATAAGTTCATTAATAAAGAGGTTTCCCTCCATGAAAAACCAACTGGTTTGACCCTAAATTCCTTTTCAGCCTTTAGAGGCCTCTACCTGTTACAGGTAGGGGTGGGAACATGACACTGGTTGGAAGGGAAGAACCAACAGCAGGAATTGCTGCATTTTCCCTTTTCTCCCCTTCCTCATCTTGCCTTTGTTGTGTGTCCACACAAACCAAACTCGGATGAAAGGGCCTCAGAAGTTCTTGGACAAAAAGTAAACTGTCCCAAGGGGTTGGGACCTGTGACAAAGCCACCCCTGTGGCCTGGGAGGTCTTTCATGGGGCAAGAGGAACATCACCACAGGCTCTTCTCTTCTCTTCTCTTCTCTTCTCTTCTCTTCTCTTCTCTTCTCTTCTCTTCTCTTCTCTTCTCTTCTCTTCTCTTCTCTTCTCTTCCCTTCCCTTCCCTTCCCTTCCCTTCCCTTCCCTTCCCTTCCCTTCCCTTCCCTTCCCTTCTCTTTTCTCTTTATTGTTTGCTGTACTTTATTAAAAAAGGAAATCTTTCTGGAGTGATTTAAGGGTATTTATAAGAACTCCTCACAAAGTTGGGGGCCACATTTCATTTAGCTCTGCAATATAAAAAGGAAGCTTGTTTACCCTTTTTCCATTGGAATCAAATATGCCCTGTTTCCATGGCAACTCCAACACTTCCCAGCTCTAACTGTTGCACACAAGGGTGTTTAACCCTTGGAAGTGTGTGGATCTGAATCTCTTGGAATCAATACCAAAATAATTACCCTTTCTTGCATTGTCAGGCTGCCTCTGACAAAGGATGGTGCAGGGTTTTTGTCCTGTTTTGTGAAAAATATCCCATCCAATATTTGTGGCTTTATTAGCTCAGGTGAGGAAGAAAAGCGAGGAGTCATTGGCATGCCAGGATTTATGGCCAGGGTGATGTATCAGTGAAAAAAAAAGGTTTCAGCATTGAGAACTTGCAGAGCTAAACCCCCAGATCTAAGAATTTTACTTAAAATATGTGGGATCCTTAACAAACCCCCTGAGGACAAGTTAATTTTTACAATAGCTTGATATCACACAAGCCCCAGGTTGGAACCTTCCACACCTGGCACTCACATTGTGGTCACCTGCCTGCCAAGTGTCCATACTGTGAGAATATCTTCATTAAAATCCTCCTTCTGTTTCTTCTTCTGCCTCCCACCCTTCCCTCCACACAACCTCATTCTTTCACAGCTGGACCTGAAGCAGCTCCTGGGGCATTCCCCTTCGTTCTTGTTGGAATTCACCCGTTCTCAGCTGGACAATGCCATGCAGATAACACTGCAAAAGACATAGAAACATTCTAACCTTTTGGGATGGTGGTGATCTGGATTTAAGTGATGTGACTGAACAAAAGGCTCAAATGCGCAGTGTCAGACCTCATCTGGTGATGAAAAATCCAGTGATAGTAGATTATAAATCCCAATTTATAGAATCCCAGAATCCCAGACTGGTTTGGGTTGGAAGAGACCTTAAAACGCATCCAGTGCCACCCCTGCCATGGGCAGGGACACCTTCCAGTAGCCCAGGCTGCTCCAAGCCTCATCCAGCCTGGCCCTGGACATTTCCAGGGATCCAGGGGCAGCCACAGCTTCTCTGAGCTCTTAGGGTGGCTTCACCACCCTCACAGGGAACAATTCCTTCCCAATATCCCATCTGTCCCTGCACTCTGGCAGTTTGAAGCCATTCCCCTGTCCTGTCACTGCAGTTCCTGGTGTGTTCTCCCTCTCCAGTTCCCTGGAGCCCCTGCAGACCCTGGAAGTTGCTGTGAGGTCTCCACACAACCTTCTCTTCTCTGGGCTGACCATTCCCAGCTCTCCCGGCCTGGCTCCAGAGGGGAGGTGCTCCAGTGCCATCAACAATTCTGTGGCCTCCTCCTCTGGACTTGCTCCAGCTGTAACACATCCTTCTTACACTGGGGGTACCAGTCACACCACTGCAGGTGGGCTCTCACACCTTCATTGTCAGAATTCCCTGCTCCAGAAATTAGCCTCACTGCTCTCCTTGATTTCAAACAGGGTTTAGTGAGGTAGGAACTTTGCGATGTTTCCATATTTGTTGCTTTCTGAACTCCAGAGAAGGGAGGCCCATCCTTTCAGACTTCATCACATCATGGAAATTGTGCTTTGCTTTTGGGAAGCATCATTTGAAAAATAATGTCTTGGGAAGGGGAAGGCAAAGTAAGGAAAGAATAAATAAAACCATTGAAAAGGACAAAAGCAATTAAAGAGTTAAAGCATCCCGTTTTGAAGTATAATAGCAGGAGTGAGTAATGAAGAGCCCTTTTCTCTCTGAGCTAAGCTCAGTGTGTGTGTGGCTAGACTTGCAAATAGGCTCTCCTGTAAGAGAGGCCTGTTTAGTAGAATATCTTTTAAAAAAAAAAATTTCAAAAATCTATGTTAATCTTTTCACATGTGCTGGAGACTTCTTTGTTGTGTCCAGCTCTAGAGCTCAGAAGAGCTGTTGATGTTTGCTGCCACATTCCTGCTCCCCCTGTGCCCTCTGTGCTCAGGCCAGAAGATCAGGCTGGCTCCTTCCCCCACCAGCAGGACACCTCAGGCAGTGGCCACAGCCCAGCCCAGATGTCAAGAGCAGGACAGCCAATCTTCCTTGGAGAAAACTCTCACATTGTAGAGAAACAGCATTAATTTTGGCTCAGCCTCTCCCTCCTCTTTGCTTCCCACCTGCAGCTCCTGTGGTTAGAAGTGGATGAGGAAATGCTGTAGGAACCAGGGAGGGAGCTGTCCTTGGATAATGCCTTGTAACAGGGGTGGTGGAAGGACTAAAGCAGCTCAGGGAGCTTTTCTATGAGCTTTGCAGAGCTTTCCATGAGGTATTTTTCTTCTCCAGGTCTACAGAAGGTGTAATATTTGTTGAGCTGGTCATTCCTGTAAAAGACTAAACAATCCCTATCCCTAAATAATATCCCTCAGATGAATTTCAGTGACCACACTGCTGGGGAAAATAGTATCTTTCTCAAAGTTGTAAGCACTGGCCTGAGGAAAAAACTTGCATTCTTTAAAATCACTGTAAAATCTTTGTTTAGAGTGTGGTGCTGATAACCGCAAGGTCATGGGCTATTCACACAAGAGCTGGACTCAATGATCCTTGTGGGTTAACTCAGAATATTCTGGGATTCTGTTGCTGGAGCCAAGGAAGGAAAAAAAAGAAAAAAATAAAAAAGCTGGACAATTTGCAATAGAATTCTATTCATTTTGCATGGTCACTGTGTGTTTTTAAATACCTCATATTTCAGAACAAAAGGAACAAAGAGGATGAGGAATTACAGGCAACATCCCAAAAGGAAAGGAAAGCCCTGCACATTACAACACCCCAAATCCATACACACTGTGAATATCACACCGGAGCACACTCCAGCTAATTCACTGCCAGACAGATCTCTCCCTGGGAATAATCACAGATTCCCCTCAGATTCTGTTTCCCAGCACTCAGGCTGAGAAGGGTTTGATGCACATAAATTCCAGTTTCCTGGCAGAAGAGCTGAGGACATGGCCCTGCAGGGTGCTGGTGTGAGGATTCCATCCCCGTGCAGGGATTCCAGGCCGGGGTTGCAGCAGGCAGGGCTCAGGATGAGACACAGCGGCTGTTCCCCCTGGAGAAATGTGAGAAGAGTGGGAGAGTATCCCATCCAACCCACAGACCCGAAGCTGTCTTATTGGCATTCACAGGGAAGGCTTGCAGGGAGTAAGGGAGGAAATGAAGGGAAAATGAATATATAAATAGCTCCAAAGCCCACCAATGGATGCAGTTTTTGGGAGCAAAGATGGAGCTGCCTGTGGATTTGCAAGGCAGAGGTATTCAGGCAGCATTCCTCACTTTCACTGCCAGCCAAAAAGTCAGTGCAAGACAAATAAAGTGTCAGAGAGATAAATAAAGAGGAAATTACTATCAGGGATCCTTAAGGAAAAAAAAAAAAAAAGAAAAAAAAGACCAACATACATAAAGCCAAAAAGTCACAAAATTACCAAAAGTGAAGAGATAAAATTTGTTGCACAACGACATTATTCTTTCATGCGGTGATCTATAAGGATGATAACCAAAGTATGAAATTAAGCTGGCAAGACAGATCTATATTAAAGACAAAGTGGATCAATAGGGAACCTGTCCTTATGTGGTATTCTGGAGTGGATGTTTAGCTGAAGCAAGACATATCAAAATATTGGATATTTTGATGTGACCGGTGTTCTCTGATGGCATCCCTGAGGGTGGATTTCCTTGTAAGGTTGATTTCCATCAAATATAAAATATAGATGTTCCTGTACAACACACACACAGAATGTTTCACCTTCTGCCTCTGAGTCCAGGAGAATGAAAGAAACATTTGACTTTTGAAAGTTGATTTTAAAACTCAAGCCATGCCAAGTATTAGTGAGAAGGGTTTGTTTTCTTAAAATATGCGGGCAATTGGAATGAGCATCGCTGCACTACAGCAACCTTTTCATTGAACCCAGACTTATTGAGCTTAACTGCCTGTACACTAATTAAAGCATCTCTCATCCTGTTTGTCCTATTCAGCACTACACTGCCAGCTCAGAATGGCTTTCACAAAGCCCAGGCAGTGATAAGTGTTAATGGTATTTTATTATTTCTCAACTGCAATGAAGATATTTCTCTGGCTGCAGGCAAAAGCCTCCAGGGAGGAAAGGAAATGCCTGAGAGTGGGAACATGCCCTCACAGCATCACTGCTTCACCAGCTGCACTCTTTTCAGTGCTGCTCAGGCAACAGGAAGACATCCACACATTCCCCTGGAAGATGCCTTTGTGCACTGTGTCTCTCCAGAGCGGGCGCTCCGAGGGATGTGCAAGGAGCAAAGGGAATTATTGGCAGACCACATGAAGCAGTGGGCAAGAAGCTGATTCAGTGGCTGGCATCAGGGGGGGAAATGACAGGATCCCTTGTGCCAAGCAGAGTATTCGTGGGATGCTGTTGGATGTAAGTGAGAGCCTTTGGAAAGGGGCAGTGGTGACTCATGAGATCCATAGGAGTGGCCCTCCTGCGGTCAGTGGCCAAGGAACCACTCAGCAATGAGGAAACTCAAAGGCAGGACTGAGAAAGTGAGAAGGAAACAAAGAGCTGGGAAACTTTCCTGTGTGCTCTGCAGTGCAGGAGCCCCAGCTTCTGGAGGTGTCCAGGGCGAGAGGATATCACTCCCTAACCCTGCTGCCACCTCCAGAGAGGCTCCCTCATGTTCCACTTCTTCTCTGCACAGTGAGCAAACTCTGTCTGATGTGCTGAGACTGGCATTATATAAAAACCAGACATCGAATATTAATTTGGAAACTATGAAGTATAGTAACATTCTGAAAAAAAAATGCTGTCTCTTAGCAACTCAGCTTCTCCAACCTCAAATAAAGAATTAGAATCTGACAATGTCACATTATTTTCCACAGCAGATTTGAAATTTGGCTTAATTAAAGCTTATGCCTTAGTTGGATTACCAAACGAGCAACCAGCAGCTACAGGGAGAAATAGTTTTTGTCCATCTATGTGCTGGGGATAAAAGGTCTGTGTTCAACAGTGCTGTGTATGAGACACACTTTTTTTCAGGCAGTTGCTCCAAGGATCTGAGCATTTCCATCACCTCTGCAGCCCAAATCAGCTCCCTGGTGACCAGAAGTGTTCAAGGACACACGTTCAGAGACTGGGCCTCGAAGATGTAGAAGGGGATTCCAGGGTGGATGCACTGATAGAAACTTTACTGCCAGGACCCTGCAAACCCAAACCCCCTTCAGGGTCTAACAGCAGTAAATGTCAAGGAGTTCCTGAGAACCCCCTGATGTTCCACTCTTGCCGCATTATAGAAACCTTTTGCTTGGAAGCTTATACATGATACTTCCAGTGCCTAAAGGGAGCCTAAAAAAGGCTGGAAAAGGATGTTTCATCATGGCATGGAGCATCAGGACAAGTGGAAATGGTTTTAAGCTGAAGGAGGACAGAGTTAGATGGGATATAGGGAAGAATTTCCTCCCTGTGAGGGTGGTGAGGCCCTGGCACAGGGTGCCCAGAGAAGCTGTGGCTGCCCCTGGGTGCCTGGAAGTGTCCAAGGCCAGGCTGGGCAGGACTTGGAGCACCCTGGGACAGTGGAAGGTGTCCCTGTCCATGGCAGGGGTGGGATGGAATGGGCTTTTAGGTCTCTTCCAACTCAAACCATTCTGGGATTCAATGGGACAACCTAAGCTGCTGCATATTCTGCAAAATCCTATACAATTATCCAACCATAACGCAGCTCAAAGCCTTGAAAATGCAATTCAGATTAAAATAAAAATAAAATTTGTTAAAAGGAAACCTTCAGAATCAAATTCAGCTGCGAGAAGGGCACTCGCAAGTGCCCATGCTATAACTTTTACACAGGTATCCACTGGCACACATGTAAGTAAACCAGCTGAGCTCTGGAGTGGGTCCAGAAGGCTGGCAAAATGTGGGGAGTTTCACCCCAAAACTGGATTGTCATCAATGTGACACTTCTCTAGGTCCCTCAACAGAATCTTCATCTTGGTGGTACAAACAGGGACAGCTTCAAAGGCAAATCCCACAGAGATGTAAGATCGACCCCATAGCTTTGAAATAGACCCAGAAACAGCCCAGGGCTCTCCCAAGGCCAGCTTAGCACTTCACCTGTCCAGTCATTATGCCACCACACCACAGAAATAAAACCCTGGTGCTCATCTCCAGATAAACAGACATTATTATTCCCATAAAAGAAAATGAGGCAAAGGAATTACCACAGTTCCCTTGCCTATGGCACACAAAATATAATTTAAAATCCTCCCAGCTCATCATAAAATCTCATCATTGTTTAAAATGATAGAAGATACAATCTTTGAAACTTTTAAATATTTAATTTGCATATTTCTAAATCAAAGGCAAAGTTTGGATTGCAAGGTGCAGGGAGGAAAGGGAATATTTTTTGTTCTGGTAAACACAAGTGTAGCCTGTTTCTAATGAGTAGCAATCAAGAGACACTGCAGGGACACAGAACATAAAATAGTGGGAGAATCCAATATGCTGCTATTCCTGGCAGTTCTAAAAATTAATTCAAACCTGCATCCATTACAAGAGTAATGGAAAAGTAGAGCTCCATGTCTGTAAATATTAGGAGCGTGGCTGATAGCCTCATTTCCTCCCCCATCTCAATTAAATATGGCACCTTGCAGCTAAATTACACAATGTGGCCACAGTCTGTAAACAAAACAATCACTGTTACAAATGTTTGTAATAAATGTAATAAATAGATGTATTGCTGTATTAGGGGAGAGTTATGCCTCATGCAATAGATGTTCCCTTCCAAACAGGTAGATCTCTTATTAAGCATTTGATTATTCATTTCTCCCTCCCCAAAATGATAGCACAGAAAGCAGCCTGCTGCTGGTGCATCTCCTGCAAATTGCACCCAAAATCTTAATAAAGTAGCTCCTAATCTCCTTCAGATCTAATTCTCCCAGACAGCTGTACATTGTCAGCCTCACCCAGATGCTTAAAATGCATCGATGTTTATTCTTTAAACTAGAAAAAACAATCATTGAGGATGATAATCCAAGAATCAACCTGTGCCCCGCTGCCCCTCGGTGGATTTGACTGCCTGATCTTTTCTCATCCTTGTGTAACCCCAGCATCCCTGCTTCATTTAATTCCTTAAGCTTTAATTAAAAAACAGCAATGAAAGCCAGCAAAAAGAGGCAGCTGAAAATTCCTTTATAGCTCACGGAACAGCCAATATTGCTTGGAGAAGAGACAGCAAACACCACAGCCGAATACAAAGGTGGCCCACTGCAGCATATCTCTCCTCTGTTGTATTTTGCTGAGGAGTACTTCAGTGAGCTGGTCTTTTATTTATGCTCTGGCACCCGGAAAAAGGGAAACCATGAAACTTGTCCAGGAGTTTGTACATCACAGACACATCCTTTGCTCTGGTTCTCTCCTCCTGGCTTGGAACTGTGAGTGTGGATTCTGCTCAACAGCAGAGTGTTACTCTGGTAATTCTTTTTTTAAGGGTGCACAGTCCTTACCACACACACTCCACACCTCAGTGACCCTTTGGGGTAAAGCTGGAGGTGCTGTTGTGGTTGGGAGCTTCAGGATGTGGCCAAACCCAGTTTCAGTGGCCAGGGGAGGTCGATGCCAGGGGAGCCCAGCTCGTTATCGATGTGTGGGTGCACCGAGGGCAAACCTGGCTTCAAACCCCGGCACAAATGGCTCTCCCACCGCAGGGGCAACAGGAGAGTCCCAGGGACCCACACTGTGTCAAGAGTAAGTTTTTCTCTCTCAGAAACACTAAGACCAAGGAATTCCCCATGCCCATCCCAAAGCAGAGGCCCTTTGAGAAGTTGACCAGCTCACCTGACATGGCACTTACTCTGTGTGCTCCAGCTCTTGAGTTTATTTAGAGCTCCAGCAGCTGAGGAGCAGCTTTGGTCATGTCCTGAGTGATTTTCATTGTTTCAGCTGAAGCTGTGATCTTTGCACACGGGCAAGAAATGTTTTTTCCACATTTCTGGAGCCTTTGGATGGGTTTAGATTTTGTTTTGTCACCTATCTACAAATTTCTGGCTTACTTTAGGTCAAGAGAAAGGTTTTGTTGGAGTTTCTTTTCCATATTTTTGCACATTTTACAGCTAGCTTGCAGTTCAGAATAAAGTCATAAGTGAATCAAGAAAATGTATATTAACCTTTACATGTGTTTTCAAGCAATCCTTAAATGGAAACAAAAGCAAAAAAAAAAAAAAAACCCGAAACAACAAACAACCAAAAAAACAATCAAGATGCTCAACAAAAACAGACTTTACCACAAAATATCTGTTTTGACAGACTGATGTATATGGATAAAAAGGAATAACGTAAATAAATCTAACCAAGTTCTGTAATTGCTATAAAACTGTAAGTGGCATTACTCAGTGGGATCCTTATTTCCAAAAGAAAGCTGGATGCCTTTGGAGCCATGGCTTCCTCACCCACCAGGACCAGTCCTGTCTAAAATGTTGTCTAATGAAGTGGTTTTCACACAATTGCATTTAAGGCCACTGAAGGCAGAAGGAAAGGAAGCACAGCCTTCACTGAGCAGTGACTGATGTTTCATGTCACAATCATGACAGCAAATAGGCCCCATGTTTTATATATTCTATTGCAAGTAGAGTGGGCAGCACAGCAGAAAGTCCCCGCTGGAGCACTGCACCCAGCCCTGGTGCTCCAGTACCAGAAAGGCCTGGACCTGCTCACTCCAGAGGAGGGACACGAGGGTGCCCTGAGGGCTGGGACAGGTTCAGGGAGTTGGGATGTTCATCCTGGAGAAGCAAAGGGTTTGGTGAGGGTTATGGCAAAGGGTTATGGCAACATTTCAATATGCAAGAAAAGGCTTATGAGAAGCACCTCTTAGCAATCCCTGTAGGGACAGGACCAAGGACATCAGATGAGACATGAGGAAGAAATTGCTTCAGGTGGGGGGGAGGCCCTGGCACAGGGTGCCCAGAGAAGCTGTGGCTGCCCCTGGATCCCTGGCAGTGTCCAAGGCCAGGATGGATGGGGCTTGGAGCAACCTGGGACAGTGGAAGGTGTCCCTGCCCATGGCAGTGGGGGTCTGCATCTTCAAAGTCCCTTCTAACCCAAACCATTCTGGGATTGCGTGATTCTGACCTTTCAGTCTTCAAAATTGGTGACTATGCCATAAATTGTCTGCTCCCCAACTGCCTCTGGCTGCAATGTGCTGACACTGGAAGGAGCTGCACTTCTGCATTCCATTTCTATATGCCTTCCTTAGCTCAATAATTTTATGGCTTTCAATCTGACTTTTTAAATAGGAGTTTATAGTGTTTCACCTCTCTCTGAAATGGGTACGTCTGTAAGAACTTTGCTGTTTGATTAAGTTATCATGCATGAAGAGCCAGAAAATTTTAAGAAAATTGTTCATTTAAATTGCTGTTAATTACATCCTCCTGACATAGTTATTGTACTATAAGCACACTTTGGATAAAACTACCATAGTATCTAATTGAAGTCAAAAATATTTCTGACATTTTAATGAACACGCCAATAAGTTTTATTTTACAAGACTTTCAAATGAACCGCGGAGGATTAGAAAATGACATTCAAGGTCTGCATATAATTGAATTATATAACACAGGAGGGGGGAAACTTAGTGTCATGTTAAAAAGATGAAAAAAAGGTAGGAGCACAAGTTCCTAAGTAAGTAAATAAGGAGTAAATAAGGTCTTTGTAGAATATAAGCCATTCTTTTTTTAACCACCAAAGTTTTAGGAAGTCAATGGAATGTCACAGCACCATTGTCACCAGCCACAAATAGTAAGCCTGGGGACTCAGAAGCCATAATCCTGCTCCTTATCAGAGATCCTGTTTCCATTTCACTTTAGTGGAAATTTTACATAATTATTCATGGAAGTCAAGTGGAACTTCACAGAGTCAGTGGAGCTGCGCTGGAATGAACCAGAAGCGGGAAGACAAAGAGCTGTCTGGACTTCAGAGCGATCCTGGTGCTTGTGAGGTTTTCCACATGAGAGCTCAGCTGGAGAGGAGCGGGAATTGAAGGCATTTAGAGCAGTTAAATCAGACATATCGATCCCACACTTATCCAGCTGTCTGGATGCATTTTACTCAGCCACAGAAGAAGAAGGCTGGATCACTCGTGTGTTCCACGGAAAATGGTCAGTGCCAGAGACCCCTTGCTGCAGCAGTAAACTCTTGTCAAAGGAAGGAGGAGATGGTCAGACCAGCCTATTTCCCGATGATCAATAGCTGTGTAAAGCAGCCAGGACAATGAGGAAAGTAGAGATAAATAGATACACTCAAGTTCACATCCACACTTTAATACAGAAAATCTTTAGTCTCTTGAGCAGTTCTTCAAACTCTTGCAGCTTCTTCCTAAGTCTTCAGTCTCTCTCTGTGCTCTCTGTGCTGCAAGAATGAATCCCAAAAGCAGCATCCTGCCTGCACTGGGAGGAAGTGCTGTGGTGGAGCCCAAAGTGGCAGCTCAGGCCCTCCCATCCCCTCAGGAGGACTGGGGAGAGAATCACGGGGCACAAGTGACAAAACTCAGACAGGTTAATAGAGAAAGCAAAAGCTGTGCACACAAAGAAATCAAACCAAGGAATTCACTCCCTGCTTCTGCTGGGCAGGTGTTCAACAGGCTCAGGGGAGCAGGGCCCATCCCTCAGAACAGTGACTTGGGAAGACAAAAACCTACATACAGACCAAATGAAATATCCATTGAGTCACTCAGGTTCAGGTTCAGCCTGTCCTGGCTGTCCCCTCCCAACTCCTGGTGCTCCTCCAGCCCCTCACAGCTGGGATGGCTGAGGAGCAGAAAAGGCCTTGGCTCTTGTCACCAGCTCAGCTTGTCACCAGCTCAGACCCCTGTGTCACCAACACTGCCTCCAGCACAGACCCCAAACACACTGCCTACAGTGGCCTTGGCGAGGAAATTTAACTCTACCCCAGCCAAAGTCAGCACAATAAGACCTAAAAAAATATTGCTTTCCTGACCATTGTTCTTTGAATTTCTCACAGACTGGCATTTGCTCCCTTTCCGTTCCCACCCAGTTCCCTCCCTGTGTGTGCCTTGCCACCACCATGATGGGAGTGAAAAAACAGCACAGTTAAGAGATGAGAGAAGGAAAAGAAAAAAGGAAATATCAGTAAACTTGGCACAACATTAAATTATAAAAGTGTTGTGTTAAATGCAAAATGCGAACAATTCAATGCTCAGAAGAACTCATCTGAATTTCATTATCATCTAAGTAGAATCTGGTATTTGCTAAAGAGGACAAATGTTCTTAAAAGATGTGTTGCTCACAATCATCTCAGGATATAAAAACATGAATACAAGATACCAGTTGGTCCCTCTGCATTCCGAAGAAGAAAAGGGAAAGAGAAAAGAAAAGAATTAAAGATGACTTTTCAACAGATGCATAGCACTCTGGGGGGCTGTCACTGAGACAAATAAAGCCGTGGGATGTCGGGATGTCCTCTGTAAATCCATGAACGCCTCTGGAATTCGACCAGGTGTACACAGCAGGATTGGACAGCACTACACACTGGGTGATGAGGGGTGGGGGGACAGGGGCAAAAAAAAAAAAAAAAAAGGGGAAAATTAAAAAATTTTAATTTGGAAAATTAGGGTT
>VXBU01011913.1:32201-95663 GCA_013400315.1 Bombycilla garrulus | reverse complement strand
CCCCTGCAGCCCATGGTGAGAGAGGCTGTTCCACTGCAGCCCATGGAAGTGCACAGTTGAGCAGGGATCCATTGGCAGCCCATAAAACACTCAAGGATAGAGTAGGTGGATGCCTAAAGGAGGCTTTGAGCCCTAGAGAAGCTCATGCTGCATCAGGGCCCTTACAGTACCTGTGGACCCGTTGAGACAGGAGTTCACACTGAAACAGGAACTGTGACCCTGTAGGGAACCCGTGCTGGAACAGTCTGCTCCTGAAGGACTGCAGTCTGTGGGAGGGATCCATGCTGCAGCAATTTGTGAAGAACTGCAGTCTGTAGGAAGGACTCATATTGGAGGAGCTCATGGAGGACTATCTCATATGGGAGGGACCCCAGGAGGGATCCTGGGAGGGACCCCGGGAGGGACCCCTCCCCCCACCCTGGAGCCAGGGAAGAATATGAGGACTCTTGGCTCTGAGGTGGAAGGAGTGGCAGGGACAACATGTGATGAATGGACCGCAGTGCCCCATTCCCCATTTCCCTGTGCTGCCTGGGAGGAGGCAGAAAACTGGGAGTGAAGTTGAGGCCAGGGAGAAGAGAAGGATGGGGGGAAAGTGGTTTTAAGCTTTGGTTTTGTTTCTCATTTATCCTAGTCTGATCTGGTTGGTAGTAAAGTAAACTGATTCCTCCAGGCCGAGTCTGTGTTGCCTGTGATGCTAACAGGTGAGTGAACTCTCCCTGCCCTTGTCTTGACCCACCACTTCTCCTTATATTTTGTCTCCCTTGCCCAGCTGAGGAAGGGGAGTTACAGAGCAGCTCTGGGTGGCACCTGACATCCAGCCAGCATCAGTCCACCAGACTCCATTAGAAATGGCATTGTCAGGGTGAATGATATCATACACACTACTGATGATGCAGACCAGAGAATAAACGTCACTTAGTGACTCTTCTGTTAAGTAAAATCCAAACCATGTTGTTTCCTAGAAACATTTAAGCCTTCCCCAGCCTGATGATTCATACCTGCTGGAAAGATCTGATTAGATTCCTAGCCGAGTCACCAAATGCTCTGAGCTTGCCCTTCCTGACCATTTGCTTCAAAAGGATCTCATCTGGCCAGTGCAGATGCTTGTAGCTGACAGAATGTTCTAGATGCTATCTCTGAGTAAGGAGAGAAGGAGGCACTTCCACAGCGTGATTCTCCCCCTCCTAAACAAACCAAAAAACAACAACCAAACAGAGCAGTTGCTCCAGCTGCGGGCTCCCCTCATGAGAGAGGGAACATGAGGCAGCCAGCAAAAATTTAATTCATGGCCTAACAAGTGAGATGAGACCTACTATCTCTTGATGGCAGCCACACCTTTCCTTTCCCCAGGGAAATGTCAGTAGGGATGCAGCTGCTTTCTTGTTACAGTGAGGTGCCCAAACCGACCTGGAACAGAACACCGAGCACAGTGTCCAAATTATGACATCCCCATTATTGTATTAATCCTAATGCAGCCTGAATATACCCTGGTAAAATCAGGAATGGTCAATGTTGAGTAAAATTTGCAAAGGACAATTCCTTACTGTTTCTTTGTATTTTCTTTGCTTGATTGATTTTAATTTAAATGTACTACAGTTACACCCACCAGATAGATGTCTCCAGGTTCTTGACCTAATTATGGGAAGGAAGAGCCCTCTTGGGCTTTGCTCTATTTTCCAGGTTTCAGTGGAGCTTGTCAGATCAACTATAGTTTTGAACCTCTCATCACCATCATAGAAGGTGAATGAGCATTTGCTAATATGGACATTTAAACCTTTGGTCTTCAGATATGCAAGTCAGTGACAATCCTTCCTGTGCATGTCCTGGCTGGTCACTTGCTGGCAATCAGTGTTGATTTTCAGCCTAGAGAGAGACAGGTCTAGAAGCAAATGTTTCTCATAATTTTCTAGATAATATTCCAAAGGTTAGAAACAACTTGAAATAGTTTGAAGAAAAACCTTTTGAAACACAGACAGGAAAATGAAGCTCGTAGTTTACCCATGCTGTGTGGCACACATCTCTCTCATCTCTGGGGCAGATTTTTGGTAGTAAAACCACATGAATTTTCATGCAATGTCCCTGGAAAATGCTCACACATTGACTTTATGTACATGTAGATTGAACATGGCATGGAGACACTTTTGTTCCCCAGTATTCAAAGCATTTTGTTAGAAGAAAAGTGGGAAAATAAACGTCTGGGACAAATAAGCAGATGTTTGCTGTTAAAGATCAGCATGCTATACAATCGAGTTTACAATAACTGCTTTTAAATATAAACTAACTTCTGACCAGTATTTTTCAATGTACTGTGAAATCTGCATGTCATTCCTTTTGTTATTTGCAAGTAAACACCCACTGGAGTGTTTTATAGTTTGTAAAATATGAAAAGGGCTTTGTTCATAAGAGGCTCCTTTGATTTACTGTAAGATGAAAACCTATGTGCCAGAAGTTTTTGGTTCTTTTAATCAAAACTGAGCAAACTTTTCTTGATCTTGACCACTCTGATCTCATTCCCTAAACATACCAGCAAATAGCTAACAATTGTGGTGGCTTTTTTTTTCTTCTTTTAACATAGCTTTCTTTCCCTCTGGACAGGGCAGTTGTTGGAGATTGGCTTCAGCAGCCAGGAAAGGCATCTTTATCTCCTGACAGGCCTACAGAGCTTGAACCCACAAAAACAACGATAATGAGGAAGTTTTCAAAAATAAACAGACCAAATGTGTGCATCTTCCTTTTCCCAGTGCCTCTGTGCCAGATACTGATGCTTAGCTACTGTGCTGAGTCAGCAGTTGCAGCTGTAAAAAGCTATGTTAGGTTTGCTAAGGTGAAAAAAACCCCTCCTCACAATTGCTGTCAAAAAGGTTAAACAAGTGTGAAGGACAGGTGTCTCTTCAAGGAAGAATTCACATATTCCTGAAGCGAATGGACCAGCACTGAGGGAAGAATACAGTATTTGAGGGAATTAACAATGTTAAAGGTGATCTATAATAACCTGCATGATTACCAGCACCCAAAGACCTGGATGAAATCTAGGGCCTGTGGTTCATGTGGTGGAAGTTGTACAAAATGCACCAATGTCACCACCCACACTCTGCTGATAACATTTGGACAGACATGGTGGCACCGATTCCAGATGAACTGGCCAGACAGCTTTGAGAGTATGAAGATTATCTCACTTCCCACATGGGGCTGTGTCTCAGCCATGGACAGACTGACCAAAAAAATGTCTGAGCAAGCTGAAGAAAGCAGGTCATCCTCTCACACTACTACCAAGGCTTCAGCTATGAAGAGTCAGCCTTGGTCTGTTCAAGAGAAAGGGTACCAGTGTTGAACACCAAATATGATCCTGCGGTCCTTCCTGTGTGACTATGAGGAAGTGGGATAGTAAACCTACCTGGAGACTGGAAACTTGGATACAGGAACTGAAGGGAAAATAGCAGACCAAAACCATCCATCCAAGAAAACTACTGCTCCAGTGTCTGTCGAGTGGAGTAAAAGAGCTGATTGTACCTTTGACCCTGACAAAGACATTTCTCTGTATGTTTTGCAGTTGCAAGTACTGAGTAATGAAAACTCCACCCAGGAATAGAGGGGCCCTGCCTTTGGCAAGGCGGAGGAAAGGGACTACTGTGTTTACTGGACTGTGGGGTTCACATGGCCTGGCTCATAAGCCCCACAGAAGTATAACGTTCCAGTGGACATCTGCACACAGTACCCTAGTGCCATCAGGCCATAACAGGGCAGAATCCATCTGCAGTTCTTGAGTGACAGGAAGATCCCAAAAACTGCCTGGCTTGTAGGCTGAGGTAAATTTAATTGGGAATGAGTGGTATGAGTGTCTTATTCTGACTGGTCTGGAGTCTGTATGCATCACTGGTACAGTCTGCTTCAGGAAAGAGTACTTCAAAGACCCAAGAGGGTACTGGTGGGTGTGCAGTATGATGCCTTGAGTACAGAGGAGATTAAACAGCTGTTTAGCTTGCCTGGTCTCACAGATCTGTTTCTGGTTTGGTTGCTGTGTTTAAAGAAGAGCTGATTCCTATTGCGACCATGACAATGCACCAGTGACAATATCACACCAGTTGAGACTCCCTGGTTTTCATCCACATATCTGGTGACTGGATGGCCCAGAAGTGGCCAGCAGGACCTGCTTACCCCTTGGCCTTCTCACCATACAGCCAATGCAAAAATCTTAGAGAGTGGAGACTAACAGTCTCCACTGAATGAAGGCCTGAATTAAGTTGCACTGTGGTGAGTGTTGCCGCGCTGGGCATGCTGGAACTCCAAAACGAGCTGGAGTCAAAGGCTGCCAAATGATACACAACCATTTATACTGCCAGTGAGTTCTTGATCCCTCTGGCAGCAGAGTGCAGTTTCCTTTCAGTTGAGGGGTACAGAGTACACGTGGAATCGACTGCCCCCGGGTGGAAACACAGCCCTACGATTTCTAGCTGGGTCCGTTGTAGGGCAAAGAAGTCACAAACCATTTGCATCAAGCTGCAGGAGCTCCTTTGGTTGGTTTTTAGTTGTGCATTAGCCACAGCTGGGCCAGGTGGCCCTTTGCAAGGCAATTGTCAGAAAGCCATTGACAGGGCCCATATCAAGAAGGAGTCAGGGACAATCAAATAAAAGTTTTAGTATGTTCTGGGGCTAAATAATTGGTATAGATTGGAAGGCACAGGGCAGATGTGGAATAAAAATACCACATGCAAAGTTTTCTTCTTCACAGAGACACTTTTTTCACCCAGTTTTTTATCAAATCTGCATTTTGCATGATGTTCTACTGGATTTGAGTTTAAAAAGGGGAGATAAGAAATAACTTTATTTGTGTTCTGTGACAAGACCACTGAAAAAGTAATTTAAGTGGATATGATAAACATATGTTTATCATATGTACTTACAAGAAGAGGGAACTTCTCACCCTAGAGGAAGAACTAAATTACAGGAGGAATTCCCAGGGACCTGGAGGAAATTTGGAGCTTCTGCTCTTTTTTAAGCATTATTCTCAGGAGTCCCCAAACAGACACAAAAAAGGGATGGTAAAAGATTAATTGTGTGCTGGAAAAAATAGCTGGGTTTTAAAGGGAGTTTATGTGTGGCTCATCAGGACTTCGTGTTAGATCATTCCCTGAGAACCTGCTGGGTGTTAGAGTCTGGCACCAGGCAGTTCTGGGTGTATGACTACAGCCATGAACAAAGCTAACCTTTGATCTAAACATCTAAGAGGATGTCCAGGACTTTCAGAAGAAGAGCTACAGTAGTTAGCATGCTGGCTAGCAGACATAAGACTCCTCATTACTTAGGGTTTGGAGATGTAATTTCATTCTTATAGGGTAAAAAGCCATTTCTTTCAGATGAGATGCCAGATCTGCTTAATCCTGTTGTTTCCAAATAAATGCTTGCTGCTGTCTTTCCTCATTATTATAAAATGTGATGGTTAGAGATCTGCGAAAAGAGGTAATTTCAGTAATACCAATAATTTCATGAAAAAATGATATAGCAAAAATATGTCTGGGCTGACGACCCAGGCTTTCACTGGGAGGAGACAGTCCCAGGGCTTGCTTCTCTTTCCTAATCCAAGTTCAATCCAAACATTCATTGGATAGGAGTCCTCAGAAAAGACACAGGAAAAGGCATCCATAGGCGCCTGTGTTCAGCACTGAGGTGGAGACCAGCTGCTCCACAGAAAGCATGAACACCTAGTCCTGCCTGCTGAACTCTGCAGCTACGGGGGCTGCAAGCCTCAGGGCTTGCTACATGCAGGCAAAGTCCGTTAAAACAATCCAGTAATTTAGCTGGGGTTCAGTAAACATCTCCCTTCTTCTTTCTGATGTCCTGAGGTAATCAGTTTTACGTTCAAGAAGGCATATATAAAATTTCATGGATCCCCTCAGTTAGGAATAGGCCAAGCACCCTGCCACTCTTGAGTGCCAAGCACCATATTCACCTCACAGATGATGTTCTAATTCTGTTATGCATCTAGCTTTTAATGCCAAATTTAGGTGCTTGGCGAACTCCCGCCTAGGCAGCTGAAATGGAAAGTCTTGTCCTGTAGTCTCTGGTCCCAGGACTGTTTGTATGGCACTGAGCAGCCACCAGCACCTTCTCCATGTGCTGTGGCACCCCTGCACTGCCTGGGCACCCTCCACCATCCTCTGCCCCTTTTGGACTTTCTGTGCTTTGGCTGGATCTGAATGCTCTGTGCAGCTGCAAACCTGCAGCTGGTGACAAGAACTTGACTGCTTTGCCAGTGCTGATGAGAGGGAATCTGAATGCTCCAGGAGATTTACAGGCATAGGCATAAAGTGGCACACCAATCTAAAGCTGACAATGACTGTGTTTGTGCAGTCACTTAAAAAGCCGACCCAAATAATTTGAGAGCTAAAAATGAATGTTTCTGAGCACTTTCATAGCCACAGAACAATTTTAGTGTCTTGTTAATTGCATATTTTGCAGAAACATTTGATTTTGGCTCAGGGAAATGCAACCACAGAATGCAGTGCTCATTATTGACATTACGGTCCCGCTGTCTTGGGTGCCTTATTTTGGGAGAGAAATGCTTCTCAAAACAGTTTTCAGTCAAACCCTGACCTTCCAACTACATACTGTCTTTGTGACTGCACACAGGATGTCACAGTCTTTGAAGATTTTCTCTTTCAAGAACTGAAAGGGCAAATCTAAGTCAAGAGTTACCTTCATTTTACAGATGGAGATTTATTAATTTACTTGCCCAAGCTCACTATCCCAGTTTTCATGACAGCAGAAAGCTCAACCCAGTGCTCTTCAGTTCAATGCCATCACCACAGTCATCCTGTTCTAATTAAAATTTCGGTGCTTGGCAAAGTAAACATATTTATGATAGCATTGCTTGATTTTGCTCTAATTGACTCAGTTCAGTGCACTAACTCCTATGGTGAATCTTCCCTTATTAAGCAGGAAAAGTAAGCTTAAAGCCTATGCCGTTTCTTTTTAGCAAGTTTTTTTAGAACAGCAAGGTAGGGGAGGGAGTTGAAGTTATTTAGGTTAGACACATCTAGCCAGGTTTGATGTACACGCCTTCTGTCTGTGGAGAATGCCTTAAAACTAGTTAATAAAGGCACAAACTGTGCATATAAGGTGTCCTATAAGATTATAGCTTAAAGGGAGAAATTTCTTTGATCTTGGAAATTCTACATAAGTTTATGCAAGAACACCTTTGACTTGAGGATTTCTGCTATTAAGGTATTCATATTATTTCCTGTTTGTTGGTTTGGTTTGTTTGTGGGGTGGTTTTTTAAATAGTTGTAAGAAAGGGATGTTCTGAGTGAGGATTGAAATAGCTAGAAATCCTCCTTACTCCTCCAAAGTACTCAGAGAAAACAGATTATTGTGTAGTCAGACCTGCTCTGTGAGCTTGACTTGATTCATTTAACTTGAAAACAATAATGCACACAAACAAGAATCTGAACTCCTTCCCTTAGGGTTTCCTGCCCTGGTCTCTTGCCTGAAGAGACAATTCACATTTTTCATTTCTCTTAAAACAAATTAGTCCCACATGCCAGCATGACTTAGTGATTATGTAGTAATTATCACAGATATTTATGCAGGTTTTCAGTAGGTAGGCTTGGGATGAGTCATCACAAGGATTTATGCTCCTGTGAAGTTTTGTCCTACCTCATGCTTAAAAACGTTATTTAGTTGCTACTGAAATGGTTTCTTCTTGGCTTGAATTTAATCAGTATTTTTGTGCTATCTGCATTATTTTTCTTACTGCAAATGAGAATTTTGGGTGCCTTTTAATTAATGTTTGACTAACTTATCAATTTACTTATGTTAAAGCTGCATTTTGTTTTGAAGTCGCAGACATTATTTTTGTGTGTCTAAATGTGGATGCTAAGTCATAGAAATGAGATTTGAATTAAAAGAGAGAGTAAATCAGAGCAGTACAGTAAGGTGCTGCTGCTGCAGCATTCTCCATGCTAAGACAAAAATAATTTATCTGCCTATTTTGTTCACTTCAGTCTTTCACTGTTTATTTTGCTGGCTTTGTTTGTTTGTTTTTCTTTTTGAAGAAGCAAATCCACTTTTTCATCTTATAAGTCCTGTTCTGGTGTCTCTTCAAGTGAGCAAACTTTTAAAATGGCTTCAGATCATTTTGCTTTTTTTGCAATTAAATATCAGCTTTTCTAATTCAACTCAGCTCTATTTTGATATATCAACCAAAGTTCTGGGATGACTTACTCTCCTCACTGACAATAAAAAGGAACCTGTTGTTTAGGCTTTTGATTTCCTTGTAACTCTGTAATGCACAGAAAAGCTTATCTCTGGTTTTGTGCGGTGTAGAAGTTCCTTTGGTATTTTTTACCTTTAACAGACTTTGTCTGCTACATCCCTGTTAATCACATGTGTATGTCAGTCTTGCTCTCTTGTATTGTCACAGGGTACTGCTGAATGATGGGCCCTGCATTTCTTTTGTTTTTCAAAGTCTTTTTTCAGTCAGGTTTTCGTGGCAGAGCTTACACACAAGGCATTTAGGACTAGATGCCACATAGTAAGCACTTTCTCTTCTACTGTGCTGAGGAGAGCTCTGCACTTGAATTCTTGCCTGTAGCAATCTAATATGAAAAATGAAGATTTCACGTGCTTGATTGCAGCACAAGAAGCCTAAACCGACTCCTTTCGAAAGCTGAAAGCATCTGGTCCAGCTCTTACCCTAGTGAACTAGTCTGTGGCAAGTTTTCAAGAGAACTATCTTTGGTTAGTTCTTCTATTTTATTTTTTTAAACTCATCCACCCTGTTTTCTTTCTCTATTTCCTTCATTTTGTCACATCTGTTTTTTTACTTTTCCATGCTTGCTTTCTGTGTCCTCATATTCCTTTAACCTCTCTTATTTTCTCCTTTTCCCTTGTCCTGTTCAATTATATTCTCTCTCCTCTCTGTCATTCTTTCCTTCCTTGCTTCTTGCCACCCCCTCATATTATTCTGGTTTTCATACCCCAACACCTACTCCCTTCAGCCTGCTCTGCTGCTGCAGTTGGCAGCTGATCTCTGTCAGGCAGCCCAGCCAAAACTGAAGTTAAGATGGATTTTTTTAGTTGTGGGGTGTTTTTTCTTTTTCTTTTAAACCAGCTGGACTAGTAATAATTGCAGTTTGTCGCACACTCTCAGTGGGAAATGTTTTGTGAGTAAATCTCGGTCAATCATAATCTGGCACAGTAATAAGGTCCTTGTTTAGTCTAGGGGCACTAAATAAATTGGCCTTACATCTTTGCTTTCAAGCTGTATTTAAGCCGTGTTTTGTAATTGCCATTTGAATGCCAGAGGGATTGCGTAGGGGTGCTACTCAGATCAAAGTTGCATTCATCTGGGCTTGGGTGTATTAGCTGCAATTAGTAATGTAATTTTAGGAGACAATGCCACATTTGTGGGATGAACTGAAACTACAGCAGTACTTCAGCAAAAAAAGCTATGTTGATGCAGCCTGTTTCTGTACCAGTAGCAGAGACTAATTGCAGTGGGAAGTACTTATATTACACACACGAAATCCCCTGACATATTTCCAAACTAGCATGAAATACTAACTGAATCTTTAGGTACTTCAGAGCTGTGCCTCTCACCAGGTGGAAAGGAAGCACTGCAAGGAGAGGACATTTGCTTTGTGTGTTATGTGGGGACGTAAGAGATAAGTGGCCCTGAATCAGAGAGAGAGGCAGGAGGGTAGGGTTCTATTTCGGGTTCCTATTTGTTTTCTCATTAATTAGTTGCTGCTTTTCCCCTTCCACAGACCATTCTGCTTGGACGTTGTTTTTCATTCTGAGGGGAAAAAAAGCCAAGACAGCAACCTTTCGTTTCACCTCTCCTTAAAAAAATTAAATGTTGCGCATTGTGGTAGGTGATTGTTTTGGCTCTACTCTGTCATCTTAGTCTTGTCTCTACCCACTGTAATTCTTTCCTGCTCTGACCCAGTGTACAGCATGGAAAATGGTAACAGACCATGAGGAAACTACAGATCCAATGGTTACAGCCTTTGCAAAGTTTGGCTGAGTGTGAGGAAGGTCATTAATGAGGCCGCTAAAGATGAGATTATGAGTGCTATGGAGTGTGGCAATTGCTGTCAAATTGTGCCTTAAACTTGCAATACTCTTTATCAATACAAAGGTATCCTATAAATCATGTCTTTTGGATACGCACATTCAAGGGCCTACATTATTTCAAATTTTAGACATCCTCATATTCAGTTATGGAGAAAGGTATTTTGGGTTGAGCACCATAGGTCATAATTGTGCATCCCAATTATTGAGCTCAAATGAGATGTATCTTTAAAAAACCAAAACAGATACAAAGGAATTGTTCATGTTGGCCTCTTGTTTGTCTTACACAGATGGTGTTTTCAGTTGTCTCAAATTCTCCACGTGATACGTGGAACTAGTGCATAGGCCACAGGTACCTATCTGTGATCTTATTACAGATCCCAGACATATGTATCTGTATGTGGTCCTCAATAAGGGCCATTACAGAATCATAGTTTAGGCTGGGAGTCACCTCAGATTACCTGGTCCAAACCTCTGCTCAGAGCAGGGCCAGCTGTGAATTGCATCAGGCTACAGACATTGTGTCTGGGCAAGAGCGAACATCTGCAAGGATCAAGACTCCATACCTTCCTTCAACATATGATCCAGTGTTCCACCATACCTATGATAAATCCCTTTTTTCCCCTTCGTACTGTATTGGAATATCTCTTGTTGTGGTTTGTGTCTGCTGCTTCTTTTTTTTATGGCTGTGCACCTGCTGGAAGAGTACGGTCCTTTCCTCTCTATGCCTTCTTTTTAGGTGCACCCATTGTAAAGGCAGCAAAGAAAGAAAACTAAAAGCAAGGAGAGGAAAAATCTGGATGTTACTTGAACCTGGTAATGGGGCATACTGCTAAAGCAGGGACAGTGCCAATGACTGTGGGAAGCCCTGCAGAGGGGCTCAGATCCCCTGGATGGCTCCTGTCCTAAAAGACCAGCCTGAGAAGGCAACAAAAATGCCCAATTTAAAGAGGTATAACTGGGGTTAGATAGCAAGAGGGGAGGGAAAGCTTCACTGCAAACTAATTCTTAAAATGGGTGGATTTGGTTAGTGCAAATGTGCTTGTGGACTGGACTTCTGCTCTCCTTTGAATGCACTAAATGTAACATAAAGATGAAAATATATTGAACTGGTTCTACTCTGCATCTGGAATAAAGTATGGAAAGAAGAAGAGGAACTGAGGAAAACGTTTGTTACCAAAAATCAGCTTCCCTGAGCAGAAAAAGTTAGAATTTATTATCTTTTCCACACAGATGCATTACTATTACTGTGTTAATTACAATACTGTTTTAATCTACTTTTGTTTTGGGGTTTATATTTCTAGTTACAGGTTTTTAGTTCAAAAATCTGTCACTTTGCTTTTGAAAAATATATCTCATGATTGTCAATAATTGTTGAATTATAAACATTTGCCTTCTGCAAAAGTCCATTGGTGGTAGAAGTATTTATGTAAGCCGGGCAATTTGGAACTAGCTCAGGCCTGCAGTACAATGCTCAGCCAAATGGCAAGTAGTTGGAATTAATAGTAAATGGAATCCTTCTTTTTTTTAACTTTTTAAAAAATCTATTTTTTAATGTGCAGATCACAATGGTGGCTGAGAAATCTTGTTGTTGCATTTTTTGCCCATCAGCAGCACTCATATCCAGGCTGAATAAATCCTTTAATGGCATTCTTTGCTCGGTGTTGTTTGAAGTGGTTCCAACAGCTTCAAACAGAGGAGGCATCCAAACTGCTAGAAGTTGAAAAGGCTGAAACTCCACCATCATTGGAGTCCAGAGTGGCAGTGGGGCAGCGTGGCAGTGCCTTGTAGTACCAAAGATGAACACACACACAGAGTCCTTCTGCTCTCCTGCTCTCCAATACTCTTGGAGCATCTTTCCTGGGGGTCGGGGCTGCTGGAGAGGCCAGCAGGGTGGTGGTAGGGCGCAGCGAGCATTGGGAGCACAATGGGACAATCTGCTTGTTGGAGGGTCACTGCTGGGAAGAATGACAGCCACACATGTGCCCTGGCTCTGCTGAAATGAGTGTTTGTGTGGTGCCCCAGTCCCTGCTCACCGGGCTGTACTAATGAGTCCATCTGCGAGAAGGTGGAGAAGGAGAAGGTGACAGCCAAGACTCAGGGAGCAGGGTCATTTTGTCACTGTTGTGTCCATGTCTTTCCTCAGGTATGGCATATATAGTTCCTGTTAGGAGTCGGTTCCTAATGTCGCTAAGCCCAGTGGTTTGGCAGCCTGGTGACTGTGAATGGGCTCTGCCTATTCAGAAGCTACAGCCAAGAAATGGATGGATGGATGACTGAAGGGGGAAAGGGCAGAGGAAAGGCAGCCTGGTGATCATGAGCACCCTTCCTGGGCAGAAAGTGATACCTCTGTGTAACACAGGTCACCTGTGAGTGCAGCATCTCCCCCTGCAGCAGGAGGTACAGGGCAGTCCAGCTTGAGGGGCAAACAGGTCGCTGGATGCTCCAGCCTCAGTCCATCACCTTTTATCAAGACTCAGGCTGGCTGCAGCCCACCAATACTCCCTCAAACCAAGGCTTTTTCTCTGATGGTGGTGCAAATTAAAAAGTTAATTTTAACAACAAAATTCTCAAGTAAGAAACCTCAAACAATTAGAGGAAACCACCCGAGGGATATACAATATCTGGTTAAAGACCTTGCTGAAAACTGAACAGATTATGCTTGTTACATGTGGTTAAACTGGGCCACTAATATTAAGACTGTTCAAAACGCAAAATAAATTTTCTTCCGTCAGGGCTTGTGGTTCGGTGTTCACACATTCTAGGCTCCAGTTAAATGATTTACTGTACTGTTTAATGCCTTTCAGCTGTCACTCGCACAAAACGATTCCTTGAATGATCTGCCAGCAAATAAAAGCAGCACTTGTCCAAGGTGGAGTTGGGCCAGGGCTACAAAATCCAATGTGCCAAGATTCACAGGAGCAATCACATAACCCCCTGTGACCCACACTTGACACTCAGAAGAAGGCATGACAGCTGTGACTGTATCTGTGAAAACATATCATTTGAAATACACTGAGACAGTCATTCTGCTGTTGGGCTTTCATGAGTAGTTGCCTTTACAAAGGCTTGTATCACAAGCATGCTGCAGTTCTGCACCCTTATGAACTCTTCTCTGTTCCTGCTCTTTAGATGGTGTGAATTTTTGAAGTGTTTCTCAAAACTCCTTTACAATAGCTTTTTACTCGCACACCAACAGGCTGAGAAGAAACAGTTGCCGTGGGACAGTGAAAAGTACACTTCAGGAACAAGGAAGGAAAAAAAAAAGCCACCACTCTTCTCTAATTATACATATTAGAGTTTCATATGGCCTTGAGTTCCTTGCCTTGTTCTTGACAAGCTGAAATCATGGCTTCTGACCAAATTTCAGTGTATGAACAGCACCTTGCTGTGACTTTGGTTATTACTCAGCTTCCTCCACCTCTGGAGTGAAATTGTAGATGCACTCAGAAATGAAATATCTGCACTAGGATTTAGCTTCAGTTTTGGGGTTATTCACTACTTTATGTGTTTAAGACCAGACCAAGCTATTAGACCAAATCTAAGGTGACCACACTGTAGAAGGAACCAAAACCCTGTCTTGCCATTTCTATATTAAACCTCTAGCTTATTTTTTAGCTACTAATGCCTCTTTTAGAAGGTTCTGCTTTTAAGACCAGATGATGAAGAATCTGCTTCAGTCCCAGGTAAAACCTAACACTTACTTAATCCACTGTTAATAGCATGTACCCTGGTTCCAGCCTGAAAATTCTCTAGATTGAAATTTTTCAGGACCAGGAGGAATTTTTGTGAAAGGGAGTTGGTTTTACAAGTAGCTGAAATGGCTGGGATACCCTTTGAAGATCTCATCCCTTCTGCTGATCTACCAGAAAGCTAGTCAAGCTCACTTATTCAGCAGAAAACTGCTTGTTTTCTCTGGTGAGGATAGTGTATGGGATGAAGGAAAGACCTCTCTTCTAGCAGCAGAGAGTGTTTTGGGCAGCCCAACCAGTCCTCCTGAAACATGTTGGAAGTCTCTCACTGTGTCACACACTTTTCTGTGATTCTGAATAGCTCTTGCAACTTTCTTCTGAATTCTCATAATTTTTCTGGATAAAAAAATCACTTGAAATATAGATACTGGAAGCAGACCGTTTTTTTCTTGGAACTAATACTACACACCTTTAATAAAAAGACCTCAAACTCTGTCACAGAAAACTACACCAGCTTCACTGCAAGGTCCTCTCTTGCCCTTTCCTGTGAGATATGATAGTGTTTGAAAAGGAAGAGAGCCACTGTCAGCTTCTGATTGTTGCTCCTCTCTGTACTTTGATGGGTAACACAGCTGGGAGACCTCTGCTAAATTGGGAAAAGCAGGCAGGATCAAACTGCTTGAGATGGCTCTGAGTCTGGGACAGTCTCCAGGACTTGGCTAGCACCACTGGCCCAGAACAGCCTGAAAGTCAAATAAACATCCACACATTCAGCAGAAGTTGAACCTACTAGGCTCCAAATACATCCTCTAAAAGAACCAAGCTATGTTTGTGTCATGTATCTGTGTTTTCAGATCTGAAGCAGCGGGGCAGCAACTCTATTAGCTGCACTCCAGTTTCACAGCAAAATCATTTATCTCTTGTAACTTCACAGCTATGAAACAGCAGTGTTGTATTGCTGTCTGTTTATAAGATGAGGAAATCTTAGTGGAGTGTTACACAACATATAGGAAGGTGGCAGTAATTATGAAGTTATAATTACTGTTAATTGCTTGCCAATTTTTAAAAAAAAAAGTCTCCCCTCCCCCCCACCACCAATTTCAAAGGGACATTTACTGTCTTGTCTTTTTGAGACCTTAATTGTTGTGCTGAGTATGGCAGAAAAAGCATACCTCCCAATTAGCCACTTTTTCCATGTAATTATTCCCTCTCTATTTTCTGGAATGTGGAAAGAGACACATACAAAAGGAATGTGTTTTGCTAGGAGAGGAAGCAGAGTTAGAAAGAAATACAGGATTCTGCATTCCTCTTTTGATCAAGATGTGTTTAGCAAATTTTTTGTTTTATCTTAAACTCTTCCAGAACAACCTTTGCTATGGACAATAGAGCATTGCAGTGCAGTCAGAGCAGTTGCATGATGATATGTCAAATAATAAACTTTAAAAATGAACAGGAACCTAAATACCTAACTACCCTCATGTCACTTTTTGGGTACTTTCTGTACTTGAAAGCTCACTTTTTTTTACCTACATGTTCATGTCACTGATTTGCTTCAGAGAAGACTGCTGTGTCTCAGGCAGAATAAACTCATCCAAGTGATCAAAACTTATTTCAGTCAAAATACTAACCAACAAACTGTTTTCTTATTGTCCTCTGAAAACCCAAGGAAATAACACATCCAAGGCATTCTGCTGGCCACATTGTTGCACCTCCTTTTCCTCGTGGATGATCCACAAGGTGCTCAAAAACACTGTAGTACTATTGTACTTCCAGGGACAAGTGCAGAGTTAAAACATGGTGTTGCTGCAATATCAAATTGTTCCTTTGAAAGACCAGAAGTGGTGTATCTTAAACAAATTTAATTCTTGGGGATTTCAGATACTTGGTGTCTATTGGATTTTTTTTTGTTCATTTTTTTATTTGATGTTACTGTGTTTTAAGACAAACCAAAAAAAAAGGAAGCATGGTAGAGAGGAAAAACCGAAATCAAATATCTGATGAAAGGCTAGGAAAGCTGGAGTTATTCAGCTTGGAGAAGACTCCAAGAAGAGTCTTATTGCAGCCTTTCCATATAAAAAGGGGGCTTATAAGCAAGACAGAAATAGTTTTTACCAGAGTAAAAAGTAGTGACAAGGGCAATGGTTTTAAAATTAAAGAGGGTAGGTTTAAGCTCGGCATAAGGAAGAAATTCTTGACTGTGTGGGTGGTGAGACACTGGAACAGCTTGCCCAGAGCAGCTGTATGTGCCCCATCCCTGGAAGTGCTCCAGGTCAGGTTGGAGGGGGCTCTGAACAAGCTGGTCTAGTGAAAGGGGGGAGTTGGAACTAGATGATATTTAAGATCCTTTCCAACCCAAACAATTCTGTGGTTCTATGTTACTAAATCATATATTGTAAAGATGTTCAGGACCAGCTACCAAAACCCTCTGTGATCTCTGTTTCAGCTCCCAGGTGATCACAAAGATGCACTTCCAGGGGGCCACTATGCACAGTTCAACTGATGTTGATGCCCATTTTCAAACACCAAAGAGTGGGGTTCTCTGGTGTTGGGGAAGTTTCTGCTCTCACTGATCACAAAGGCACATGGAAAGGAATAGAAACTCCAAACTCACTTCTCCCTAGAAATCCCTTACATCTTGTATTTAAGAGCATTGCTGTAAGTTGTGACATCTAAACCACTCAGGACCCCTCAACTGTCAAACTAGGTTAATATTTCACCTGCATTTCAAACACAGTTGATTCCTTTTAGGAATAAGCCTTGGAGGTGGAACTATCACTACTGAGTCAGTCTTACATAGGATAAATACAATGAAGGAGTACAGTCAATTCCTTTATTGTTGCTGCAGCGGTAAAAGGGGAGAAATCTTTATGCCTTTACACAAAAAGAGTGGCTTAGAAAACACGGAGTGGATTGTGCTGAACATTCATTTGACATTTTTAACAGTGACACCGTCTGGAAGATATATACATTTGGTAATCACTCTTCAGATAGACCTAGGGAGAGGTGATACCCACTGAGCCATGACCTCAGTTAAATGATCAGACTTTCAGCTGGATTACCCTAATTTGAAGAAAGCCGGAGTCCAGCACACAAGCAGCTCCCATAATAGCCAAATTTGTCCAACAAAGTCTGTCAATTAGTAGTAGGAGGGCTGGGGAAAATTCCAGCCCAGGATCATGGCAGGCTCCATTTGGGCAAGGCTCTGCAAGCCAGAGATAATGGATAGCACAGAAACTTGATGCAAAGGGTATAAACACTGTGGAGCATCCTTTCCAAATATTGCCTGCTGTAGAATTTGCAGAGTCCCACTGATCCCTGCCTAGGAGTGAGGCTCACTAGGATGTCTGGGCAGGAGGGATGCAGTACCAGGGATATTGTACTATTGCATCATTAAGGGATATATACAATTAAGGGCTGTAAAGTCAAACATTCAGAGCAGCCAGAGCCAGTTATCTCTGTAAACCCTGTGCATTGCCCCAGTGCCAGCTCCTCAGCCATAAAATCCCCCAAGCATATGCCAGGAAACAAAGTATTAGAAAACACTTGTGGGGATGTCCCTTAAAAGCATCTGAACTACTTTTGAGCTGTGGTTTGGCCAGACAGGGTATGTGTGTTAAATCCTTTGAAAAAATTCACATTTCTGTGGAAGGATTTCTGCAATGGGGCTGCTCTGTCTTCTGATGGACTCTGCAGAACAGGATTAAAATGTAATCTCTGTAACTAATTAGCAATACGGTGTTCTAAGCCAAAAACATAGAGTGGGGCTTTTTTAAACTTAAAATTGTGAGGGTTCATTTAAATTTAACTTCAGAAAGCCACAGAGATAAGAAATAAATCTTCTCAGATCTGCGTGCATGCCTTTTCCAAACCTTGATGCTCTCCTAACCCTTTTGTTCTGTGCCCAGTTCAACTCTGCACTGTTGCTGAGTGTGGGTGGCCTTGCATCGCTGGGCTGGGCTGCTGCCCCCAGCCGGCACCAAGGAGTGTGCAGTCAGTGCTCCAGCAGGAGCTGGGTGCCAGGAGGCACTGAGGGACTGCTCTGTGGCTCAGCAGCCATCCTGTCAAGAGAGAGGCAAGAAAAATTTATCAGCAACTGGGACACATTTGACTTGGGATTTTATTTTTTTTTAAGTAGGCACTTTTCTGTTTAAAGTATCATGTGAGTAAATCTTGCTGGCACATTGTAGAGCTAGAGAGGATGTCAGTGGTTTAATCAGGGTCTTAAGGTTTGGCTATGTTCTGGCTAATCATAGCACCTTGTCACCTCACTGAACACAAAGTCATATTCACACTGAAAGATTTGTCGGATTTAGTAGGATTTAATGGATGAGAGCACTGAACTCCACCTGAATGGATGAGAACATTTTCGACCAATGCAGTTCCTCTAGGCTAGAGCTGAAATGACTGCAAGACTTGGATCTGCCATGAAGCCATGCCTCTGAGTGATGCCTCAACACCCACTCACATATTCCCCCTGCCCCAAAGCCATGCTGTGGGCAGTGCAGGCACCGGGGGAATCCTGGCACAACTTCAGGCCATTTCAGGCAGCTCCCTCTCTGCTGCTGCCAGATCTCCCCTCAGTATCTGCAAATAGGAATTTTTTCTGCAGTAGGCAATCCCAGTAGAACAGGAAATGTAGAGAGGTGAGAGGAAAGGAAAGGTAACAAATCTGTCCAGCAGAAACAAAGCTGACATTTTTGAATTAATAGCAGAAAGTCTGGCCAAAGCTTTGAGTCTGGCTTTTGGAGTTTGAATCTTACAGGCAGCGAGTCATCTGGAACAATTCTGAATTTTTTTTGTTATAGTTTTTTTCCTTAATATTCCTTGAAATGCAGCTGAAGCTGGAAGAAAAACAACTGGACCATTCAGTCACACCACATGGAGAGGAGAAAGTGTGCTGAGTCCCAGCAGCTAGTGCTGCGTCCTGATCAGAAGGACCCTGTGAGCAGCACCCAGTGTGTGCAGTGGTGCTGGGCCCTGCTGCCCCTGATACCTCTGCTTTGCAGGTGGTACCAGCACAGGCTACCAATCATGCAGAGCATGAACAAGAAAAGGCCACAATTCTCTCCAGCTCCCCAATGGTCAGGTAAAGATGTGAAGAGGGACTGAAAGAGATATCTTTGAAATACAATGCCATAGCGTCTTGGTTTTGAAAGACAGGTGCCCACCAAAGAAGGCAGGAGCCCCTCCCGGAACAGAAAAATGCAAACCCCCTCCCTCCAAATTATTTAAAGGGGCTCTCAGGCAAAAATATGAGGATAAGAATAACAGTTCTTTAATATGTATAAACAAAATAAAATAAAACAAAAAACCAACAAACTACAACTTAATAGGAAATTTAGAACAAGATGCAGTAGTAAACAAAAACAAAACCTGACAGTTAGAATACAACCTGACACCCTGTCAGTCCGGGTGTTGGTAGCAGTCCGGTTTGAATGGTGGCTCCAGTAGTGCTCCTGGAGTGACAGATGGTTCTGTTGAAGCAGAGATTCTGTAGAAGGGTGAAGTTTTCCTCCAATGGTCCAGTGGTGATGTTGAAGGGTCTGGTCCTTCCTCTGGGAATNCATTGTAACCTAGGACACATAGAGCCAACCTAAAAGGCAAATTAAAAAAAAAAACAAAAACAACAAAAACCCCTAACCCCCAAAAGCACCTGCATCAGTTCAGTAATGGCAGCAGTACAAAAAAAAAAAGGCAGTTTGCCCTCAGGACGTCTGTTTCTGTTTTCTTTGTGTGGTTTGTGTGTTTGTCCTTTGAACTGTTGTGCACACCTGGACATAGCAGGATGCCAATATTAGATAACCAAACTATCAAGTTCCATTAGAAGCCCTTTGTAAAGCTATAATTTTGTCAGTTGCTCCAATTGAGATTTCTTTGGTACAGCTATAGTGATTTAACATTTTATGTTCTTCTAGTAATTTTCATCACCTTACAGCTGCTGTTCACAAGTGCAGCTTTTGGCATCTTGCTCTGGCTAACTATAAACTTTCCAAATATCATTGAAAAGGCAGTTCCTGTCTGACCTGTTGTAGCAGATTGACATTTTGACTTTTTTTTTTTTTGCTATTTTTAAATAATTTTCATCTCTGGCACAAATTTTTTTTTTCTCTCATATGTATGTCATGTCCAGTGATACAGTGTGATAAATTCTGTAGTTTATTTTTGAATGGCAAAATTGCTTCCAACTTCCAACTGGACATTTTCTGGAAAATTCATATCTTCTTTTAGCATTCCCAGTTATCGCAGACTTTTAACTTAAAACTCTGACATCAAGGACTATCTCTTACACAGGAAACTTTGTGCTCAGACTGGCACATTCACGGAAATTTTGTGTATACAACTGATGTTATTTAAGAAACAGATTTGTGGTACAGTGTGCACTTTGCGGGCTATTTTTTTCCTTTTGCAACCTTTCTGATGATATTCTTCTCATGATTAATGGTACTTCCAAAAATCAGTGGTGAAACTCTGAAAAACAGCAGCATTAAGTAAGTAATTTAGGGTAAGTAGCAAAAAATTTACTCTGTATAAAAGAAAACACTTGCTATTTTTAAGGAAGTACTTTCTAAGAAATTAACAGGAGCAGAAAAAGTTCAGCCAAAATATCTGAGGAATTTTACGTAAGAATTTTCTGTGCTTTTTAGTGTATTGTGTGATAAATCCTATTAATCCCTACAGAAAGAACAAGAAGCATGCAAATGTGACATTTACGTTTGTACACAGCTCCTGAGGCATCCTTGGACATACAGAGCAGCTACACATTTAATCTCAGTTTAATATTAATCTCCTCCTTTCATCACTTTTAAGAAAAATATCAAAAAAAATTTCCTTCATGAACAACTCCCCCCAGGTTTTCATCACCTAAGTGTTTTCTCCTCTGTCTCAGGCTGCCTCTTTTCCATCTTTTTTTAATCTGAATAGGGTGCTTTTGTGATAGCGCTGACTTTGGGCAGAGCCTGAGCCCCTTCCTGCCCACATCTTCTCTTTCTGGCCTCGGTAAAGGGAAAAGCCCAGCTCTAATACTTCCAACTATATGTTATTTATTTTTTTATTTGTCTCCCAGATAATAAGATTGCCAAAAATACAGTATAGCAAGGGTCAATAATAATTCACTGGATATTTTCTCTTCTTCAATGCAGACAGAAACCATGTTTCTTGTTTCCAAGCCACATCAAGTTAGAAATCTCGTAGCCCTGGACTGTTGCAAGAAGCAGCACCCAACACTTCTACAGTCTGATCACAGCACGGCACAGGAAGGACCATCACCCTTGAACAGGAAACATGGCCAGGGCTGGACTGACTACACCTGCTCATGGACAGAAGCTGTGAGAAGAATATTCTGAGTACCTGAGGTGCACCAATTGGCACACCAGCATGGCTGACTGGTGGTGCTGGGGGAAAGGAGGATGTGGTGGAGGACAAGTACAAGCACTTGACTTTCCATGTTATCCCCTCCTTGGCAAAGACACAAGAGGAAGTTGCTCTTCTGAAATATTTTTAAGAACTGTGGGGCTAAAAGCAGACACAGGGAAACAACCCCACAGTGCCACTGTTCTATGAGGGTACTCTAGAAAAGCCATCATCCCAACCTAGCGCTGATGAGACCGGAGGAGGCCACACAGACCAGTACTCAAAAAACTAAAGCAGCATCTTTATTTTATACATAACTGTCAGTATAAAAAGTTTATTACATAAGAGCTGTTGTGTTTACAATATATTATATTGCTTCAAGCTGATGCAGAAACTTCATACATTATAACTCTACTTTGTTTACATTATATTATGTTGGTTAAATGGCACCACTGCAGTTTCTTTTTAATACATGAAACTGTAAAGCCAAAATAACATTGAATTGAGTTATTCCATTTTTAAATTATGCAAGTGATTTATTCGTTTGTTTGTTTGTTTTGCTTAGCGAAAAGTCTAAACACATGATTTTTAAAAATTTGCAAAATGCACCTTTCTTTTGTCTTAGGCAAATTACATCTGTAGTCATTGAAATAATTCAGGATTAGCATCTACAGGGTTTTCTGCTTGAATATTGCTATTTCACTTTTGGAAAATATTTGCAACTATATAACCAAAAAAGGAAGTTTAAATGTAACTGAAGTATAGTACAACACCTTCCAAAGCACTGAGAGAAGAAGCCTATATAATCATGCTACAGAAGTATTTATAAAACTTAAAAGTAATAGTGTCAGCTCAGTGGTTTATAATGAAACTAATAAAATTCCAGCCAGTAATCTTAACTGTAATGAACAGCATTTTAACATTCAATCCACGAGAGGTTAATGAAGGCTGTGAACTTTGTGTAACATGAACTATTTCAGATGTTGGAGTTCACCAGATGTAATTGGATTCGGGTGGAACGTGCTTCTCCTCGGCCCTTTTCGGCGAAGGCGTGTGCTGCCTGTGCTTGCTGCCTGCTGGCCTCAGGGCGCTCAGACCGCTGGCTCCGTACCCTGAAAAATTAGCCAGCTCAAGAAAAAAAGAATTCACAGAAGTGGGCTCACAATGCACAGCTAGTATTTCAAGTGGAAACTGTCTTGCCCATTTCAACAAAGGGGTTTTCCTGCCTTACAAAAGGGCTCACACCTCTGTTATCCCTCAGGATGAATGAAGTCCCGTCAGACAGAAAGATGCTTGGCCTGGCCAGGTAGCCCAGGGACCTCAGCACAGCCAGCCTGTCACTCAGCCTGGGGCTCACATGTTTAACCCCTGCACCAGCTGGGTTACAGTCATGATGATCTGCCAGCAAAAAGCTCTGCAATGGGGTGTAAGAAACCTCCTGGGGAGAATCTGCACCAGCTACCTGAGCTGGGCTTTGGTTTATGGCTGAATGCAAAGAAAAAGACCACCAGTGACCATAAATACCTGGGAGGAAAAAAAACTACATTTGAAACAGGCTTACTAGAGCTGCTTTGTTGTGGAAAATTAAAGTGACCAATAAAAATGGAATCCAAAGTATTATGTTGTAGTTCTTTATAGGTTCATTTACCCATCTCATTACTTAAAGCTCATGGAAATTACTTTGAAAAACTGAGTCCTCTGTTCAATTTTTTAACCACTTATTTTTTTAAGAAAACAGCTTTACCAAAGAGCCATCCGTTTGATGAAATATGAAACAAGTCTCTCAAGTTAACTATAAATCTCCTCTCAAGATCTGGTGATTTTGGTTTGAAAAGAGTGAATTGCAGTTGAAAAGTGTGAATTGCAGTGCATGGACATTAATGGACACTTAAAATGGGGGTGAATTTTGCCCAAATGTCCATTTCACAGTTTCTTTGCTAAATACAAAGAGAGTTTTGCAGTATTAAACGCACCTGGACTGTACCCAAACTCCAAGTAATGAAGGATGCAAAACCTTGGAGTTTACAATAATGTGAGACTATTGACTTCTCATTACAAGGCAGGTATGAGCTTTGATTTTGTTGTACAGGTAATTACTTCTTCGGTGATGGTCACCTAAAGTATATCTTTGTTTACATTTGCTATCTGAGTTCTTTATAGAAGAGTATGACAGGAAGAAAAAGTTCATACTGAACTTATGAACTGTAGTTCATATTGGTTCATTTACTTAATATATTTTTTCTAACCATAACTAATATTAATGGTACTTCTACTTCAGAGAATAGCATGAATACTTAAACACAAATCCACTAGATAACAAGAGAAAAGCGGACTCACGATTTTCACAGCAAACCTAATTTTCACAGCCAAATCCATCTTAGTTGGATAATACTCAGTTTTTAATGAGAATACTATATTTATTCTAATTCATTTTGATGTAGGAGAATCATATGCATCAACAGGTTTTAATAAAAGTGAACATTCAGTTGGTGCTGCAACGTAAGGTTCACGTTCCTTATGGCTGATTGATTTTGTAGTTGCAAAATTTTTCACCTTTTTATTATTGACACATGACACAAAACATGTGAATTGGTAGCCAAGCATAATAAATACTAGTATCTTTTGGGAGTGTATAAAGATTGTATATTGAAGGTCTGCTATACTACTGTTGCACATGAAACATAAAATTAAATATGAAGTTCTCACAATATACAATTGTATTTCAAATAATTATACAGTACCATTTTAAGCCCAGTTAAACGATCAGTTTCTATAATAGATGGTAAATGGACCAAAAAGCACAACAGAAATTAATTTTGAGAACTTTAACTTTGCTTTGGGGCAATGTATTTTGTATGCTGTGGAACACGGGTGGAAGAGGAGAAAACTGTGAAGTTGCTAAGAACAGATCTTGTATAATTCCTAGTTTTCCACAAAATTTCTAAAGGACATTTTACTTTTTCTAAGTTTCAATCAGTTTTAAAACCTGACAGAGTTTAACCTTCAAAAATACCCCCTCAGCATTTCAAAACTATCTGATATTACTGAGGAGTATTGAAGGAATTGGATCCCTTCCATACTATGGTTGGAAAACATGTAAGGTCCTCTTCTGATGGATACCAGATTCTGGAATTTCTAATACAAAAATGATCTTGATAAAACACTTTCAAATTATTATGAGGTTGTTTTTTTTTTTAAGAAGGTAAAATTATGGAGTATTGAAAACCTCTGTTTTACTGCTTGGATTAAAGATCAGAGAAAAAGGAGTTCAGTGTCATTAATGATGCTGGAAAGACTCTTGAGGCAGACATTTCTGTATAGCATTGGGTGTGTAACAGCTCAGATACGACTCTCAGGGTTTGTTTCTCACTTACTTTTGTTGCAGTGTCTCCCGTGCCAGCCTTCTTTGCACTGGCATTTGTTGGGCTCCACACAGGTGCCGTACAGGCCACAGCTGGGTTCACAGACAGCTGTAAAAAAAGCGAAAACATACACCTGGCCTCTTGACATTTCATCCAGAGAAAGTCACACCTTTGCCTACCCTGCTGTTTCACATGACAGGTTGGTCCTGGCACAGGCTGGGGCTCTCAAAGTAAATCTATGCATTTGCACTGAGTGCACAGAGCCCTGAAAGAGTCCACACTCATCTCTTTACCTGCAAGGTCTGGCTCAGCCTCTGGCAAGAGAATCACGTTGTACAGCAGAGGTGAGCATTCACCAGAACCAGTGGGAGAAGGATAGTAGTCCCCAGCACCCCACTCACAAAGTGTTCCCATTGTATTTTAACATGGCAAAGTATTGACATTTTATTAAGCATTTCTCTATTATTAAAATGCTATTACTGAGCTGACACACTGCTGTTCTATAGAAGCTCAAGAGTACGGAAGAGACTGTGAGGAGACTTTTGTAAAAAAATATTACTGGTTTCATAATTTCCTTAAGTCTGGTGTATGATATATGTCCAGAAAGTGAAATAATTTGAATTATTTTGACAACAAACAATTAGTACTGCCATTATGTGGAAAAGATACTGCACAGTGAACTCGATATTCCCATAAGGACTGATGGAGTGGCTTTGGTACTTACGCTTTGAACACAGGTCTCCCTGGTAGCCTTTGGAGCACTTGCATTTATTCTTACCAGTACATTTGCCTCCATTTCGACAGGGTTGATGGCATTTACCTAGAGAAAAAAAACATAGAAACAATAGTCTTGGTTCCCTGTGCCTCCCTGTACTGGAGACAAGTATCTGACAAGCTTGCCTTGTACCTGAAAAACTCATCAGATGTTAGAGTGTGTACTATGGATCCATGAGGAAAGACTGCTGCAAGTCTGTGCTTCCAATTTATAAGCATTCTCCTTTAAAAATATGACAAAAATTTGGCATGGCCAAAGCCTATGCGATCTTGCAGCTTTTGCGCAGGTTTGTGCCACTCTGACTGCAGAATTTCCCACAGGACTGGTCAGCATTGACTCCTGCTCTCCTCACCCTTCATAGGGGAGGCAGCACTGCCCAGACTATGCGGTTCCAAAGAGTGGGATCCAACCCTGAGGGGCTCCAGCAGAAAAAAAAATCTAGGGACATCTGAGAGCAGTAAGATACTCAGGATACTATGGCTGCTACTTGCAGACAGTGAATGTGTTGGCTGGGCCCATCAGCTTGTAGCACAGGCTGGGGAGCACCATGGGGCTGTGGGCGGTGCAATGAGGGATGTTCCACATGGCAGCTCAGAAACTAAGGGCACATTAAAAATACATGCCCTTCTCTCCTGTTTGCAAAGAACAGAGCAACTTTGCTAACAGTAATTGGAACTGGCAGACATTTTTCCAGGCTCTTGGTCTGGAAATTACTTTCCTTCACAAACAGACTTTGCCAAAGGCATAGGCTAGGTCTGGTGGTGATGTTGTAGGAAGTCTCGTTTGGCTCTGATTGCCTGGGACTGAGGAGGCCTCTGCTGGTGGAGGAGAACCATACTCAATTTCTTTCTTTCATGATGGGCATGACACACCAGGGACCTTCCCCAAACTTAATGTCCAGTGTCCCATCATTAGCCTGCCTGTACCTTGTTAGAATTTGTCTGCATTACTGAACTAATTAAATCTTCACTCATCCCTAGGACGGGGAGCACAGTGCCCATGAGCTCAGTCACTCCCAGGCTGAGAGAGGCTCACTGTCACCTCCCAGGGCACTCTTGGGCCACCAGGAACTGCACCCTCACTTTCCTGACACCTTGGTGCCCATACGTACCAGGGCAGCTTTTCTCATTGTTGTCCAAAAGCAGTTTTGATCTTTTCTAATGCCACTACACTTCCTAGAATCTTCAGAAAAGAGAAAACAGAGGCACCCTTCCTAGATTTAACACTAGTATTTACCTGAATCTGTGAGCAAACAAAAACTGGAACCGGGCGCAGCAAACTGCTTCCTTTCCCTTTCCCTTTCCCTTTCCCTTTTTTAATTTTTTTTAAGAAAGGTATTAACTGAGACCTGCACGTCATAATTTAAGCATCTACACTGGCTTGCTGTGCTGAAAACTTTATTTCATGATCACAGACTGCCCTCTTGGGAGCTTAACAACACAAGCAGCACCTGCTTAACCCTCAATCCCTGCAGACTTTTGTGATACACATCTGTATTGTCAATATAAAGGAGACACTCGTTCCTATTGTAGGTAATTATTTTAATAACCCTGAAACACTTTTCGCAAGCAGCTGATGGAACAAACTGTGCTAAGGAGAGTTTCTGTAAAAGCACAATTTCTCTACAGGGGCCTCTGGGGAGGGAAACTTTAGGCATTGTAATTTGCAAACATTTGCATACCAAGTAATTAGCAACTGGAAAGAGCAATACTAAAGAAATCAATTAATTTTCCTCATTCTTTAAGTAAATTAAGTTCTTTAAATAAAACTGGAAGAAATGGGTCAAGAGACATGACACCAACTTCCACCAAGTTGCAACCGGCAAGCACTTGGCTCAGCATAGCTCAATTAACTTTGGACTAAGATATTGTTACAGAATGAAGGAAAGAGTAATAACTCTCTCTGTTATTGACTGAGAAACGGAAGAAGCAACAAAACAGCTGGTGACAAGTAGGGGAAGAATTAAAAGCAAAATAAAACTGGATTCAAAGTGAAACACTAGCAGGAGACAATGCATATCTATAAGTAGAAAAAAATCTGGAAGACTGTGAATGCTTGTTACTGTTGTGGACTGAGTTCAGTACACTTCCCAGGAGTCTTACAGAGGGATTCAATTATTATTCTAGCACCGAAAAACTATACCCAATGTTTAAAAACCAAAAAAACCCAAAACCTTGCAATTTTCAGATGGCTTTCTGCCCACTGAAAGGTTCCACCCCCCCCCCCCCCCCCGCCTCATTATTTCAAGAATCCCATGACTGAATGTAGCTGGCCCTGGATCTAAGAAAACAGACCGACTTGTGTTTCTGCTCTGGTGTTTCTAAGCCTTGTCTAGATTTCTTGCAATCCTCCACTGCTGTGCTGGTGCTGGTGCAGTGCCCAGAGGTGATGACAGCTCTCAATCACAGTCTAACAATTGCAGTCCTGGCTTTACAAGAGCCAGAGTAAGTGCATAACTCTCCTTGCTCTCATTGACTTTGTCCCAGTTTAGGTATTAGCATACTGTGATCCTGAATTAGCTTTATTTCCTTTTGTACAGAAACTAGTTTACTGCCTGTATTTTAATTAATTTGATTTGAGTTTTACAGGTAAGCCTTTCCAGGAAGTCAAAACAGTTGCACTTATCCCAAGCAGCAGTAGACAAACAGGAGCTTCAGCTCCTCAGACAGATCAATTAAATGGACTGCCCTTAATTATACATGCTGTAATAACAGTTCTAAGAATTCTCCTCAAAAAAACCACCACCCAACATAAAACACATGCTTCTCTCTTTGAATCAAACTTTAATCTTAATCTGAAAAATGTCAACAATGTTGACTTTTTGGGGACTGAAGAAAGAAATGGGGTTCTGCCAAATAGTCAAATTTGAACTTGATGTAAGCAAAGATAAATCCAGTGAAAACCCATACTGTTGGGTTTTGTGGCATATGATCTGAATTTAAATCAATGGGCAATCTTTATTAACTTAAAAACAATAAAGCTTTGCTGCTTCTTTTTCCCTAAATTTTTAATGATGTAAAAAGGACTTGCAAAATGCCTTGTAATGTATAGAGACGTGGTGAAACATTTACATACACCTACTGTTAATCTGCACATAAAGACTGAGCAAAACGTAGGTCTTAATGTATCTGTGTACATTCTTTGCACAGTAATTCACTTATTGTTGTGTATTGGCTGACAGCAAGTTAAAAGTTTATTTCCATGTGTTTCCAAAGTGATAAAAATTTCCTAATTGTGAGAAGAGCTTGATTCTACTCATGTATATTAAAAAATAAGCATTTACATATCCTAGGCCAAATACTGCTCTCCATGCTCCTGTGAAGGTGCTGGGGAATTTCAGTGGGATTATTTAGAGGAGGGAAAGCTTTCCTACACAGTGTCCTGTTCGAAGTTCTAAGTACAGGAAGAATGAGGTCTGGTTGTACATCCTCAAGTTACCTTTTGAATGTAAATTTACATGTTATATGAAAGCTCTCAGCTCTTACAGTTCAGTCCTCCTTTTGCCCCAAATCTTTTCATTCCCAAATTATAGTAGCCCTTTCAAAGGTGTCAGCTCAAACTTAATCTGCTGTGCTCAAGTGTGATTTGCCATAATGTTTGAAAACATATGCACCCCACAGGATTGGCATGGCCACACATCTGTCTTCCACAGAGTATTGCTTATGTATTTATGGCTTGAGGATTGTTACCAAGCCTGGTTACTAGTGAAAACAGAACAAGTCAGGGAGTGAGATGGTCCAGCAATGAATCAAACTTCTAAGTTATAACTTCTTTGGAGGCATGTGGTGTCTGACTCAGAGGGCCCCAAGCTGCTGTGTGAGACCCTTGCTCTGCACCCAGCAGAGGCAGGTCACATTTTATCAATCAGGCATTGACACTAGAAGAAGTTGACGTACATGAAAGCAAGCACACAGAGATGCTACTCACTAATTTCACATTGGTCTCCTTCATAGCCTGAAGGACAAATGCATTTTCCCAGATAGAAACATGTCCCTCCATTGAAACAGGTTGTTGTACAGTTTGCTGAAACAAATAAAAGAGGAATGAATTAAGTCATTAATATGAACTAGGACTAACTTGGACTTAATGCTCTCCGCTGTTCATAATAAATAAACATTGACTACGTTGTAAAAGCAGGATTAACCTCTTTCCATCTGGTTTACAAAGTAAGACTGACATGCAGTATTCCTACACAATGCTTTACATGGGCACATGCACAAGGCAATACAGAATGAGACAAGTGAGCAATACAGCAGTGAGCTCTCTGAGGACAGACTGTGCTACATCTTTATCAACCACCCCCCACAGAGCTCACTGAAGGATTAAAGCTCTATTGCTATTGAAACTGCCAGCATCTGATAAAATGAGCTCAGCCTAGGACTGGAAGCTACTTCTACAAGAGGATACTTCACTACAGTCCTTAAGTAATCCTTTGACTAAAAAGAAACCTCTGTGAGTTTTTCAGTGTGGTGGCATAGATGCAAATGCCCTGACTTGCAGCTGTCAAATGACTTACATTGTGTTAGATGTGACTTTTCACCAAACAGCTGGGATTCACATTAATCCTTTAAGACATTGGGAGCATTTAATTAAAGTGCACATTTGAAGCATTTTCTAAATGTGGTAAAAGTCTGTTCAAAGACTAGATACAAGACATGAGGGCATTGACACCAACAATTTGTGCAAAATAATAGGAAGGTTCTCACTATTTTGCTGAAAAGTCCTCTAGGACCTTTTGCATTCAGTCTTTACTTCATATAGACCTGCAATGACAAATGCAGAACTACATTCTGCTCTACCATGAGCAGGTCAGTGATATTTCTGCAGGAAATAACTTTTTTTTTTTTTCATGGTAGCTTAGACTGTTCCAAATTACTGTTATGAACAATAACTTGTTGGTTTTTACCCTTTTACCCTTTATGCTGCTGATGCAGCATAAAAAATGAATAGCTTGTATATTTTTTCATGTGTCCAGATGCAGCACAATAATGTACTAAATAATTAGTATAATTAATTTTACTACAGTATACTAGAGCTCAAATAGAGATATTTTTTTTGTAACTTTTTTCCTCCTCCCAGAAGCACAAGTGATTTTTGTGGTAAGATCCACAGTTTTCAGTGGGTAAATTGAAGTGATTATCCAAACTATCCTTCACAGAGCTGGGGTGTATGGATACCTGTGAATCCCTATATTCTTCCAGCAGCTGCTGCTACAGCATCTATTTTAAGAATCACAATATTTTTAAAACTTATTTACTTATTGCTTGCCAAACTTTCCTAAATGCCCTCGTGGAGGGAAAGTGCCACAGGTGAATAAAGAGAGGCTGCTGCGGGCAGAGCCTGGGGGTTTAGCTGGTGTTTACCTTTGTCACAGTTGATGCCGTAGAAGCCTGGGGGGCAGATGCAGAGGCCGGGTGTGATGCAGAGCCCACCGTTCATGCAGCGCGGAACACATAGGGCTGAGGAGTGGGAAGAGCAGAAAAAGCATCTCTGGTGGGATAGCAACTGGTGTTTAAATACATAGCACATTGAATCCTTAAGCTAGTTTTCCTTCTGCTTATTTTTCTAAGTCACCTTTGCAAAGTGCCTCTGGTAGGGGGTTAAATCTGTTGTATCTTTGGTTTATATCTGGCAATTTCTGCATAGTGCTACTAAAAACCGTAGGCTAATTCAAGGTCAACTCTGATTCCATATGTAAGCAGAAATTGTCTCTTGTATACCATAATATGCCTCTTTAATAGCAGACATGGGAGAGCAAAGTACCCACTCTGGATATTTAAAATCCCCCAGACAAGTCCTCTCTCTAACTGCATTCTGGTTCCTCAGCTGTGCAGTCAGGAGTATCTCAGAGGGGTCAGTAACTCAGTAGGGTTCCCAGGCAGGCTTTACAATGAACCTTCTCTACTGCATACCTGAGCATAAGCATGGCTACCTAATTTTGGCTAGGAAAGCCTGCTGCACAGCCAAACTGTCCTACATGTTCACAGTGAATCCTCTCTGGAGCTCCTGTGCTCTTCCAAGACTTTTCTGCCTTGTGGTCACCCCAAAAGGCTCATCAGAGAGGCATGTTAGGGGGCAATGTTTCACTTTGTGGTTGCCCATAATTGGTACATGCAGCGAGGTTGGGTCCATACTAGTGAGTTAAACAGCAACCAGGCTTGGGGCCTTGTGAAATCATCTTGTGAAATTGTTGGTGGCTCGGCTTTGTCCCAGCTGACCAGCAAATCCTCCTGGCATGGTCCTGGGATGAGTAGCGACCATGGGCTCCTCCCAGGAGTGAGTTTGTAATAGGTTTGTTGGAAGGTAAGAGTTTATTAAACATAAGAATGTAACCTGTGCCAGTTGCTCTCCCAGCCAGAGAAGTCCTCGATCCTTTGTATTTAATATTTTTGATATAGCCAGAGTATCTGGGAGTGAATAATTGTACTGGAGTAGGATGACCATGGGGATGGGCATCTCCAGTCACCCGGGTGAGGGACTGCCACTGGGAAAATGAAGGTAGGGATAGGAAGAAGATCTAATTTCCTTGTCAAGCCACACCAATTTCCCGGTTCTTCACTCCTGGAAATGTTAGTGTGGGCTATTATCCACTCATGGAAGAGAAAGAGAATCTTCCCTTCATCTTCCCATTTTTGTTTTCAGCCTGCTTACAAATCTGATCTTATCCGCAAATAAACAAAGGCAGCGCAACTAAAGCACTGTGCTTTGTTTCCCAGCTAGTCCTCATTAGCAGAAGAATTTTATTTAATCTTCTTGCCAGATGGATTCCCTGTGACTAAGGATCACTTAACTATTGCATCAGTTTTTGTTAAAAGCAATTTGTGAAAGAGAAAATATTTTTCATGTACACAATTCGTATTTTCAATAGACCATGGATGATAACAACTATTTTCTTACATGTTTGAATTCAAAATATGCTAAATCTTCAGAATAGGCCATTCTTAATTTTAGGAGAGCCTACAGGAGATACATATTTCTTGAGATTGTGGTAAAGAAGACAGTTGAGATGTTTTTTGAAATTACCTTTCTCACAATGAGGCCCGTAAAATCCATCAGGACATTCACAGACATGTCTTTCGCTGCAAACCCCTCCATTTCTGCATCCTCCTGGACATTCCGCTTCACAAAATATAACAACAATCTTAATTAAAATGCTATATATTTCAGCTGCCAACCAGATCTCAGTAGAACCAATATATTTCTTTGACACAACAGTTAAAATATTTGCTGGCAAACAAACACTGAAGAAATGGAAATTCAGCTAAGATTGCTTCAATACAGACTAGTTTTTCTTTTATTAGCCCACAAATAGATATTCCATCACATGTTCACATGGGTGATGCACTTGTTGACAGACTCTGCATTTTCATTGCTCTACTGCTCTAAAAGTGCATGAACCACGTGGATGCACTGCTCAATCCAGTACCTTCTTTTCTGTGTGGAAATGAGCAGGCAACTTGGTGCAGAACTTGCATGGCTGGTTAGACCTACCCTTGGTGTGCAGGACCAGTTTCGATTTCTGCAGCCTGAGGTAGACGTCACCGCAACTTGCATTGCATTAATTACCACATCTGTTACTACTGAGGTGACAATGATGAAATCTGTGTTCATATGAAAGACTGAGCATCAACGCTAAATGGAAGAAGGCCAGAAAGGAAAATGAATGCACTCCTGCACAACAGTTCTGTATCATCGTCAACTCTCATTCATATCTCAACTATTGATCAAATATGTGAAAGCATTTTGCAATGCTGGCAGGATTATACAAGGATGAGAGATTACTTCTGGGTGCCACCACGATCCTAAAAACACCACAGTCCATCAAACAAGAAGGCGAACTAATTCAAACCCTATGGAACACCATCAAAAAGGGCTGTTGGGCAGAAAAACAATTACTCAAAAATGCCCTCCCAGATCCCTCACAGAGAATAAGGCAGGCAGGAGAGACTGCCTATTCCCAATAGAAAAACTTAACATCAGTAGGAATCAGTGGTAGACACAACCTCCTCATCTTGATGGTCTGTTGTGTGGCATTCCAAGTGAGAAGGTTCAAAACTTCTGAGGTAAAATGATGTGCCTTAAAAGTAAAGCTGTTTGCAGCCATAGTAATTGTAGTAAAGCTTTTTTGGTCCTACTGTGTTCTAACACTGTATTCTAGGAATCTTTCTGGAAATGCTTCTCTCGTTGTACTCAAATGCAGAGCTGCTATTCATTACCAAAAAACCAAAATGCATGCCTAAATACATACCATTTGAAGCAGAAAAATAGGCAAACTTATATTTTTCTTTTGTGACCACCTCTAAGCCACAACAAATCCTCTATCATCCACAAAATTGCTCCCTTGCTCCCTTCATTTCCTCTGCTGGGGCCTTTCTGTATGACTGTCCTAGGTTACAATGTAAAAATATGCCAGAAGGTCTGTATCTTATCTCCATCTTCATGAACTGTTGAAACCAGGAGGGGCAGTGTTTTCCTTACCTCCTCCCCTGGACTATCTCCTGTTAATGGGCCATCAATGCCTTGCCCCATGAGTCATAGATAACTCCCTCCCCGAGCCGTTTCCTGTTTAATGGGCCATTAAGGACCCACCACATGACTCATAGAATGACATCAGCCCATTGTGAGAAGCTCTGCCCAGGGGGAGGAGCCAAGCATTCCCACCTAAATATAATCTGGGCATTTGGACAGAACAGGCATCTGCCTTCTACTGGATTCCCAGAGGAGCAGCCTTCTCTCCCACTGGATTCCCAGAGGAAGGACCAGACCCTTCAACATCACCACTGGACCACCCTTCTACAGGATCTCTGCTTCAACAGAACCATCTGTCACTCCAGGAGCACTACTGGAGCCACCATTCAAACTGGACTGCTACCAACACCCTGACTGACAGGGTGTCAGGTTGTATTCTAACTGTCAGGTTTTGTTTCTGTTTAATACTGCATCTTGTTCTAATTTTCCTATTAAGTTGCAGTTTGTTGGTTTTTTTGTTTTGCTTTATTTTGTTTCTACATATTAAAGAACTGTTATTCTTATCCTCATATCTTTGCCTGAGAGCCCCTTTTAATAATTTGGAGGGAGGGGGTTTACATTTTCTATTCCAAGAGAAGCTCCTGCCTTCCTTGTCAGGCACCTGTCTTTCAAAACCAAGACAATGGCCAAGAATAGCTGGAAACTGTTACTAGGGCCCTGACAGGAGCTCTTCACCATGTATGATATCTTTCAGAGGAAGGAAACACACACCTACTCTGACACCAACTGCTAAAGACATTCTTATCTTTCTCAGCATCTGTCCAAAAACACTGCTGCGTCCACCTTACTAGACACAGGGCGGGAATGGGAGTTATTCCAGGATGGACTCGAAGAGATGATGTGAGAAAGCTCCTCTTCTGCATGTCTCTACAGATAGGAAAATCTTCCTTGTGTCTCTCAGCTGGCTCCAGGAACAAAGGACTGGGACAGTAATCAACACCAGATTTCTTGAGAGCAATGATGCAATACTACTAAATTGTTAGATGTTACCACTCATATAAAAATGGTAACAACAAATAGTGACACAGAAATTATAACTTGGGTGAATGTTACTATGAAACTGAGTTTGAGCCCTTCCTTTTTAAGCCACAATTTTCCAAAATACAGACCTGTAATTCTGCTGTCCTTATTAGAATATCTCAATGCTATTTCCAAAGTTTATTAAGTTCAGTACCTTTGAGCTGAACTGAAAATAAAAAGATTTAAAAAGTTTTGTGTTGTATTTACACCAGACACACAACTTCATATATGAAATCTGTTTTATTTTGTCCTTTGCGCCTCCATTTTTCTTCCTGTTTCTCTGCCCACTTCTTCTCCCCCTCCTCCACTTTCCCTGGGCTAATTGGCAGCAGCAAGGCTTCAAAGGAGACAAGCAGCTTTGCTATTTGGGTGTAGTGTGGTTTAAAAGAATAAACAGCTCTTGCTCCCGCTGCTCACTCTTTGAAGCCACACTACAGTCAATTATCTCAGAGAAAATAGTGCAGAGAAGAAAATGTGGGACTGTGAACGAAGATTTAATAGGAGAGGAATAAAAATCTTGTTCTTTGTACATCAGCCCTGTCACGGGTTAATTTGATACAATTGCACATGATATGGGATAATTATCTTATCTCAGACACTGATTTTTCAATTTCCATAGCCTCAGCTTAAAGTGATAATTATAATTGTTTGTGGTGTATCAAATGAATTCTTATTAAAGAGAAAGTCTTATTACATAGTGCTCATGGTTCATAGATGAGTTGATTGAACAAGGGCTATCCTTTCCAAGTAAACACTGCAATAACTTCATAGTGCTCTTCTTCTGCTAGCATGTCCTCTGTGTGCTTACTGCTTGATGACTGGAAGTACTGAACACCAACTTCCACCATTTTACCTGTAGCAAAAGCCAAGAGGTTGCACCTGAGCTAGAGAAAGGTAAGCCAAGTTTTGCAGAAGTTTTCTGATTTAAGATTTTTGTATTCAGTTTGGATGTGCAAATTCAAGATTGAGGGAACTAAAGACAACAAGTTGGAACTCAGGCACTGACAGCACTTAATTGGTACCAGTGTTCCCACTATAGTTCCCAGAAGGTCAGTTCCCCACATGATGTGCCATATCTGGAAATGTTAACCTCAGCCTATTTTCACAGAATTAGCTCTTCTCCATGCACCTCAGATCATTTGCTAACAGGGGCCTTTCATATCACACATCTCAATCAATGTCTTTAATGCGATAAGCAGTGAACAGGAGGAGGGAGAAACGTCTCCAAGCCAGTCTGCTAAGGGAGTCCAGTAAGAAAATGCCCGGTAAACATGTAGCAAATGATCAGCAAATGCACACAGAGCCAGAAAGTCTGGAATTCACCATGATTGCTATACATTGTGTGACTGCCTTATTTTCCTCCTCTCTAGCTCTTATCCTAAATGAAACATAACAGAGTTAGGTGGCCTGGTCTAGCAGCATTCCAGCATGTTTTCTTTAGTCTTACCTTGCTGGCAGGTTTTAAAGAAGATAGCGTTCTGAGGTGTCTGGAGGATAATATTGCCTTCTGAATTCATTATGATCACGTTCACTTCAAATGCAGCGACCCCATCTTGTTTTCCAAGGCAAGGAAATCCAATCTGAACAACTAAAAGGATAATAATACCAATAATACTTATATTTACATGCATATACACATGTACAAACATACATTAAAAGACTAAAAAAATTAAATATTATAGATGTATTTAAGCTTTGGAGGAATGCCTTTGGTGAAAACTTGTAACACAGAGACACATAGATGCCTTTATTCAGAGGCGGCTCCAGGGTCAGAAGTACAGCAGCACGGGAGAAGAGCTTGCGCTCATTTGCTGAAATAACCCCAAGTCTGTAGCACAGACAGTGATCTTAACACAATCATACTTTTCTTGCAGATGAGGAAATTGCTCATGTGGAGATATCTAAAGATATATAAAAAAAAGCTGAAAGCCTACTTTTAATTTTCTGAGTTGAACTGCTCACTTCCGAGTCTAAATTTTCTATGCTGTCATATGACTTCTGTAAAAACATATATTTTGGGAAAAAAAAGTTTCTTTAGATAAGTTTTTCTGGTTTGGATATAGTAAGTAATACCTAAATAAGATACTGATCTAACAAAAACTTACTCCATAAAGTGCTGACAAAATGATACACTTGACAAGTACGATCATGGGTGCAGTTTTTAAAAAAGAAGACATAGACACCTCACTCCAAAAGAACTAGTCAAGCATAGTGACATTTGGACATTGCCTTTCCAGGAAAAGTATTCAAACACCTTTGAAGTACATAGAGTTTAAGCAACTAATTAAGGGCAGTAAATCTGGAGGATTTTAATGATGAAGTAAGCCCAATACCTCAGAACTATGGAATTTTCTGTTGTGATTGTCACAAGTGATCTTAAACAATCTTCAGATTAAATGATTTTATCTCATTTCTTCAAAATTGGCCCTTCTTAGCTGCTTTGTAAGCCAAATCCAACTAATAGAAATTGTTTATTCCTTTCTTCCGAAGCTGGCCTGAGATTTCTGATCCAAATACAAAGGTAAAAGCCCTACAATTGGGTTGTTTGAGATTGCTTGTTATAAAAATTTTGCAAGGCATAATTTGGCCATTTGTGTTATTTGGTGCCTTGGTAAAATACCGAATATTTTATTGCTGAAACACATTCTGCCTCTGGTAAGTCCTACCAGCTGAAAGTCCCTTGCAGTTCTCATTCTAAAGAAATTACCTAGTCAAAGGGCTTTTGCATCAACCTTTACAAAGACCAAAACCACGTAACCATGTGGCAAGAAGGAAACTCTTACAGTTGATTATTTAAAAACACATTTTAAATGCAGTGAACTTCTTAAACTGTAGAAACCTTCTTATGGCATAAGTGCAGGAAATCAGTGCTTGCCTGGGGATGTGTTTTAGTTGAACGAATTGCAGTGGGGAGGAAGGTGTGGCAGACTGTTAATGACAGCACTATAGCTGCATCTAGATTTCACAGAATTGGTAGCAACCCCTGAACTCCCCTGAGATTTAGTTCTCGTTTAAATGCCTTGGGAAAAACCCAGCAAAGTATCCCTAGAGTTCAAGGCCATAGATCATAAACTTTTTATTCCAGCACTGCCCACTCTAGAAGCATCCAAAATTTTGGACTTACCACGTGTCTGAACAGCTAGGCACACAGATATGCAGTAAAGGACCCTTCTGTGAGCACCTGGTTCCTGTGCTGAACACTGTGGTAGTTCAGAGTTGAAATAAAGCCCCTAAGCTCTTCCTGGATATTTGAATTTTTATGCCTGTTTGAACAATGCTAAGTACCCACCAATAGCACTACAGTCAATAGCACTACAGTTAAACTAGAGCAAACCCTCGCATCAAAAAACACAGCCATGAGCTCCTGTGGCCCATCACAGTGCTGCCCAGGGCTGCAGTAGAGCGAACCTCAGCTTTGGTCTCTGCTTCCCAAATTCAGGATGCAGTTTACATTTGTCCGTCACTGGCTAAAAACAAGGAGAGGGAGTCACATATATGGGGGGACTTCTTTCTGTTAACCATCCTCCCACCACCAGTCTCTCTTGCATATATACATTTCTGTATCCTCTGGAGCACTTGTATCCAGGGCTGCAGAGCAGATGTCTCTAACAAGACAAGGGAAGTTAGACTAATTTAGAAAGGAACCTAAGGAAACCTAGCGACTTAAATCTAATTTAATTTTAGGCAGTAATTAGAATGCTCTCCTAAGATGCAGAGGATGCAGGTTTAATACCTTTTGTCTGGGAGGCCATGCCTTTTCCAACTGCTCAGGAAACCGAGGTTCTCTAAATTGTTCTCAGTAGAAACCGGCTGAGAGTAACTCCTGTATGTCTGCAAGCCCTTCAAGTTTGCAAGCAATTGTCTCATCCCCTAAGTAATATACCAAGGCCAACAACAAGAACCACCTTTAGTCTAGGGTGGGACTGGTTAAGGGACATCTCTGAATGACCAGTCTCAACACTGGCAGGTATGAGAGGTCTGGAGAGGAGTGGGAGCTCATACAGAGTCCTGCAGCCCACTGTCACTCTTTTGCCAGCATGGCAGACAGAGCAGATGGTGCTGCATTCAGAGAAGACACTGATTTCTGCCACTGAGCTTGGAGAGATTTTCAGCATCTTTGGATGCTCAGCACCTATATTTTAATGTCTCAACACCAGCAGTGGGCAGGGAGAGAAGGTCTTCCTGAGCCTGGCTGGTCGACTGTGGGGGCTGCATGAAATGCATGAAGTAGTGCTGCACCAGCATCCAGGTCCTGCCAGCCTGCACCAGCACTGCACTGCCTGGGTCAGACAGGGACAGGAAGGGCCAGCTCAGGTCACGCAGGGGGCCAGCTCTTTCTCCGTCACAGGCCACTACATTTCTTCTGGGCACAAACCTATAGCTGTGTTTATCTCTCTGAGTGTGGTTCAAGATGTTAATCACTGCCACAAAAATGACTCACTTTGTTTTGAACTTGCTAACCTCAGACTGAACCACTGGACCTTCATAGGCTTTTCCCTGCAGTCAGAAATGAGCAGCCAGCTGCTTCTCATTGGGCAGGTATCCATGCTCCTCCCAAATATCTTCTTTGCATAAGCTGAGCAGTCTTAGCTCTTTAAGCTCCCACTGAAAAGCATCTTCTATAGCTTTCCTAACATCTTACCATGTGTTTAGGTGTAATAATATCTAAGTTGTGAGCACTGAATAAGGTACCAATTCTGGGATTTGGGAGTGGGTTTTCAAATAAGTCTAAGGAACCTGAGTGATTTAAATCTCACTTAAATCCAAGGAGAATTTGGTATCGCATCTCAGGATATACTGAATTAGAGAAAGCTGAGAAAAGGACAAGGCTGCACTCAATGAGGAGCAATTGATTAGGTTGTGACTCTTCAGTCTGGCAGAGAGAAAAAAAATCAGGGGATACATAAGACATGTGTACAAAATCATGGATAAGATGAACAGTACAGATTGATTACTGTCTCTACCAGTGCAAGGACCAGTGCCCATCAGATGAATCTGTTGCAGCCAGACTTGAAACTACAGGAGGAGGATCTTTGTGCCATGGATGGCAGTGAACTCCTTGCCAAGGTGATTGGGGATAACAGAAGATTACATGGACTCAAGGAGAGCCTGAAGAAGCATTGGAGAGATCTATAACCCACACGGGCTTATAAGTAGACAAATCACTTAAGACACAGGAAACCCTCCAAGCTGAAGGCAGTGAAAAAAAGAGAGGGTAAACAGAAGTATCACATATGCTTGTCCTCCTTTTGCTCTTCCACTGGTCTTTATGGCCACCATTGGCCATAAGGCAAATGCAGGCTAGAGAGGCCCTACAGCACTAAAGCTGTTCCTATGCCTTATTCAGAGAAAAATATCCTCAAAGAAGTTTCAAGACTCCACTGATTTAATAAAACCACTGGGCTCAATTACCTCTTAATAAGTTATCTGTTAATCCTCATTCTTGTTTCCCATGCTTATGTTTACTAAAGTTGTCTCTCCTTTATTTCTCCTTAATTGTCCTTAGAGGCAATTAATTGTCTTTGGGCTAAAACACTTTCTCAAAAAAATACCAGCTGTTGATTTGTTACTAAATAGAAGTTTGTGGTTGAATTTCTTCTGACATCTGTATGTATAGAAAAATGCTTTTTGGTAATGCAGTATATCCCGGCAAACTAGCCTAGATTTGGCAACTCTGTTTTGCCAACATTTAAATTACAGCAATAACTACAAAGTAGCAAACAATCACTACCTTTAGAGCATGTATTTACTTAGGACGACTTAGTTTTGGCCAGCCAACAGGTAATGTAAAAAACCCACCATCACAGTAGTGTCTCACCATTAACAGTGTACATGCTTCCACTACTGTATGGGTACTGAGCACTGGAACACCAGACAGGACTTAAGTACTGCTTAGCTATACACCCAGTGCAGTGGTGCCCTGCACATGATCCACGTAAGGGAACACCTTGGACATGCCCCTGTTAGTCCTGGAACTGAGGTACCAGTGCAGCCAACAGGGTAAGTCCTTTTTTGCTCTAATTAGATCTCCCATCATGATGGTTAACAGACCTGCTGCTGCAACTATGAGCTCTCATCTCCAGCCTTCCTGCACTTGTGGATTAAGTTTTCCTAAACACAGTCAGAAAGGGGTAATTTTAGTCTAGCATTTCTAGATAGCTAAAAATTAAAGGAGAAACTAGCTTATATTAGAGAGTGCTGAGTGCAGCAGAGGGTGTTTTTTCACATATCTCACCTGCTTTATATGGATATGGAAATGCTTAACAAGAACTTGACCTTTATGACTTTAAAATTGCTTCTTAAGTATCTTTATTTGACATTTATTTGGTTTGGAACCAATTAAATTACAACAGTTGTGGTACGAATATCACAGCATCTTTCACCCAAATCTATTTTCAATACCACTCCTTCAATCCACACTGAATGGAGAGACCAATCATTCATGACAAATTCCAGGTGTCATGGCAAAAAGCTGTATTGAAACATTACATCAATGACAATCTATAGCAAACTGAAAATGGAGAATATTACACACAAACTTTCAGAATTTATCCACTGAAACAGAGAGAAGGAATAAAAATTCATCAAAGAAGAAAATTTGCATATCAGTGCTTCATTTGCAGTCCAATCCTCCTGTTTTATTATTAATTTTTTTCCCATGTTTATCCCACAGGTTGGCTAAGGCAATTTAGGAAAGGATGGTCACTAAGACACTACTATCATCAAGATATTAATTTCTGCCTTCCTACCAGAGACTACCACATATGAAGCCTGAAACAGATCATCACATAAACTGTTATTCATCCACTTCAGAGTTAACTGGATTCAATAATCTTTCAAATCTTTTATGGAAAGCTTTTTTATTCAAATCAGCTCACTACGCACCATGGTATTTCTGGATTGACTTGAGTTCAGCCTCTACTGTGGAGCTGTAAATTCCAGTGAAGAATTAAGAATGCACAACTAAGGGATAAATGAAAAATGATAATATCCTAAACTAGTAGTTGTGTCTTCGAGCTGAATGCCTGATGACCCCAAATGAAAGCAAAACATCCACAAACTGCAACTTCTGAGAAACAGAATCACCTGATAACTTCTCCGATAGTGATCAAAGCATTTGTTTTCTAAAAGTTGTACATTTTAAGTAATAGCATTCATGAATTTTACGCAACAATTTTGCACAAGTTTCTGCTGATTTATCTACACATAAAACCTTCATGTGTCATGGTTCAGACAAAATATGCTGCTGTACTTCGGCAAGACAATTGCAAACTGTTCGGTGCCAAACACTGTGGCAAGCATTGCTTTAGGCAATAAACTTCAGAACTACAATTCATAATGAAATATTCAGACTTTACTGGCTGTAGAATATTTTTTTACAGAAACAAAATTTACAATATCAACAGTACCAACCTGATGCTTTATGAGGAACTGTTCCAAGCAGGGGGACATTTATAGTTGGATCAGCCATTATGCCTTTATCCAAAGAGTGCAAAGACAGGAATTCATAGTAGTACTCGGCCTATGACAAAATAAATGTAAATTCTATATTTATTTTAATTGTATTCACAGAAGCAAACCATTGAGCACATAAACTATAGCAGAAAAATACTACACTTTTCATGATGCCATTCACTTGATTAGTTCCTATATTTTCCCTAAGTGCTTCTTCATGTAAACATAACTTTCAGACAATTTCCTCTTATTTCATAGATTGCAAGTGACCATACAGTAACCAGGATGTAGCATATCAGCAAGTAAAATGGCATGCATATAGTGGACAAATGTTGCACAGAGAAGAGGTTTTTTTTACAACCCATTCATCTGGCAGTGTCTGAACACTAAGCTCATTCTTAAAGCTGTTTTTTGGGCAGAATCGTCCTGGAATTGACTGGTGAGCCTGAGTCACCTGCCTCTACCACAGGTGCAGTTTAAAGGACATAGGCACATGCAAGTGTGGCATGAGATTATCTAGGCTTGCTCTTGGTTGCTCTGCACAGCACAGTGCGTTGCCTTGGGCAAACAGGGCCAGGCAGTGAGCAGCCACACTGCTGGAGCACCATGCCAGGACACATTTCTTGTTCACAGCTCTGACACTGCCTTGTTCAACCCCACTCCATCACCTTGCTCCAAGGGTGAAGCTGAGAGCTCTCCAACCAAGCTGGCTTCATGTCACTCATTAACTGTAACACCAATGACCTGTTTTGGCCATCTCTAGAAAGTGTCGGCATGATTTAAAAACTGCTTTCCACTACCTTAATCCTACCCCCAATAAACACCTGCATTGTGACACAGATTGTAGGCTCTGGTACTTTTGTCCATGGGAGCCTGGCCTCTCTGTTGACTCATTTGTTCAAGATTTCTTCACATTTGATGCAAGGAGCCATAATGTGTCTGCAGTGTATACACCACATGCACCTGAGATGTATGCACCTTAGCCAGTCACTAGAGGCTTCCATTACTGTCAACAGCACAACTGCTGTTGTGCAGAGTAAGTGAAAATGAAACTTCTATGTTAAATTGTGGCATCTCATTGACCATGAAGCATACAAGGGATTACAGGTAATTCTATCTGCTGGTCTCAGGTAAGTGCTTAAGACCTTAGCATGGGCACCAGCAAAAATGCGTTTCCATCTACTCACTGACAGTAGATAGTACTGTTCTGTCTACCTTTTAGTTAAAACAGTGCAGCAAAGAGAGATTAAAGCCAAAATTTGGGCTGAAAAATGATAGCTAGTTTATGTCTATAAGATGTCTGTCCATGTCCTTTTAGGCGGAACAAGTCCTTTTTCTCCTGTAATATCTTGGCTCCCTAGTACAAGAAGGACATGGGACTTAGTGGAGTGAGGCCAGTGAAGGGCCACAAAGATGATCAAGGGACTGGAGTGATGTAAAGGGAGAGGCTGAGAGAGCTGGAAGTATTCAGCCTGGAGAAGGCTGATGGGGGATCTAATCAATGTGCATAGATCACTGATGGGGGGCTGTAAAGAAGATGGACCCAGGCTCTGCTGGGTGGTGACCAGTGACAGGACAGGAGGCAATAGGTACAATACAGAAAACTCTCTTGGAAACCGAGAAAACACATTTTTAATGTGCAGATGACTGAGCACTGGCACAGGCTGTCCAAAGAGGTAAGTAGAGCCTCCCTTTGTGAAGATGTTTAAAACCCAAATCAAAGCAGTCCTGAACATGCGGCTCTAAATGACACTGCTTGAACAGAAGGGTGAACTAGATCATCTTGAGATCAGACCGTCTGGTCTCACATCGGTCTCAGCCCTTCTGTGATTCTGTGTTCTCCTAACTTGAGCAGAAGCCCTGGCAAGGTGTGAAAGACCACCTCCCTTCAGCTCCTGATGACACCACAAAAGCACTCATGACCTGGGTAGAAAAGTTGTTATGAAATTCCTGATCAGCCCTGGCAGCACATCCACTTGCTCTGTAGGGACAGTAAGGAGACCCCAAAACAGAGGGATCGCATGAGAGGCTACACCCTGCATGGAAAATCTTCAGAGGGTGTTGTGTAGGCACAGAGACCTCAGAGGAGGACTTGAAAAACAACAGGGCAGGAAACAATGAAAGGTTTTAAGGGGGGGTTAAACACATGGAGCAAATGTGTGAGGAATAGAGGACATGGAGAGAAGCAGTAAAACTAGAGAAGAAAAATGAAGTCTGGGGTAACGTTCAAAATGCTGCTTTTAATTAAAGACATCATTTTCCAATACAATATACCATGCCAAAATATGAAAACAAGCCATAAAGTCAGATTGTGAGCATTTTTGTTTTCAAATAAAACTTTGGTTCAGAAAAATAATTATATGTCTCCACACATCTATAGAATAGTGCAGTGAGTGAGTCAAGGCTCCACTGTCTGTTTCTCATTGGTTATCTTTGATGTTTGGTTGTATCTAAATCAGGTCATAATGAGTTATGACCTGGGATATTAAAACATTATGTTCTTACTATTCTAGTAAACAAAACTGGTAACTGGACCAAATAGCTCCACTCCCATATTTCCATTCCAAACACGCTGTTGTGGAAGGTCAGCTTGTGAGCCAGATTCCAAATCTGTAGGAAAAAGACTGGAATCTCATTTTCTAGAGCAAATTTTCTAGAGCCTAAGGATAAAGACAAAAACGAAGTTCCCCGTGGAAAAAGGGACCCACTCAGTGCCGCTCAAGGAAGTAATTCCTCTAACAAGGGTGGAGGCACAGCCGCGGTTAGTGCCTGAGGCAGGAGTATGTTCTGATGGCAAATTAAAAAGGATGGGAAGAGACATTGCACAAGCAACAGGCTGCTCAGAAGGAAAGCCACTATCACACTGGGGAGAGATAACTGCTCTCACCATTCCTCTGCAAAAGTCTGTGCATCTGCTGAGTTGACAGAAACTGAACTTCTTGAAATGATAGTATCTAGGAGCTGAAACACCTCGGGTAGATCCAGCTAGCATAACTTCAATGCCATGTGCTGCAGGGTATGTTTGCAAATCATGTGTTCTGGATTCAGCTGGTTAAATTTTGACATAAAAGTTATATACATAAATTCCAGTCTGGAGTGGCTGCACAGTGAAGCAGAATAGTTTAACTCCTCAAATCTGTGAATCCAAAACATGATTTGACTGCCATAAATCCTATCTATTTAGAGAAAAACTGTCTTGACACAAATCCTGCATCGAGTCTCCAGTATTGTCCTGCTGTAATTGGATATTGTTGGTAGACAAAGGCAAAAATTCATAATCTGTTATCCCTTTTCCATTATAAAGGCGCCCACCTTTTTTTGTGGGTTGTTTTTGTTTTTTTTTAAGCCAGCCTATGAACTCTCTGGTATGTGAAGGTCTAAATTTGGTAGGGAAGCTAAATCTTAGAGGAACAGTGTTGTTAAAGGTGGTGAAGAAAATGGGGTTTGCATTAAATTCCTGATCATTGACAACTGCATACTTTGTACAGACAAAGGACTTTTGGCTTGACTTCAGGAAGCACCCGAGGAAGAGTATGCTTTACTTCTGAGGAAAATCTTTGTTTGAGATCCTCAGAAACTGAGGCAGAGACTCCTGCAGACCTTGTGTGAGCAGTCTGGGGAGTTGGTGCTATCAGGCAGTAGGTAGCCCCAAGCAGCTGCCCTTTAACAGCTCCCCATGTGGGTAAAGCCCTGAGAGAGAGGAAATTTCACTTTAGGCAAATAATTCCTTGGTTGGGATTAACTTTTATGGACTTTGAATGGCTGTTTTCTGTAAATCAGAGGAATTTAAAAGGTTATAAAAATAATGAAGCCCTCTAACAAGTATTGTAACAAACATCTGTCGGCAGTTCGGTTTTAAATGATATACAGTTAAAACTCCTACAGATCTCCCTTCCTTGGTTCAAGATCTACTGCATTGAAATTCTCTTATCGTTAGATGGCATGTTGTTTCTGCCTGTTTTTTCTTTCATATTTAATCAAAGAATTGACGATAATATGCTTTATATTTTCTTCATTTTACGGGATAGACATAGAATTGCAGTACGTAAAGCAAAGCAGAGTAACTTGAACTGTTGTATATCATGGTTCAATAACAGAATGAAATCTGCACCCTTTCTAATTAAGAAGCAAATGTATGTTAACTTTGGAAGTAGATGTAAGGAATTAACTATATTTTCTTCTCATTATTTTAAAGGGATCAGTGCTGAATGTTCTGTTATCAATTAAATGACAAATATATCTTAATGCCAATTTTCTATATTTAAAGAAAAACACATCAAAGAAGTTCCTTTTTATCCCAGATCCATAAATATTTCTGGCTATGCACGCACTAGAAGATTCTACCCTGCATTATCCATAGCAGATGCTCACAAATGCATATGCCATAAATAAAGTCACAGAGTGAGACAATGCATGTGTTTTTTAGGTGTTTACAGCATGGACCATTGCTTCTCCAAGATATCAACTGCATTAGGTCAGAGAAGTCGGTCTGTGCTCCAAGATGAAGCATGAAGCAAAGTGAGATGAATTCCAACAGAGATTATCCGTACTGTGCATACCAGGCTAGGAGTCTGGCCTAGACTGTGAATAGACTACTCTGTTCCTAGAGTAGGAATATGTACATTTATGCGAACATTTTGTTACTGCAGTGCACTCTAGATACTGCTGTAATGAAAAACGTAATGGGGTTTCCTTAGACAAACAGATAATAAAGTATCTGCTTACAGACTACCTATTCTTGTGCTAGGAAGAAAACCTGTTAATTGGTCCTGTCACAGAGTGGGTAAACCATTTTTCATACCTCAGTGTAACACTCAGAAGCTTGCTGTAAGCCTCAAGAGATAGACCTAAAATGGGAGGCATGCTCAACACCATGAAGTGATAGTGAAACCTGCTCTGAGAAAATCAGTTTACACAGAAGATAGGATAACCTGACTGTCTTCCAGTATCAGCTGCTAAGGGTATAGGAATGGACTGAAGCAGGAGGGTTAAAAAAACAGAGATGCACACAAAAGGAGAAATAGATATATCTGGTGTTTCAAAGACATAAAAGAAAGGACACAAACTAGAACTCAGAGAAATGGACAATCTCAAAGAAAAATACATTATGTGACAGTAGTAATTAGACAATGCTGTGGTGAAATGTTCACAAATCTGTAGAGCCTCTTCTATGCTTGCTTTCTTCACATTAAGGAAATTGTGGCAGACTGAAGAAGATCCCTGCACAAGAAAGAAGGCTTTTTTAAACAATAGAGTGCATCCCTACATGAAACTTTCAACAATAACTACTTGTGGTTTTAATGGTTTTAGAAGAATGGTATAAAACTCTCTGATTTTGCCAACAGAAGATGACTGACTGGTGCTTAATGTCTCCTGTGGCATTCAGCTGTGGATGGCAGATCAGGTCCTCCAACAGAATGATTTATGAAATTTGGCAAGTGAAATTTATTGTTTGCTTTTAAAAGAAGCCTTAGATTTTGAAAGATGACATTACGGGCTTCCAAGAATACTTTGCACTGGGAAGATGGACTGAAATCTCTGCAGAATAAATCAGCCTTTTCTCCAAATAATGAGAAAATAATTTCTATAAAGATAAGTAATATGAAAGAAATCACTGTCCAGAAACTTGGTGAGGTCACAACATAATAGACTTTTATTATATTTAGAATTGTTTCTGGCAGCTATCTGCTCTTTCGGAGACATGGGAAACAGGGCAGCTACTCAGTCATTTTCAGCAAATATTTTCTCTTGCCAGACCCTGAGCTCTGGAGGCACTCTAGCATTTGAAGCAGTCATTTGAAACTAACCTCAGACTGGAAGCTAAAGGGCTTGCTAGAAAGACTGGGGTTTGAGCAGAACAGAGATGAAAAAGAAAAATCCAAGTACACCAGCAGAGCATTAACTCTGAAAGTCATCACCATGCCAAAAAAGCAGGCTCCTGAGACAGAGGGACAAATGAAAGCCTAGTACACATTCCTGTCCATCATTAGCCTGCTAACGACAATACAGTTTTGGTTTAGATCAGAGGCAACCCTGATGGCTTAAGTTTTAGTTTTTATATTTTTTCAGATTCAGTGCTGTTTTAGTGTATAGTTTTGGGCTTCATATTAAGTATTGGTAAGATCTCTTCACAGAGTGAGTAGACAAAACAATTCCTTTCTATCTTGGGACCAAGGACAAGTTTTAGGCCCAGGAGTGTAAACAACAGTGAAGAAAGAGAGAGAACAAGGAGGATGGAGTTTCATAACCTGAAGCTATAATTGGACAATTAACTTAAATATGTTAATGGACCAAAACTTATAAAAGTGTGAGACCTCGTGACCAGGCACCGATTTTAGTGATCATTTGTGGATTTTACTTGCCCATAGCCCCAGCAGGATTCCTGCACTGCCCCAATACTTTCAATAAATACATTTTTATTCTTTTTGTTCTACCTAGTCTCAGTTTCCAGGTCAGCCTTTCCAGGCATCAACCCCTTGATGCAGCAGGTGCCTGCAGTGGGGACAGTGGGGCCATTCCACCAGGCTAGAGCCTTGGATAGCAGCATGTGTGCAAACAGGTGCACAGCAACCTCCAGGGGAAGTACAAGCACCATGTGGCATGCACGACTTTTGTAAAACAGTCACAACAAATTTACAGCTCCTCAATGACAAAAGTCTGTGAGTTTCTCACTCCTCTACCTGGAAACAAAGCAAGAAAAATAGCCCAACTTCCCATATTTAGAACTTTTGTTTTTTGTTTGACACATTTTCTGTAATGTATTTTAGTACAGCTTCACTAGAGTTACTTTTGAAAAAAAAAATTGAAAATAAGCAGAAAGAAGACAAAATCACTAAGGTTTTTACAAATATGAGCAGTTAATTACATCTTGAAAATTTCTAGCAAGGAATGATACTTCTCTGAGTGAACCAGGCCAAGTGCACGAACTTCCTTTAAATTGTTTTCTCTTATGTCTTACAGATGAAAATTCTGCTTTGGGGAAGGGGAGAGTACCAAACCAAGAAGTATACCAAAAAAAGAAATATCATTAAGAGTTCAGATTTAAAGAAAGTAAAAGACACACAAGCCTTTGCTATCTTCAACAAAACATATTGCTCTGGTATCCTGAAAATTTATAAAGGCTATTCTCCTGAAGTTAATTCTTGATCCAGCACAGCAAGGGCTAATTCATTCTTTGTTCACCCAGGAAAAGATTAGTGCTCTCTCTGGTGGACATTTCATGATCGTGGATGTTCAAAATACCCATCTCCCAAAACTAATAAAAAAGGTGAAAATTATTATTGCTCTTAAAGAAAAAAAAAACCCACAAAATACTGTCTCATTAGGTTACTTCCTAAGAAAACAAATCTTTGCAGGTCTGCCACTGCCACCTGCAACACTTTTATGTGGCTCTATCTACACTGAGAAAAACCCATAGGGTTATTTCCTCTGCCTCACACCTTGAAAAGTAAGTGAATAGTTTGGTTGGCTGATCCTGGGAGGGCATCTTTAGATTATAGTCTGTTTAAAGTTTCAGGCTTTGGAGAGATTTATTGATAATTAATAATTACCCTGAAAATTCCCCTCAGGGAATGTAAAATAATTTCAATAAAATCTTTACAATTAGGGAAGTGATCGCCCTAACAAGTATTTAGGTTAGTTACGATGAGGATCTGAACAGACACTATATTTAGCTAAACAGAATAGTTTTAAAGGCACAAATGTAAACCTTAGAGACGGTGGTTCATCTGATGTGATGAGGGAAAGCTCATGGATGAAGAATAAGCTAATCCACCTCTTGAATTGTGGTAAACATGGATAATGCATACAGATTCATTTTGGCCACGCTTCAAACTTCCAACCCTTTGTTCTTAAGCCTCACACAACAGCTTTGAAGTTGAGGATAAAGCTCCTCTAGCACACCATTACCAAAGAACAACCTTCTGATAATGATCTCATGAAAGTGTAATCAATTACTTACACAAGTTAAAAGCGTGGCAAACAGCAAAGGTCACATAATTGGCCTTTATTGAGTCCATGTGTTTCAACCTTGGCTTTAACTGCCACTCCTGTATAATAAATATTTCTCTTCAAAATGTAAGCAGTGAACTTTCTCAAAAGTTATGAAATCTCACAGCAACTTCTGTCAGAGTCCTTCAAGGGTTTCAAAGAGGGATGCCTCCAGTTTTGTGTACCCATGTGACAGAAAGTTTGCAGCACCTCTGACTGAGAGTTTCTTTATTTATTGCTCAGCAGATACTGGTATTCAGCCTTATTTTACAGGAAGACGAGTGTTTAAAATTTGAAAACTTGCAAAAATTAAACTGCTTCCTGACTGGTCATTAGGAAAGATTTCCTTAACACTACTCTCTTTTAATACCTACTGCACGGATTTTCAAATACCTCTTTTTGTGAAAATTCAGGGTAATTTTTTTTCTTGTTTCACAGGCTGTCATTGATCAAAGCAAATTCTAAATACTACTGTGAAAGAAGAACTAAATTCACCACTAAGAGTTTGCTAAGTGTATCTGAAAAGGAAGTTGTGTGTTTGCTGTTTTACCTGAAATCACACTGATTTTTCTACTAAATGAAGACTCTTCTATATGGTTGTATATTGCTGTCATATTTCCATGTACTATAGAGGCCTCCACAAAGTTCTGTCCCCCATAACTATACCCTGAATTATTCAAAGCAAGGTGGACTTCTCTTCAAAGTAAAGCAAAGATGTATAATCCTATCCCCAGTTTCAGATGGGAAGCTGAACAGGTCCTACAAACAATTTTTCTGTGTTTTGGATTGTTTCCATAGGTAGGGTCAGCACAGCTTCATCCCTGGGTTACAGTACCAGCCTCACAAGTCCAGTCTTTTGAGCTAAGGTCCAGTGTATTTCCCAGCATTTAAATGAAATACCTGGTTTGAAAACAGCTCATCCTTGACTTCCTGCACTGTTGGAACTCAGGGGGTTCCTATGATGCCTTTGGCTGACCCAAAACCTGGTCAGGAGGCTTTTCAGCCTTGCCTGAGGTGTCAGGGACCCTGGAATGATACTAAAATTGCCTGTAGCTCTGATTCTAATCCATGGAACAGGTTGTCAACTTTGTATGAGGAATTTCAAGTCACAAAAACTTAGATAGAGAAATAGTAGTAGTTATAAGTAAAAAGAGAATTTGAGTGTATGTACAGGGGGGTTTAAAGCCCTGTACAGGGGGGTTGGAGATCTGTACAGGGGGGTCTGAGGCACAAGATGGAGAATCTTTACACGTGGCATGTTATCTTTTGTTCTTCTTCATAACCTCCATCTTCTTGGTGATACTGGCACTTTTGGATTGGTTTGACACAGATCTGGACATGGTGATGTGAGGGGCACGGATTGGTAATTAATGATAAACATTATATACGTAGTTTTTAGTATAAAAGATTAGAGCTCACCCGGGACGGGCACAGTGTGTCTGTGGACGCGTTCTGTGTCAACCCTGGCAGGGCAGAGAAATCTACTTTTGATAAGGAACTAATAAACTGCCTTGAGAACACGAACAAACGACTACAGACTACTCCTTCAGCAGCACAGGCTGGAAACCTGGACTTTTCTGTACATTGTGGGGACTCCTGGGGCAAAGGAGATCCCCACACTGTACACTCAAAAGACAGAGACCAGCACTTGCAGAAGAAAGCTCAGCCCAACTAGAATCTGATATACCTGTTGTCTTGAACCATCTTTCTTTCCCTCCCTGGGTGCAGCTGGAGTCTACTGCAGCATAGACATCTTCACAAGGCCTGGACTCTGCTGACTTGACAGAGGGTCACGCTGAGCTTCCAGAGAAACCTTTTAAACACACTTGCAAGAATAAGTCCTATTAGGAAAGGCAGTTTATTTTGGGAAAGCTGCATCCTTCTGTTATGTTTTTTAAATTCTGGATAACGTGACCTATCCTGCATCAGTCTCTTGACAGGGAGGGCCAGTAGCTGAAAGCTCCCCATAAGAATCCTTTGCAGAGACCCTAACCTCATTTTTATTAGAGAAAATGCAAGAGGGATGGCAGCCTCCGAAGTGAATGTGTGGGCCTCCCCAGGCCCAAATTTACCTGTGATAAAAACAAGCAGGAGTCTAATGACAGCAAAAGTCTGCACTCTGCTATAAGACAACTGTCCCATTTGGGATTCAAGAGCTTTGCTACCATCAGAGATGTAATTTATTCCTTGATGAATATCTATGGTAAATCCAGCCTGCTGTTGCAGACTGGAACCAAATTGTCCTTTTTGCCACTCAATACATTCCAGATATGTTGATAATCCTTAATTTCTGCTGGACTCATAGGCTGCTGGAGATTCCCCAAATAACCTAAACCAGGGGTATTCATTTATTGACAAATGAAGTGAACAGTACTTGGCTGAGTCGGGTCCACACTTTCAGGAAGAAAAAATATGCTGGAGGGGAACAATGTCCCTCACCACAAACCTTGTTGAGTGGTCAGGTCTGCTCTCATCACTACAGGGCACAGAAATGGCTGAAGAACCTCGGTGTGATCCATCACTTACTCTAAATCAGAAAGGGGGAAACACCTCACTGCACATACTTCAGTCTTTGTAATCAGGGACAGGAACACATCTATAAATCTAGAGACAGAAGGAAGAATAATTCCATTTCTGGTGGAATTGTTGGGTTTGGGAAGATGTGAAAAAGCAAGAGATTCTACAAGAATTTGCAGAGATTGTGAGCTTTTTACCCCCAGGTCACCCTTCCTCCTGCCCAGAAATGCTCAGATTCCTACTCCTTTAAAGCATTTCCTAGTTAATATAATTTAATGAATTTATACTGTTTGATTGTATTTTACAGGATGAGAAAGCTCTTACTTTTGGATGAATAAAGGTATTACACAAACATGATATGCATGTTGAAATGTTTTACATCTTCTAATTCTAGTGTCAGGTGATTCATAGAATCATAGAATGAAAGTAACAGTGGCATCATGATACTATAGAAATTATGACGTTTACTTTACTTGGCAAGAAAACTAAAAAGGGACTATTAACTAAGCAGGATATTCACAATGATACAAGCCGAATGTGAACATGGTCAGTGGGCAGGATAAGGTGCAGACTTTCTCCCATCAAAGGAATGTTACAGTCATATCAAGTAAAAATGTGAAACCCGTGATTCTTGATGTGATTAAGGCTTCTAATTCTTGCCTTTCAGGATTAGTATGAGCTGCTCCACCATATATATAATACCAACATGTCATAGTTCTTATCAGAGGGAATCAATGTGTTGGGTTACAAGCTTTCAGCTACCCTCCCTTGCCAATACAGAAATCAGATTGTGCCTATGCAATATAAATAGAGATTCCTGTGCAAAACTGGAAGGAAGGAGGTAAGAAAGAAAAGCCAACACAAACAAACAAACAAACAAACAAACCAAACAAAAAACCAACCAAACAAAACCAACAACAACTCAGTCCAGGTAACTGCCAACATGCTCTGCTGGCAAATTAATTCCCAGCTCTTAATCTGTCTATGCATATCATCTGTTGTTTGTGATTACAGACCCAGATAACTGTATTTTGTCTCTTCTTCCTCTCTGACAGTGTGGTCTGCTGTACAATCTCCCTGCTCTCCTTGACAGCCTCTGTGAGGAATATTGCAGCCACATAGCTGCTTGCAGAAACTTTCTGTATCTGTAGCCTCACAACAGGAAAATAATTTTTTTTCAACCTGGTTATTCAAATAGACTCTCTTTCAACAGCTCAATTTACTTCCAAAACCTCTGCAAGAAAGAGAACTGCTATGGCTCAAACTTAGCAAAATGAGACCAGTGTTTGCTGCAGTTTAAAAGCAACAGGTTGAAGTTAGTACTTGTACTCCTTATTGAAGGTGTTCAATGGATTTGATTATTTGCCTATGAGATTTTAAGTCTCAGATTCCCATTGGCTATATCAATATATACACATTTGCAAGTTGAAGGCAAGTAGAAATTGTTGCAGGGAGAGGTTAACTTGTGCTCATCAACAAGTTGTGATTTGTCCGTCTCTTCCACGTGTTCTGAGCAAAATCAGGTTCATAATCAAAGTACTGAAAGCTCTGTTCTCTGATGGTCAGGATGGTCCAAGGGCCTGCCTTCTGCTTCTCTGGACAGCTGTCACTGCAAAGGCTGATTCTCTGGCTCTTGTGGCTGGTTTCTGTGCTTCAGTGTTCAGATCCGGTGACAGATCTTCTCACTAGTGGGCTGCTGTTTGGGAAGTTTATTTTTCCTGGTGATGGGCCAAAACCTGAGTCTGGGAGATTGCCAGGTTTAATGTCAGGCATATTTATTTCCTTTAGGATCAGCTGCATTTAACTCTCTTTTTATCCAGGCAAAGGGGCAACTTCAGAGGATTTGTGGGACCAGCTCTGAAGGCGGTGTTTGGTCTTCAAGTTCTTTATTGAAGTATTTGGCACTGATGACAGCAAGTGCTGAAGCAGCTCAAAGGTAATTTCCCACTTTTCCTTGTATGGCCAAATATATGGACTCCACCAGCTGGTTAGAAAACAAAGCAAACTTTCATTCTAGATGCAAAAAAACCCAGGAATTTTTTTATTATGTGGCTGGAAAAAAAAAACCCAAAAAAACCAACAAAACAATCCACCCCAAACCTTTGCAAGCTCTTGTTTAGGTGTTCTATGAACAGACTTAGATTCCACATACTGTGGTGTACTTCAGGTATCATAGCAGGGTGAAGCCTCCCAGCACCTCTATACAGAGTCTCAGTATCAGAGTCTTTGCTTTATTTTAATCACTTTTTTTTGAGGCAGGTTTTGGGTTGCTGCTTCACTGTGAGTATGAGATCTAGGATTGACCTCTGAGGGGAACCACTAGCAACTGCTCTCCAGCTGAAGCAATGAACCTTGCTTATGTAAGTGCAGGGTCAGAGGCAGTGCTGAAGGCCTGGGCAGCATCATGCACAGCCCTGCCAGCCAGTCAAGGTGGATATCACATTTCCGCCATGTCTGGGCTACAGTTTGATGTGGTGAAGAGCTTGGCCACAAATAAACCGTCAAAATAGCATAGCAAACACACAAACAAAAACCTCCCAGCAAAACAAAAAAATCCAACATGGTAAAAGAGACTAGTACAAGTAAAATAGAATTTTTCAGATGGTGGAATTTGTACAGAAAAAGGAAAATAAAAGAAGAACAAACCTAACAAGCCAAGTGTAAACCCACAGGAAGGCAAAAGAGAAGAGGTTTTGAGATGCAGTTTCTTAAAAGCTTTAAAAATAATAATCAGGAACTCATTGTTCTGAGCTAAGCTATTCAATTCCTGAAATTCTGTTCAACGTGATGCAAATATCTACTATACATCAGTTTTGAAAATTCTGGGGCACACCATATCCCTCACATATCTGTGTGCCCTAGGAAGAGTGAGTTTTCTTATATTTGTTTTGCATCTACATAATCCACTTGGCTAGAATCAAGTCAATAATAGTTGTAGCTACCTCAAAAAAACCTATTTGGAAAGTGTGAGAGCAAGAGAAGATGTTGAACACACAAAAAATTCTTCCAGTTAAGTCAGTTAATTCTCATTTTTGTTAGTTCTTTCTCTATAGCATTATTTGGTAACGGCATTAACTTTAGACCACTAAGAACATACCTGTGAAACTGTCTGTAAAAGGAGGTAATGTTGCCAGAAAACATTCTCACTCCCACAAACAGGAAAGCAACACAGAGGAAAGTAACACAGGAGGAAAGCCTGGATTTTCTATTTCAGAAAAATTGTTAGTAACAGAGGGAGTGAAATCCGTAAATTTTGCAAAATATAGTCTTGAATCTTGGGGTGTCCTTGTTAGTTCCAATGGTTGCACATTGCAGCCACTACTGTAAAAGCAGTGAAAATATTTTATGACTTTAGGGTTTTTTTTGTTAAAAATGGATTATTTATAGTAATGATAAACAACGAAAATCTTGAAGAATTGTTTACTTAACACAGGTTTACACTGTAATGTAAAAAGAATAACTGTGTAAATTACTATGTAAATTAATGTAAATTACTATGGAAACCAGATGTAGCTTACACTACAAGGTGCCTTGTAACTCATCTCTGCTGAGCAACAAATCCCCCGTTTTCTTCTTGGCAAAACTTCGAGAAATTTTACTCCTGTTTTCTATCAGCAGATAGAACAGATGGCTGGCACATGCCTGCTTTACTAAGAAAGTGGGATCTCTACAGTATTACTTTGATCCCTGGTGGCATGTCTACAACACTGAGACGCAAAATACCACAGCTGAGCAGAATCTAAATATTAAAGGTTTGGAGCTCTGTTCTTGATATGAGAACCCCCTGTCTAAAAACCATGGTCACTGTATGTAAATATCTTCACATTCCACATGGAAATTTTGGTACAGAAGTCAGAAAACAAAATATTTCCCCAGTTTGGTGACATGAAAGTGCAGTGAAGGGACCACTGAAAACAATTGCCTTGATCAAATTTCAAGAAGAGACATACTTTTACTGGGAAAAAACTCTTAAATTTTACATATTAGACATTTTTAAGCTGAAAAGCATTACTATAATGACTAGTTACAAATAAGATACTTACAAAAAATTCAGCAATTTCATTGAAAAAAGGTTGCCTTTGAAGAATTAGGTTTTGAAATTCAATACTTTTTGGTTTCTTTCAGTTTGTCAGGGAAATAGCTATGTTTGACTGGAGCACTTTATTGCACCACTAATGCCTTAAAACTGGTGGTCTGTTAGCTTTCCTCTGAGCAAGGAAACAAATCTTCTCCTAGCATAGCTGGATATTCCAATTTTTCTTTATGACCAGGCTACATCTCAGCAATATAAGACAATTTCAGAGAACTCAACTGAGCTATTCAGGGCTGATGGTCACATTGCTGAGATCAGAACTAGCCTCCAGGAGTTGCTGATTACACAGCATTCCTGACCTTCACTTGACAATATGGAAATGATGCTAGAAAATACACTGAAGACATACATTCCCTCTTTCTCAGAGGTGGGCCCCTTTTTTATTCACTCAAGGCTATCAATAACTCTTTGAGACTTTTTCAGATGTCACATCATGGGCATGCATTCAACCATGGACCAGGAGAGGAGCTAAGGGGTACTCAACAGTGGGGAGAGGGAAGTGAACTACTACAATAATTCATCTGAAAGGAAGAAAGCAACGTGGGCAGGTTGTGGCTCAGATTGGCTATTTCTGTGGATCAGACCAGAGAATGCTACACAAGAAAAATTCCAACTTGATTCTTGGTTTCTTTTTTTCTTCTCCTTTCTATTAAATCACCTGGGCTGCTGCTCTGTTACTGAGCACTTGCTGTCTGGGCAATAATAATTTTTTTTTTTTTTTTAATACGGTTCTCTCCCACGAATACTCCCCCAGATGTGAACTTAATTTTAGAGTCAGAATTCCCACTGAAAGTTAAAAATACATGCTGAGTTTTGTGGCTTTGGAGATTAAATACTTGTCATAATTTCGTAAATGCTGTAGAGATTATGTTATCACTGAAAGCTTTGTTAAGTTTTTTGTTCCACTAGTGGACACAGTAAAACGTGTTGCAGCATTAATCAGTGTAATAGGGTCTCACTGGGAAGTTTTTTAGCTCAAACTTCCACAGAGGAAAAGATCCCTAAAAGCCATTGTATTTTCTTTTGTAGAAGCCAACCAGAGTAAAAGTAAGAAGCACACCAGTGAGCTCTAGTGGTTACACAGATGCATACTGTATGCTACATATTATCCTGATTTTTGCTTTTTTAAACCTTTCAATTCAAAGAACAATCTTTTCAACTGTCATTTTACATAATTACATTTCTTTTCTAAAGAGAACATTGCATCTGTAGCATAATGCTTTAATTTATAGGTAGAAGCATAAAGTGCATAAACCTATGACAATCCCGTTTTGTAGTACTTAAACATTCTTGTCACCCCTGGCTCATCCTGATCTCACTAGCAAAAAACCTATCTATTCAGCACCCTCAGACTCTTAAATTTTGGGTTTTCCCTTATATTTCCTAATAATTAATGAGAAGTAATGGACTAGGAATTAAAAGCAACTAATGCTTTTCTTTGGTTATAGCTTTCTTGTGGGAATCATTTTGTTTCCTTATCAAACAAAATCTTTTTCACAAAAAATGTATTCAGGACACAAAGGCCATTGCATCAGAAGCATAACACCTAAACGTAGTGAGTTTCAAGCACTTCTGTTTGCACAGAATACAGATGTAATCTAGTCCTTAAAATGTGCCTTTCAACAAGACATTTTTGAGTTAGAATATTCAGCCATGCAGGACTGAGAAGCATCGCCACTCCCTGGGTCGGATTATTTACTTACCTCAAACTTGGATCATCATTTATCCCAGGAACAGGCAGATGGGATCTACCCACAGGATATTTATACATGCTAAGATGCCCTGTTGGAGATCCCAGGTGTGGTGGGTTGATCTTGTCTGGCTGCCGGACACCCACCCAGCTGCTTTCTCACTCCATCTAGTTCATATCAGGACTAGGAACCACACAGAGCCATAGACTAGTACTTCAGCATTTCAAATGCCTTTCTTCTTTCAAAAAGCACTTATTTCCATTTCTTTTTGTTCTTTTCTTGCTTCTCTTTCCCCTTTCTCTTCTCTTCTTTTCCTCTCCTTCTCCTCTCTCCTCCTCGTCTTCTCCCTTCCACTTCTCATTTTCCCTTCCCCGACTTGGGAAATTCCCAAAAAAGTACAGAATAAAGGTAGCAACTTTTTAGTACTTCCCTGGATGTGTTAATGGAAACTTCCAAGAATATGTATACTTAAAACCAAAATAGAGCACTGGAAAAAAGTAAAAATGTACTCATTTCTTCCCCTCATGAAATACTGGAAATTCTAGAGAAACACAGAAATTTTTTTAACCATTTAGGTATTTCACTTACTAATTATGCTTTGTCCAAGAGGAATTCAGTAATTCAGAAAATAGGAGAAGGACTAATGTGTTGCACACCTTTTCAGCTGCTCAGAAAGGATTTGGTCCTGCAAGTGGCATCAAGCAGAACATTTTTATATACTGTATTTAAGCCTGTGACTCTTCTCACTGATATCAGTGCTGGAACCACCTTTTCCTGATGACCTACCTGTAGGCAGCAAAGGAGGAAGAGGAGAGCACAAGAAGGAAATACAAGAGAAGGACAGTGTTCAGTCTAATATTTTGATCACCCATTCAAAAAAGAGCAAGTTTTATCATCAACAGCAAGTGAAGCTGACAGAGAAATGGAGCAGGAAATACAGTACCAAAAGACACTAATTATTTCTAGGTATTTAAATGCCAACCTTTGGCGTACAAAGCTGTTTTCTCTGTAAAGCTTGTTGGGAATGCCAAAGACCTAGAGCAAGTCACTTCGCCTTTGTGAGTAAGTTTTGTCTCTCTACATTTGCCTTCCTCTCTGGAGGAGGGGGTGAAGCACTTCCTAAACCTAAAGGCTTTGTGAGGACAGCAAAAAATTGCAAGGACGTTGGACAACACCTTGAAACCAAACAAATCCTGTAGATAGAGTACTTTCAAACAACCAAAACCACAACCAAATTTGTGAAGCTGCAACTAGCTGAATTATACTATCAATGTTCACTATTTAGATGTAAATATTGTTTCATCTCTACCAAGTCCTTTATTGGATAAATTCAATGTTCAGCATTGTAAAAATGAAATAACTTTATCCAGGATTATATGCCACCATGTTTTTCTGTATCCATGATAATGTACACTAGCAAGTTTTAACCTTGTGCAAATTCAGCATATGTTGTCAGTGTGTCAAATCATACATATGTTTCTTCACAAAAATATATCACAGATTCTTACATTTTCAACAAAAGAATCCAACAGGATTCAATAAACTGCAGATTAATGTGGTTTTGCAATTTAACTTGGTAAAATCAAGTCTACAGAAGAGAACTGTTATTTACTAGAACTACAAATTAAGCCTGCATATTTAGTACATAGAGATCAATGAAGAGCCTGTAGTGTATGCCCATCTATAGAAAGTCTAAAGAAGACTGCATCCACGTAACTACAGTCCGGTACAAAATTTTACGCCAAGTACAGGCGACTGGGGTGCTCCTGGCGAGTTCTGTCTCACGCCTCACCTGCCTGCGGGTTCTCCGGCGCCCGAGCGTCCCGGCGCTCCCACGCACCTTTGGAGCCCCTTCGCAAGGCGTTTTCCCGGCCATCCCAATGCGTTCCTCGCTGCTCTCCGAGCGCCCCCGCCCGCGCCTCGGACTACAGCACCCAGGGCTGCCCCAGAATTCCTCAGAGAGGGTTTCCTCAACTATCCCAACGCCGAATCACCTGCCCGGGTTTAGAGAGCCTCACTCGCCCCTTGCCGCGGCCCCATCCCGGCACCTACCTGCCCCGTTGCTTGCCAAGTGAAATTCATGGCGTGGATGCCGACGGGGATGGCGGGCATCCTCTGCTGGGCTTTCCTAAAGTCGTGGGTGAACGGGGCCATCTTCCCCTCGGACACTATCAGAATATCCTCCTCGAAGCCTGCGGAAGGCAAAGGATCGCAATGTGCGGAAGGCAAAGGAGCGCAGTGTGCGGCAGCCCCGCCGGGCCGGGCGGGCTCGGCTCCGGGCTCCCGCCGCCGCTCGGGGGCAGCGGCCGCCCTTACCGATGAGCGCCCGCGCTTGCTGGGCGTCGATCCACAGGTAGAGGGTGTCGGGCTGGCGCGGCGCGGCCCGCAGGCTGCAGAGGCTGAGGGCGCCGCAGAGCAGCGCNGCGGCGCCGCGGGCGGCCGGGAGCGCGGCGCTCGCATGGTCCTTCCCCCGCCTCGGAGGGCGGTCAGCGCTCCGCGCCAGGGGCTGCGGATGGCCGCCCACTCCCGCAAGAGCGGAGCCCGGAGCCGGACCGTGACTCACACCCGTTCTGTCGCAGGGGACCCGTGATAAGGCCCTGCCGCGCGTCCCGCCCCCCTCCCGGTGTTCACCCTCCCCGCAGGGGCACCTCGGCTCTGGGTGTGCACCACCACGGTCACAAATGAGTTGCTGGAGATACTCGTATCTGCGTGAAGAAATGAAGTTTGTGCGTAGCCGTCCTCCTGGCACACGTGGGTTTGAGTAGAGATGGGGGAGCATCACCCAAACAGCAGGTGGGCGCAGTGCGGCACTGGCTTCAGCGCAGAGCTGGACAGGTCAGGCCCTAAAGCGATCCATCAGCCGGACGCTGGCACAGGGACACGCTCGCCAGCACCGGGGAGCGACGTAGAAAATGAGGCAATGTGCTAAAGGAAGAAAAGGCTTTCGCCTGGATTTTGTCTGAAGGTCTTGAGAACAGTGGAGACTGAAAAATGCTGAAATGTTGCAATTTACACAGAAACTGGAACTGGCTCAATATAGGAACTTGGTAAATCTTGAAATAATTTTCTATTAAAAATTGTTTAAACAGAGTCACGCCTTCTAAAGGAACAAAAAAAATAGTGTTTGTAAATTTTCTGGATTCTTCCATTAGGAAAAATAAAAAAAGCCTTTAGGAAAAACAAAACAAAACAAAAACCAACCAAAAAAAACCAAAACCCCACAACAACAAGAACAAGCAGTGAACCAATAAATAAAAATAAAAACAAAAAAAAAACAAAAAAAAAAAAAAAAAAAACAAAAAAAAAACAAAACAAAAACCCCAACCAAACAAAAAAAAAGACAAGACTTAGCTGGATAGATAAAGTTTCAGTAAACCCCCCAAGTTTCTGTCTGTAATGTTCTGGAAGGAGTTGGAAGGTATTTTCTCCCTGTGATTACTGCTTTAGGTGCTGCTGGCGCTCCTGTTAGTGTGACTGCTAAAGTTACCTCTGTACTGTCTGCTGGGACTGGCGTTCTCTATGTAATGGACAGCAACATTAAGTTGGTCTTTCTTTTCCAGACAGATGTAATTGAGTGGCTTTCCCTAGTAACTTGCCCAGATGAAAAATCTTAGGGTCCAAAAACTGGAGTCAATGTACTCTAACAGAAATGCCTCATCTCTAGATGCTTGTTAGATAGGGGTGAGTGTTTGCTATTTTTTGGTTATTTAGTAGTGCAACAAGCAGATCAAGGGAGGTGATTCTCCCCTTCAACTCTGCTCTTATGAGACACCACTTGGAGCACTGCATCCAGTTCTGAGGTCCCCAACAAAGAAAGGATAAAGACCTGTTGGATGGAGTCCAGACCAGGGCCATGAAGATAATGAGATGGCTGGAGCATCACTCTTATGAGGACAGGCTGAGAGAGCTGGGGATGTTCTTCCTGGTCAAGGCTCCAGAGAGACCTTAGAGCATCCTTCCAGTACCTAGAGGGTGCCTAGAAAAGAGCTGGAGAGGGAATTTCTACAGGGACCTGTAGTGATATGACAAAGGGGAACAGCTTCACTCTAGAAGTGGGTAGAGAATGGCTTCAAAATTAAAGTGGGTAAATTTAGATGAGAAAGAAATTTTTTACTGTGAGGGTGTTGAGACTCTGGCACAGGTTACCCAGAGAAGTTGTGGATACCCCATTCCTGTAAGTGTTAGACACTTAAATAGATGGGGCTTTGCACAACGTAGGTGAGTTGAAACTTGAGATGATCATTCAAGTTTCCTTCCAGCCCAAACCATTCTGTGATTCTGTGATTCTGTGATTCTCATTTATCTTGTGGGAAATACTTTTTTTATCTTGCACCCTCTGCTGTGCTCCCTGTGCCTGGCTGGCTGTGGTTGGAAGGAGGGATATGGGTACGGTGACCCAGGATGTCCCAGGATCACAGAATCACAGAATCACGGGTTTGGAAGAGACCTTCAAGGTAATTGAGTCCAACCCGTGCCCTAACTCCTAAACTAAACCATGGCATCGAGTGCCACATCCAGTCTTTTTTTTAAACACATCCAGGGACGGTGACTCCACCACCTCCCACCTCCCCAGGCAGGCCACTCCTGCACTTTATCACCCATTCCGAGAAGAAGTTCTTCCTAATGCCCAACCTATATTTCCCCTGGGGCAGCTTGAGACTGTGTCTCCTCATTCTGTCAGCTGCTGCCTGGAGAAAGAGACCAACTCCCACCTGACTACAGCCACCCTTCAGGAAGTTGTAGAGAGTGATAAGATCACCCCTGAGTCTCCTTTTCTCCAGGCTAAACAATCCCAGCTCCCTCAGTCGTGGCTCACAGGGCTTGTGTTCCAAGCCCCTCACCAACCCATCACCGGACGCCCCCGGATGTCCCCTTCCCTGCCGCTGGAAGCGCCGGGCAGCTGCGCTCCTTGCGAGCC